>CM038679.1:614576435-614907847 GCA_021605205.1 Aegilops longissima | reverse complement strand
GGAGCCCCACCACTAACACTTTGAGCGAAATCTCTATCATGTGTTTGTTCCGGCTCATTTTAGCAGCCAACCTTTTGTTTTCAGTTATGATATTCGAATTGTTTCTCAGTCAGTTGTTGTTTCCATATCCTTTATCTAAGTGGCTTCTCACCTTATTGGACGTGTGATGATTAACTTTGGGAATTCATTCGTTCACTCTTGTTCGAATGTTTATTGTGAAGACTATATGTTGCAATTTCTATCCGTTGATTCTACTTATCTTTTGTCTATCAAAGGACTAACGGATGTCACCCTCTTCAGATGGCTCCGCCAACGTCGAATCCGGACCGCAATGATGGGGATCAGTCGAATCCTCCACCTCCACCTCCGCCTCGAGCGTGGCAAGCTATCATGGCAGCCACCAATGCCAATGCTCGATGATTTTGCAGCTCTTGCAAGAACGTACTCGAGGGCAAGGCAATCAAGGCAATCAAGGCAATCAAGGTCAAGGCAACAATCAGCCACACTTTGCTACTCTCGGTCGGTTTCTCGCTAATCAGCGAAGTCTTTCGGTTTACGTGTTGAGGCCACGACGCCGATGATTGGTTAGTGGATATCTGCAAGCACTTTGACCGTAGCAATGTCGGACCCGAGGACTTTGTCAAGTTTGCATCGTTTCAACTCAAGGATCAAGCTGCTGAGTGGTTCCAGCAATACTGAGATTCCAGAGGAGGTCGTGTCATTACAGGATGAGTTCCGCCGTGATTTCGAGCTCATCACATCCCAAGAGTGTTGTTGAGAGCAAGCGTGAGGAGTTCCGCAATCTCAAGCAAGGCACCTTGTCTGTCTATCAATACAATATCCAGTTCGAGCTTCGCTCGTTTTGCTAAGCAAGATGTACCGATGAAAGGAGTATGATCTATCGCCTCGGGCGGTCCGAGAGAGGATCTGCAATTACCTCTTGTGCTGTTTGAGCCGATAAGTATGATGATTTCTACAACATGGCACTCAAGCAAGAACAAGCACAACTCAAGTCGAGGCTTCTAAGAAGAGAATCAGGGGCGCAGTTCAGTCCTCCTCGTCCTCTCAAGTGGCAGCCAAGCAGCAGAAGTTTTATCTGCCCCTCCTCCGTTCCGTCGGCCTTACCAAAGAAGAACTCGGTGGCCGTGGATCTTCCCACCCACCTAACCCAAGCTATCGTAACAAGTCTAATTCTCAAGCTCCAAGGTCAAGTGCTCCTTACCACCGTCCGCTTTACGAGGTCACTTGCAACAAGTGTCGTGAGAAGGGCCACTATCTTGAACAAGTGCTTCAACAAGAGGCGTCTTCCGCCTCCTCCTCCTGTGAAATCTTCCAGCAATGCAGTGGTCAAGCATAATCCAAATTCTGCGAAGGTCAATATGATGAATGCAGCTCAAGCAGAGGATTATTCAGATGTGTTAATGGGTAATCTCTCAGTTAATGATACTCCTGCAAAAGTCTTATTTGATACTGGTGCATCGCATTCTTTCATCTCAAGACCTTTTGTGGCTATGCATGATTTGGTTACTCAAGCTTTGCCTAGACCGTTGTCTATTGTTTCTCCGGCTAAGGAGATGACATCTAATGTTTATGTCCCGGATGTTTCTATCAAGATGGGCGATTATAGATTTCTTTCTAAACCGGTGGTTCTTGGTGACTCGGACATTGATCTTATTCTCGGAATGGACTGGCTTTATCAGCACAAAGCTCAGCTTGATTGTGCTGCCAGGGAAATTCAATTGACTCATTCTTCTAATGATGTGATCATTTATGCCTCTCGTGATGAAACCGTTTGGTTGTTCTCTCTCAATGAGAAGGGCGAATTGAATGCCATCTCTCAGATTCCAGTCGTTTGTGAGTACCAAGATGTCTTTCCAGAAGAGCTTCGGGTATGCCTCCTCATCGGCCGATTGAGTTCGTTATCGATCTTGAGCACGCATCAACCCGCTTGCAAGCGTCCATACAAGCTTGGACCTGATGAGCTGAGGAATTGAAGAAGCAGCTCGATGAACAAGAGCGTCAGGTTTGATCGGACGAGTTCATCTCCTTGGGGTTGTGGTGTTCTTTTGTCCGGAAGAAGGATGGCTCGGACCGACTTTGCGTCGATTACCGTCCATTGAATAAGAAGACAATCAAGAACAAGTATCCACTTCCCAACATCAATGAGCTTTTCGAGCAACTCAAAGGTGCTACGGTGTTCTCTAAGCTTGACCTTCGTATGGGGTATCATCAGATTCGCATTCGTGAACAAGATATTCCCAAGACAGATTCGAACAAGCTTTGGGTCTTATGAATATCTTGTCATGTCCTTCGCCTCGTCAATGCTCCTCCAACTTTCTCTCGGATGATGAACTTCATATTCAATCCTTACACCAATGAATTCGTCTTGGTCTATCTTGATGATATCTTGGTCTTCTCCAAGAATAAGAAGGATCATGCCAAACATTTACGATTGGTGCTGGACAAGCTCAGAGAGTACCAGTTCTATGCTAAGTTCTCCAAATGTGAATTCTGGCTTGATGAAGTGCTTTATCTTGGTCATATCATCTCTGCCAAGGGCATCGCTGTTGATCCCGAGAAGGTGTCCGCAATTGTGAATTGGGAACCTCCTCAGAATGTCAAGCAGCTCCGCAGCTTTCTTGGTCTTGCAAGCTATTGCCGAAGGTTTGTTGAGAACTTCTCCAAGATTGCAAAGCCTCTTTCCAACCTTCTCCAGAAGCAAGTGAAGTATGTCTGGTCTCCCGAGTGTGACGTTGCTTTCAAGACTCTCAAAGAGAAACTCGTCACAGCTCTGTTCGACTCCTCTGATGAATCCAAGCCATATGAAGTGTTACGTGATGCTTCTCTTCAAGGTCTCGGTCTGTGTTAATGCAAGAGAAGAGAGTTGTGGCTTATACCTCTCGCCATTGAAGCCCAACGAGAAGAACTACCCCACTCACGATCTTGAGTTGGCGGCGATTGTTCATGCTTTGATTACTTGGAGACATCTCTTGTTGGGAAGGAAAGTGGACATTTTCACTGATCACAAGAGTCTCAAGTACATCTTCACTCAGCCTAACCTCAACCTCGAGCAGACTCGATGGGTGAAATGATTCAAGAGTACAACCCAAGTATTGAGTATACTCGGGCAAAGCCAATGTCATTGCAGACGCTTTGAGCAGGAAAGCTTCTTTAGCAGCCTAATCCTCAAGCCCTTTCAGCCGGATCTCTGTGAATCGTTCCGCAAGCTGAATCTTCAAGTTGTCCCTCAAGGCTTTCTTGCCAACCTCATAGTCTCTCCTACTTTGGAAGATCAGATTCGTGAGGCTCAACTTCGGATACCATGGTGAAGAAAGTGAAGCGTGGTATTGACAAGGGCATTTCAAGTACAAGTGCTTCCATGTTGATGACAAAGACACTCTGTTCTTTGAGGACGGATTGTGATTCCTAAGGGTGATCTGCGAAAAGTCATTATGAGCGAGGCTCACAATTCGCTTCTATCCATTCATCCCGGAAGTACGAAGATGTACCATGACCTCAAGCAGTCATATTGGTGGACTCGAATGAAGCGAGAAATTGCTCAATTCGTGAATGAGTGTGATGTCTGCGAAGAGTGAAAGCGAACACCAAAGACCAGCTGGTCTCCTTCAACCTCTTGCTATTCCTGAATGGAAGTTTGATCATATTGAAATGGACTTATTGGTGGCTTTCCAAAGTCCAAGCGTGGAAATGATGCTATCTTTGTTGTCATTGACAAGCTCACTAAAGTGGCTCATTTTCTTCCTATCAAAGAATCCATCACTGCAGCTCGGTTGGCGAGCTTTACACCTCGAGATTGTCTCCTTACGGTATTCCTCAAGTGATCTCTTGAGACCGTGGCAGCATCTTTACCTCCAAGTTAAGGATTCCTTTCGAAGGCCATGGGCACCAACATTCGTTTCAAAGACAGCTTTCCATCCTCAAACAAGTGGCCAAGTCGGCGAGTGAATCAAATTCTTGAAGATATGCTCGGGGCTTGTGTCATTTCCTTGGTATGAAGTGGGAAGATTGTCTTCCATATGCGAGTTCTCTTACAACAACAGCTTCCAAGCGAGTTCGGGCAAGGCCCCATTTGAAATTCTCTATGGCGAAAAGTGCGTACTCCTCTCAATTGGTGCAGAGAGAGGTGAACGCCAACTTCTTGGCAATGACTTGATCACGTATGGAAGAAATGTGCAAGGTCATTCGTGAGAATCTCAAAGCCGCATAATCGCGCGGAAGAGCTATTATGATGATAAGCACCGTGATGTGACTTTTGAAATCGGAGACCATGTCTACCTCCGCGTCTCTCAATGAAAGGTACTCGCCGCCCGGTATCAAAGGGAAGCTTGCCCCTAGATCGTGGGTCCTTTCAAGATCATTGGGAAAAGAGGCGATCTCGCCTATCAACTTGAGCTTCCTTCCAACTTTGCAAACGTGCACGATGTGTTTCACGTGTCACAGCTTCGCAAGTGCTTCAAGGCTCTGAACGCACTATCAACTTCAAGAGATTGACCTTCAAGAAGATCTCTCTTATCGTGAGCACCCGTTGCTATTCTTGAAGAAACCGAGCGCAAGACTCGCAACAAGTCAATCAAATTCCTGAAAGTGAAGTGGTCACACCATTCCGACCGAGAAGCTACCTGGGAGCGTGAGGATCACCTCCGTTCTGAGTATCCGGAGTTCTTTCAGTCCTAGATCTCGGGACGAGATCCTCTTGTAGTGGTGGAGTGTTGTAACACCCTGGATGTAAACTTCCCCTTTTTGGGCAATATATCATTTCCCCTCATCCAATTCTTGTGGGTTCTTGTCATGCTTGGCCTCTTGTTGTTTTGGTCATGTGGGTTTTCTTTTTCTTTGTTTTGCTTTTTGCCATATTGCATTTGTGCCTATTGTCATTTTTGCATTCCCTTCCTATCATGTGGATGTGGTGTTCTTTTACATGTCTTATGGTTGTGTTTTTCCCTTGCATGTCATGTGGGTGCATGTTTCTTCCTCTCTTGCATTTACCATCCCCTCCTTCTCTCTACTTCTTTCTCTTTCATTGCCATATATTCCCTCTTTCAATTAATGTTCATCTCCTCCCTAATAATCTTGCTTGTTGCACTAAACCTCTCTGCCCAAAAATCCCCTCATTTGAAGTTG
This sequence comes from Aegilops longissima, assembly GCA_021605205.1. NCBI lineage: Eukaryota > Viridiplantae > Streptophyta > Magnoliopsida > Poales > Poaceae > Aegilops > Aegilops longissima. Next base: position 614,902,705 of record CM038679.1, on the reverse strand, counting down.
TTATGGTTAGGTTCAAAAATGGCACAAGTTTGAGGCATTTTCAAACTTGCATTATTTTTCTACCTTTAAAAATGTCCATTACATTTTGTTTAAATAGAGGAGAATTCCAGGAGTGTGGGAGTATTTTCCTTTCACTCTAAATCTTTTCTTTTCTCCCTGTACCTCTTTTTCTCTTCCCTTTTATTTTTAGAAAAAGGAAAAGGGAGAAGAGGCAGCAGCAGCAGCGCAGCCCAGCAGCCCCTCTCAACCTGGGCCACGGCCTCCCCGAGCCGGCCCAGTTCCCCTCAGGCCGCAGCCCAGAGAGCCCCGCACCAGCCCGCACCTTTTTCCTCTCCTGCTTTCGCTCACCCGCGCCCGTGCTTACCCCCTCTAGCCCACGTCCACGTGGACGCGCCGGCCCCGCCTGGCAGCGAGCGCCCGGTGCCTCCGCACCCGCCTTTTTCTCTCCCTCTCGTCGCCATCGCCATGGGGACCCCGGAGCACGCGAGAGCACGAGCTCGGCCGCGTCGCCCTAGCCTACTTATCCCCTCGCCGCGTCAAGATCGAGCCTAGGGTTTCCCCTCTCCCTCCCTCCGCCGCCGCCAGGTAGTTCTTCCACCCAAGTTCGCCGCCCGCTCGAACCCGAGCGCATCTGGGAGCCCGTCTCCGTCGCCGGCGTGCTCTCCGTCCACCTCGACCCGGCGGCCCTTGTCCATCTTCCTCCTCGTCGTCGTCTACGACCACGACGTCGACTACGGAGGCCCGGAACGCCAAGTTCGTCGACGCATCGCCTCGGTCTTCTTCTCGGTCAGAGTTCCCGGCGAATCTTCAGAGCACGTTCCCGTCGCCGTCAGCCCGCCTCCGTCGCTGATCCGTTGTCCTAGGGTAAGGAGGTATACTCCCCTTCCTCCCTGCTCCTTCTCGTCGTCGTTGGTTCTCCGTAGATGAGGCGCCGGGCCGTGTTTTGTCACGCCCGGCGTGCTCCGGCGTGCTCGAAGTAGTTTAGGTTCAGGTTGTTTTGGGCGCGTGTAGTTGCCACCAGCCGCGCTCTGTCTTGTTCCTTCTTGTCCCGTGGTGCCCCCTCGGGTGTGCCCGTCGTGGCCAAGGGCGCAGATCTCCCTGTAGGCGCCGTTGCTTTGCCGGCATCGCCGCGTCTCGTTTCTGCTCTGGGTCCGGCTTGTTAGTTGGGTCAAGTAGCCTTCGACCCGTACCCTACCGAACCTCCTAACGTAGCCGAGCTGGTTGATCCCCCGCTCTTCCACCGCGGCGACCTGGGTTCGAACCCCAGGCGCGCCACTCCCCCTTTTTTTTTTCTGGTTTTTGCGTCCCTCCATCGCCTCTTCTGCGATAGTAGTATTAGAGGACCCGAGCCTCCTCCTTTGTCAAGAGTCACGCCCCACCCCGGTGGTTCTGACAGGGAGGGTTTCCACCGGGAGACCAGTTGAATCCCCACAGGGCTCTTTTTTCTCCCCCCTTTTAAAACCTGTTAATCTCTGTCTCTATGACAGTGGGTCACCCCTGTCAGCCTCTCAGCACCCTCCTCCAGGCCTATTTTATTTTCTTTCCATTTACAGCTCTGTTTCATTTCTGTTTTGGGCAAGTCCAAATCTGGACACTTCCAAATATGGAAACTGCCACTTCTGTCTATTTCCTTTTTAGGCAGATTTTAACTTAATGTTTTGTGATGTTTTCCCTAATGCAACCCTAACATATTATATATGTTTTTGGGGTAGAAAAATCCCACCAACTCAGTGGTGTCCTTGGTTTTTGCATTTGGGCAAGTTTGTGTTCATGTCTTTTGCATCTTCATTAGGTGTAGTTTTATAATGGGCATATTTATTTGATTTGTGCTATGAGGTAGTTTGCACATTGCATGGCTCGTTCAACATGTTGTTATCGTAGGTTTCTCACCATTCTTGTTTTGCCCGTCATATCCAATCCGTGCATCCGTTTCCGGTGATCTCTATATCGATTTCTAACGAAATCATCTCATCTTTCCGATGGCATGCTTGGTTTGCCAAGATGATGCCTAGTCTTTCATTTACCATCCGGAGTGCTCTTAAGCATAGCCTATCTCACCATGCATATCATGTCATGTTTTGCGTCATGTTGATTGTGCATTGCACCGTGATTTACTGTGGTTCCTTGTTTGTGTTGTTGTTTTGGGTAGAGCCGGGAGACGAGCACGTGAACGAGGTACCTGTTGAGAACGTTTTCGAGGATCAGGCTTTCGACAACTCTGAGAACATTGCAGGCAAGATGATCATACCCTCGAAATCACTTCTATCTTTGCTATGCTAGTTGCTCGCTCTTTTGCTATGCCTATGCTGCGATGCCTACCACTTGCTATATCATGCCACCCATATTGCCATGTCAGCCTCTAACCAACCTTTCCTAGCAAACCGTTGATTGGCTATGTTACCGCTTCGCTCAGCCCTTCTTATAGCGTTGTTAGTTGCAGGTGAAGCTGAAATTTGTTCCTTGTTGGAACATGGAGATGTTGTTCCTCTTTGGAACATGGTTATTTGTTGGGGATATCGCAATATATGAACATATCTGCTACGTCTAACACATCTATATACTTGGTAAAGGGTGGAAGGCTCGGCCTTATGCCTGGTGTTTTGTTCCACTCTTGCCACCCTAGTTTCCGTCATACCGGTGTTATGTTCCTTGATTTTGCGTTCCTTACACGGTTGGGTGATTTATGGGACCCCCTTGACAGTTCGCTTTGAATAAGACTCGTCCAGCAAGCCCAACATTGGTTTTACTATTTGCCACCTAAGCCTTTTCCCCCGGGTTTTCGCGAGCCCGAGGGTCATCTTTATTTTAACCCCACCCCGGACCAGTGCTCCTTCGAGTGCTGGCCCGAACTAGAGCCCTGTGCAGCGCCCCCTCAAGGCAACTTGAGGTTTGGTTTTAGTTGTATGGAGTGTTCATCCGGATGTGCCCTGAGAACGAGATATGTGCAGCTCCTATCGGGATTTGTCGGCACAATCGGGCGGCTTTGCTGGTCTTGTTTTATTGCTGTCGAAATGTCTTGTAGTCCGGATTCGAGATTGATCGGGTCTTCCGGTAGAAGGAATAATCCTTCGTTGACCGTGAGAGCTTATAATGGGCTAAGTTGGGACACCCTGCAGGTAATATCTTTCAAAGCCGTGCCCGCGTTATGAGGCAGATGGGAATTTGTTAATGTCCGGTTGTAGATAACACAAAGATGATCTCTATTAAAATACACATCAACCGCGTGTGTAACCGTGATGGTCTCTTCTCGGCGGAGTCCGGGAAGTGAACACGGTGTTGGAGTTATGTCTGACGTAAGTAGTTCAGGATCACTTCTTGATCACTACTAGTTTCACGACCGTGCTTTGCTTCTCTTCTCGCTCTCTTTTGCGATGTAGCCACCATATATGCTAGTCGCTTGCTGCAGCTCAACTTTACTACCATGTCCTCCCTAAAGCTTAAATAGTCTTGGTCTCATGGTGTGAGATTGTTTGAGTCCCGTGGCTCACAGATACTTCCAAACACAGATTGCGAGTTCCGATGAGGCCGGTCAGAGATGATTCCACCGAGCTCAAGTGGGAGTTCGACGAGGAACGTGGTCGTTACTATGTTTCGTTTCGGATGATCGATAGTGGTGCCCGGTTGGGACGATTCGGGATCTGTGTTAGCATGTGGGGTATCTTCTTTATTTTGGTTCCGTAGTCGGACCTTGAGTGTACTCTGTATGATGTATGGTTAATTATGTACTGTGTGACGTGGCGATTGTAAGCCAACTATGTACCTTTCTCCCTTAAATTATTACATGGGTTGTGTGAAGATTACCTCACTTGCGACATTGCTTTCAATGCGGTTATGCCTCTAAGTCGTGCCTCGACACGTGGGAGATATAGCCGCATCGGGGGCGTTACAAAAAACTTGTTGGTTCGTCATCCAAACCTGACTTCAACTCTCATTGCGCAACTCATGTATACTGAGATAGTGGAGAAAAAAGATATGGAAGCAAAACACATCCAAACAGCAGTGAAGGTCGACGAATTATAACATTCCTTATGGAAAGGCTTGGAGGCTAAGCGAAGGTTATGGAGGAAAGGTTTGGGACGTTCTTGACTCATATGATAATGTTGTCATCTCTGGATGTCTTGAAGGAGAGGAATCCCGGAACATATGTTAATGTACAACATACAAGGTTGTTGAGTATACCAGGTTTCAAGGTGTTGAAACGCGTATTCTTCTATTTCGCTATGTGCATTGAAGCTTTCCGCATTGTCCTCCTGTGATGTTTGTGGATGGTACATTCTGATCGGTCAAGACAAAGGAAAATCCTGACTGCCATTGGTGTGGATGGAAACAATCAAATCATTCCACTTGCCATGGCATTTGTGGAGGTGATAACTTTACGAGCTGGGTATGGTTCTTTCGGCAAGTGAAAATTGCCATCGTGAAGGATCGACCAAACGTGTGTGTCATTCATGATAGGCATGCTGGTATATTGAAGGCTGTGAAGACACTAAGGAATCCAACAATGAGACGAACCAACACCTTGGAAGGATTTGCAGAGCCGGTGGTGCATGCGCCATCTTGGGGCTAACTTTTCTCACAGTTCAAGAACAAGCGGTTGATGAACTTGTTTAAAAATTGTGTAAGCAGAACTAGGAGCGTAAATACCAATTTATTTGGTCAAAACTTGATGAGTTTACTAAGAAGCAGGTCCGTGCCGGAAGAAAATGGAAAAGACCAACAACAATTAGCAACACTCATGGCGGAGCTAGAGGAGCAGTTGGTCTTTGTGACTTGCCGACAATTGACCCTCCTAATACTAAGAGAAAGAAGGGGAGGGCAATAAAGGGTTTTTCAGAGCACCCATGGAGCTAGGTATGGCCACATGACAACCAACCTTGCAGAGGTGTATAACTTTGTACTCAGAGGGAATAGAGCATTGCCACTCACAGCTATTGTGGAGGCTGTATTCCATGGAACTTTGAGATATTTCAGAGACCGACACGAGTTAGCAAAGAAGCATATTATAGATAATTAGAACACACCTTACTGTAGCCGTGTCATGGAGTATATGGCAGAGAAGATAGAGAAAGCAAAGAAGAACACTGTGAGACTCGTAGGTAATCAGGAAAGGAGGTATGTGGTTCAGCTACCTACCGATGGTTTTGGTTCTGCGAATGAGGTGAAGACGCATGAGGTAAAAATTGGAACGGAATTTTATCCAACGTGTGAGTGTACATGCAACAAACCAAAGTTGTTGCACCTACCTTTCTCACATGTGTTGGCTGCCTGTGGCCAGATTGAGTTGGATGTCGTCTCCTTTGTGTTAGCATACTACTTAAAAGAGGCTGTACACATGGACCGGTGAGATGACAGGGTTTAGAGTCGTTGGCAATTTCAACAAGGTTAACGACAGTGAGAGAGTATACATCCCGGATCCAGAACTTCGGCGAACAAGCAGGGGTCGACGTAAGGCCCGTCAAATCCGGAATGATATGGACCAATGTGAAGCTGGTGGAGCAACCAGACAATGTATGCTATGCACGGCTTATGGGCATAGGATGAAATATTGTCCTGACCTGAACAAAGACGGTGCTTCCACATCGACGAGTGCTTCCACATCGATGGCTGCAACAACAGGAGCAAGAGGCGGACGTGGTCGTGGCAGTCGAGGCCGAAGGGGAGGACGAGGAAGGAATAACTCACAAGCTATATAATGTGGGGGAGAATGTTTTAGTTTGTAATCGTCTGGACTATGTTTTACTTTGTAATGTCTGAACTATGTATTAATTTGTAATGTCGACTGGACTATGTTTTACTTTGTATGTCTGAACTATGTTTTAATTTGTAGTGTCCTCTGGACTATGTTTTACTTTGTATGTCTGAACTATGTATTAATTTGTAATGTCCTCTTGACTATGTTTTACTTTGTATGTCTGAACTATGTATTAATTTGTAATGTCTGGACTATGTTTTGATTGCAAATATGTCTTTGTATCCGTTGCTTAATGGTACGATTGATAGAGGTCATCGGGCTGCACTTATGCAAGGGGGCAAGAACTTAGATGTTTTGGTCACTCGCACCCCAAAGACTAACTGGATGATACACCCTTCATGGGTTGATAGGTATTGATACATATAATGCCTTACATGTTTGACATAGGTATTGAAACATATAATTACTTACTTTTCATGCTACATTCTCTTTTTTTATAGGTTAAGTTGGGCTGGACTTCTACCCTTGGCACGGCTGGTTGAGGGTACGTTGGAAGAGTGGGTTGACCATCCGAACTTGGATGAGGAAGGTGGACCAATGCAGCTCTGGTCATATGAGAGATTCCCTATTGGACGACCCTATGTCTCCATTGACACACCGTTTGGGTTGGAGGACATAGTAGGGGCTTACGTGCCTGCTATCGGCGACTTGCCTACTATGAGATCTGTTTGGGCACGGAGAGAGGTACTTTTAAATTATGTAATTCTTTCGATTATTTTTGCCATGCAATAGTATTACTAATGTAAATTTGTTGTCATGTACAGAGACAGTTTGCACATACCCAGGTGAAGGGCTGCTACCCATCCTTCACGGTGCAGTTTGATAGTTTGCACGAGGATCAAGTTATCTGGGAGCCCTACTCGTATCAGACTATAACATCCAAGTATCCAGTTGGGATATCTGCCTTATGCACTAGAGATCGGCACTACTGGATGACCAAGGCCAAGTTGGTGTGCGACGTGACGGTTGAGGAGATGGCTCTTCATAGGGTGATGAGACAGTTTGGTCTATGTTAAGAGCCTGCAATTCCAGATATTCCACGAATACCAGACCACGTTCACAAGTAAGTAATAATATTAAAGTTTTCAGCACTACATTCAGAATATATCTAACCATGCAACGCGCATGTCAATCTCGTGTACAATCGCGTGAGGAGGAAACAAGTCCATGGCTGTTTGGCTTGAGCATTAGCCCTTACCTTCAAGAATGGACTACGACGCCGACAAATATCTGGAATGAGGTTCGCCCTTTGATCGGGACAAGTTTGGGTTGTATTTACAAACTTACGGTATACAACAAGGATCTACTTGGTTCCATCAGCTGCTCTGATCAGATTGAAGCCCCTCTCACCAATGATATGTACCCAACTACCTCTGTTGTGGGAGCGAGACACAGCGATGCGTGTCATGCTTCTCATATATATGTGTAGTTTTATCATAACCTTATCATATACAATGGGTTTACTCTTCATGTGCAGAGTGACTTGATAGTCCAGGCGCGAGAGGAGGTTTCCGCTTTAATGCGGCAGGTTGAGAGGGGGGATACTATCCCACAGCCAGAGCACCTCTCATGGTTGAGGCGTATGGATGAGAAGTTAAGAGGGATTTACGCATCACTTACATGTAGACGATCTACGGATGTTGTCGTTCCTCGTCCGGCACATCGTCCCCCACGTCCCTCTGTCCATCATTCAGGACCACGACACTCTGTGCAGCGTTCAGAACCACGACACTCCGTGCAGCAACCACGCCTCTCCGTGCATCAGCCATCTCCTTCACAACCAGGGAGCTCTTCCTGGAATCAGCCATCGCCTTCTCAACCAGGGACCTCTTCCTAGTCTCATCAAATGGAACTAGGTAACGCTACTTTGTACATTCTTTTCAACATTGTAGGTTCACAAATTAATTTTTACCCGTTTTACTATATTGCGGTAGGCAACCAGTCGCAACAGTTCATGCATTCAGTGCAGTCACCGATACTTAGTGGTGCTGGATGTGGATTAGAGGGCTATGGCGATGACGATGACCAAGCTGAAAACACTTATGACTTCTCGCACACGGTGTTTCACACTCCACCACCACCACCGTCGCAGGAGACACGGACAGTGATAGACGAGGTTATCTATGGTCGTGGTTATCGTGAGCATCGTCCACGCCTCAGCGCTTATCGCCTTCCGGTCCTCGCCCGAGGAAGGCCCAGATTCGTCGTCGTCCCCCGCAGTGATATGGTTATCTATGTATGAGTCATTATCTATGTTAGTTTCAGAATATTCGCATCTGTGAGTTAGTATTTATGTATGAGACATGCTTCATGTATGTGTTGCTATCGCACTTGCTTCTATCTGATCAGGAGACATATACCGTTTTATGTATGCGAAAGACATATTACTATTAATTCGCATTGTTATTCCAGTTACATTTCCGAAGAGACTACAACCGATAATTAAGATACAAGCACATCTGAATTAAACGGTGCGGTTGAACTTAATAAATACAACTTACATACTACAAAATGAAAATTAAGGTAGAACATAATGCCCTAAAATTAAGGTAGAACTAGAATACAGCTTACATACTACATGAAGTCATCATCATCATCCTCCGTTGATGCAGAACTCTTGCCCTTCGACGATGCAGAACTCTTGCCCTTCGTGGATGCAGAACTCTTGCCTCCGTCGACGCAGAACTCTTGCCCTTCGTGGATGCAGAACTCTTGCCCTTGGACGATGCAGAACTCTTGTCCTTCGACGATGCGGAACCCGAAAGCGGCGGCATGAAGATATCATCTTCGTCCTCGCTCTCCTCAGTCCATCAACATGGATTATTTTCTGCAATCCTTCTGAAAGTATCACTCTTCAGCTCCACTACCTTCTTCCACCTTTCATGCAACCTAAGAAGTTCTTTACGTACCTCCTCATAGGTCCTTTCAGGCCACCCAGACCTACGTAATTCGTGAGCCAACTCATTCATTATGGTGTCACTACCGGTGAGTTCATCCCATGGAACTATCCTATTGTCCATCCTGAAATCGGTGGCTAGCCTCAGAAGACATCTGCTCATCCCAGGATGAAAACTATGATCGAAAGGATAATGGGACATCTCGACTACACTGGACTGCTTATTCACCTCCAGGTGAAGGGGGTTTTATAGGTAGAGAGGAGAAAATGGCGGGAAAGAACGACTGGGGTATGGAGGGAAAGGGTTGGCGGGAACATATGGCGGGAAATGGTTGGCGGGAAACGGGTGGCGGGAAAGGGTTGGCGGGAAACGGGTGGTGGGAACATATGGAGGGAAAAGAGTTGGCGGGAAAATATTGATGGAAAGGGCTGTGCAATTATTTTTTCAATGGCTAAGATGGAAAATGGTTACACAACATTCGTAAGTCATAATTAAAAAAATAAACCTTTTCGGCCTACCATAAGCAGAAGAACGCAACCATGCAACTTCGGTCAACCATTAACGCGAAAAGGTGGGGCCCATGGACTCTTCGGTCTACGGTTGACCAAAGAGTGCGCTTCGGCCTATGGGAGGCTGAAGAGTCCTTTTCGGTCCAATTGAGGCACTCTTCGGCCAACACGAGGCAGAGGTGCCTTCTTCGGTCAACAGCTGGCCGAAGAGCCACTCTTCGGCCAACGGGAGGCCGACGGGGTGCTAGTTTTGCAAATAACTAGTTAGCACTGCTAATTTCTGAAATTGCTGTAAAAAACATGCTACTTTTGAAAAAAAATCGAAGATGTAGGACATAACCCTTATGCAACATTTGCAGATGCTGGAACGAAATGGCGCTGCAATCTTTGCATGTTGCTCAATGATGGTAGCTTTTAACGTGGAACTTATAAAGATTGAATGTTTTTGAATGGGTGATACCAATGTTTCTGCCAGCCATCACATCATGTAATAAAACATGTAGCTTGGCCAGCTAGTTATGTGGCCACATGTGCCGTTTCCCAATTTCCCCACTTGTTTAAAGTGATAACTGTTTAATAATACTTCCCAATCCCAATAACGTTTAATTGTTCATCCTCAAGATCCCTTACTATAATGTTTGCAAAGTAGTGTGAGAAATCTTCTAGCATGATATACTGTGGTGGTTCGATGTTTTCGTAAATGGAATAAAATATTTCTGTTCAACTGGTTACACTATGAGTGAACTATAACCTAAGTAAGTTATTCAGAGAGGCAGAACTGTAACCTAAGTAATCATTGGTGTAGAATTACTGAAAATGATGAGAGCTTCACTGGACATACCAGAGAGGAAGAGATGTTTTGTCTTGTTTCCTGGAAAGCTTTGTAAATGTTAGGGGAGAAACATAGTTTTCTTTACCTATTTTATGATGTCTCAGAGAATATAATTAATGCCACATCTGTTCTCCGTAAGGTTATTCCTACCATCTTCTAATGCAAGAATTTTGTATTTTAAATATTTTAGAAGCTACATTGCTTATTTTATGGATATCATTTGCACAGGCTATGTATTTGACTTGTAAGCTACATGGTCAACGATTTAGGCTTATAACAGACTAATGGAGAGAGGCTCCTTCGGTGAGAGATTCCACTTTCCTTTTGCTGTCCTCATAAAAATTTCCATCACGTAGAAGTGTATGTGGTTCTTCTGTTTAGCAGGGTTAAGCAAGCCTGTTTGAGTTTTTGACTAACTGTAGTTATGTTAAAAGATATTGCAGTTATGATTTTTCCGGCAAGATTGCGTTTTGCTTTGCAACATCACTGCTTTAACATACCGAACTTGATTTCACCGGGTACTTAAGCAACTTGTATTCTTTGCCTGTATCAGTCTTCTTTGAGTCAACCTTAAATGATGGTGGTTGCCGACTTGGATGATGTTTTCTACCCATTTTCTGATGATCTCCTGGTTAATTTGGTCGATATTAGACATGCTGTCGAGTTATTTCTTGATAGCTTGTCAAATATATGTTTCATGACAATGTAAATGTAGAGTCTGCTCTGGGTCATGCACTTCAAGCAGTATACATCATTATAGCAATATCCTCAATGATTTATTAATGAAGCACGTGTTTTTTTTAAAGAAGTACCCGTTGCTTGTTCTTGTGTGCCCTCTCTTACACGATTTAACCGGTGACAGTTTGTCATCCCTGTTGTGGAGTCCAATTGACGAAAGTTAAATTGCCATCTCTTAGTATTGAACGTTTGAGACTTCAAGGAGATGATGTCCAGTAATAAAGTACTAGTGATCTAAAAGGTCTTATATTTGTTTACAGAGGGATATCTGACAAGCTCATGTTTTAGTTTCTCCCAAAGAGCAGTTGCTTGGAAGAATTGAGGAAAGTTACATTGCCATCCTCAATGATTTATTCCCAAGTAAAACATGAGCTTGTCAGATACCTTAGTTGGGAGACTGCTTGGGAATCTGTTATGCATATCAGATGTGGAGAAGGTTCTATATTTATATCCACAGTTGCATGTGATCTTAACTTCCTAAATATTTACCTGGCTAGTTAGTTTAATCAAGCTAACTCCTACTCCCTCCGTTCCAAAATAGATGACCCAACTTTGTACTAACTTTGTACTAAAGTTGGGTCATCTATTTTGGAACGGAGGGAGTATGACATAATGTTTTTCAGGGGTGCGTTTCACAACATATCATGGTCATTTCATGCTAACAGATCTATTAGCTCTTCCAGCCGTTGATCATACTCTGATAAGCTTTTGCGATGACTGCCTCTAGAGGAGACCCTAATGAACCCACATACTGTTTACTTCCAGGTGGCGTTGCTGTATCCTTTCCTGTCAAGTTGCTTATGCCTCTCCATCTTTTGATTCTAGTGAGAAAATCAATGCTACGATGATAAATTGACAAAATGTCGAAGGAGCACCTTTCTCAAGGTTTCATTTGCAGATGACCCTTTGCTCTTAGTGTGGTGATAGGCTGATAGCTAGATCCATGAATATGGTTTGCCAGTAGAGTAGAACTGTAATCCTCATTGTGCTTTAGTACATTTTATTTTCACCTAGGAGAGATCTGAAACACCGTTTTTCTTGTCAAATCATTTGTGTCAGACTTCAAAAGAGCGCCAACATATTAGCAGTAATACTTCTTGCATATGATGTTTGATTTTGCCTGCTGCCATTATCCGTTAGAGCTGTTCTGCATCCATTGGGATTTTATCTTTCAATATATTATTTATGGGGATGTTTCTTGTGTCCCTAACCACCATCAGAGAGGACGCATACAGCAGCTGCACCTGTTGTCACAGAACTTAGTGAAATGTATGGTGAAGCAGATACCGGTGCCGTTGTGTCAGTGTTGGGTAGAATCGGTTAGTATTATATTTATGCCTCTCCTCTTCCATAAATGTCAATATACATGCTATTTGACTGTTACCACTTTATAGTTTTGTTATCGCTATTCTGCAGCTGTTGAAAACTCAATGTCTGATAAGCTGGACAGTGTTCAACAACAATTATAGTTAAAGCTTGTGAGAAGTTTGAAGGAATACCAGAACCTATTTGTTGTACAACATCAGTTAGGAGGAAGACCGATATATTCCGACACATTAAGATACCTGCTTTTTATAAATCCTGGCCATATGCAAAATCTCTTGCTCTGCATGGTGGTTATGCTGATGTCTCTTTTGATGGATGTTGTGCTGCTGCTTTCAGTATGACGATACGGCCTGCAAAAGGGCTGCTCAATTTTATTTATCCTTCTCTGCACAGGCTTGATGAAGTAATGACAATGGTATGCAGTATTTCCTTCGTGGTGAACCGATTAAGCCCCTTTTAATCAAAGCCACCATTTGTAGACTTATTACAAATTATGTAAATCAAGTATGAAAGAATAAAAAAACTTGAGTTTCTTTTGTGTGGGTGTTTGGGATGGAAAGAGCCAGTGTAAGAACTAGTGAATCTACTCAATTAGTTCAGTTGCCCTTTAATCATGTCTTGAACTTTGCAGCTACATCAGGCATGACATTACGCAGAATAAATAATACATAACCTCTAGCTGTTGTAATTCAGTATGTTTGATATGGAAGTTTTTCCTTCAATTTAGGCATATTTGTAGTCAAAATAAATAGAATCAGTATAAGAAGTTAGAACTGACCGGTCTTCTTAGTTCGGTAGGGCTTTAACCCCTTCACTATTTTCTGTTTCAGAATTATGTTTCTAATATACTTTGTATAGCCTACATGCATAGTAAGCATTGACTAAAATTGAGCTCCTTATATCGTTATATTTGAAGTTAACATGTTGTTTAATCTAGTCTACGCTTTGGTGTTTCTGACTGAAATAAATGTCATAATTTTCAGGAACCAGATAGGATGGATAGGTCCCTAAAGCGGTTACCATTAGCCTTGCAGTGCCTAGACACTGCTGGTTTATATCTTCTTGATGATGGTTTCACCTTCCTAGCATGGTTAGGTAGAATGCTCCAACCTGAGCTCATGATCAACATTCTTAGTGCCAGCTTGGCAAACTTGCCTGATTTATCAAAGATACCCTTGTTTTACTCTTTGGTAAATGATATAATCCTGACTTTGGATTTCTACTTCATTCCTCTTCCTTTCCATTGTGTTTTGCCTTGTTTAACAAAATCCAAATAAATTAATAGTATATCATGCCTTTTTTTAATCCTGTTCTTGGAAATACCTCTGGGATCATAATATAATATTTTTGTTAATGAAAAAACTCACTATTAACATGTAATACAACACCACTTCAGGTTGTGCCTCTTGCTGACATGGGGTATCTTTCAGATTCGGTTGATAGAATGCGACAAGAATGACTCGAGAAATTTCATGGCAGTACCAAGATCCCTAAGGGAGAAGGTATCAGCTGCCTGGCGTGGTACGGTAAGGCGATCAGTCCAGAGAAGAGTAGGCTTGTTGCTTCTGTTCATCCTCGTGGAAGATCAGATGGCTGGAACAAGCAGTTACAAGGACTTGGAATACAACACAAAGCTTGTGATGGAGGAATGGGGAGTTTTGTATTTGTAAAACTTTTGTTGCATTGGAATTTTGAATAATCGAATATTTTGACCAGTTGATGGTTTTGATGGGTACCTTAAGAATTTTGATGCCTAATCATTTTGTTGGGAATGCTTCTAACTATAGTTTCAGAACCTCAAGGATTGGCAGTAGTAATCAGTCACATTTTGAACCATGCCAAGCAAATAACATCTATGTATACAAAAACTTGAGCAATGCAAGCAATTAAATAAATTGATCAGTTTTCCGAGAAAGTAACTATAGTTTCATAACCCCGGGATTGGCAGCAATCACACTCACATTTTGAAGCATGCCAAGCAAATAGTAACATATATGCACATGAGAAGAACTTGCAAAGCAAGCAAGAAATAAAACGATCAGTTTTCCAAAATATAGTAACTATAATTTCAGCAGGACTCTGGGATTGGCAGTAATCAAAATCACATTTTGAACCATGCCAAGCAAACAACATATATGCACATGACAAGAACTTGCAACGCAAGCAAGAAATAAAACGATCAGTTTTCCAAAATAGTAACTATAATTTCAGCAGGACTCCAGGATTGGCAATAAACAAAATCACATTTTGAACCAATGCCAAACAAATAGTAACATTATATGTGTATGAAAAAAACTTGCAATGCAATCAAGAAATAAACTAATCAATTTTCCAAAATAGTGACCGACATCAAGATGAGGAATAGGAGTCTCCATATATCGAAAGAAAAGGCAAGCCAACAAATTTAAACCATCGTCTTGGTTCTTCAGTGCAACATACAGTACTGCCTCATTATTACATTGATCCATCCAGGTGAAGTTTCAGAGGTGATCAATCGGAACAAAAACGCAGCGAAACAGATGTCAGATGGACGGCGCGAGGCCTATGCAGCTCCGGCAGCAGGGCGCGTCGTCAGCTTGCTGTAGATGAGGCGCGCGGCCATGTCATGTCAACAGCCGTGCATGCCACCCCAAGCACAATCGGGACCTGGTTAAGCAAAGCAAATCAGGGCGAGTTTGTCATATGAATATGAGAGCTCATCAGATGGCTACGATCAAGTACACATAGGCACATCGGAGCCATGCACTTACAACGACGAACGCGTTGGCGGGTGCAGAGAGGAACCCGAATGAAGTCCAGATTGCAGCGTTCATCATGTTCACGACCAGCTGGAACACGATCTGACCAATCCTCCCCTGCTCCAGCTCCATCTAGTAGCGCACATTCCATCACAGTTAGACCACGGTATTGGCAATACTACAACATCAATCAAAGGAGTGAATAACACAAAGACAGAGGTCAGAGGAGCATAGGTACCACATCCGCGACGAGTCCGACCAAGAACATCAGGGTGGTGAAGGAGGAGGCAATCACACCCATGAATCTAATGCTCCACACCTTCTTCACCATGACGAACCATATCACCAGCACGGCGAGCACTGTACAAATGGCACGCCGAGGAGGAGCTTGACAGTAGTCCTGCGTGAGGGGCCGGGGGCATACCAGAGGTACACGGCGATGTAGACCCCTGTATGACGACCCTGCGGCGTTCACACCGAGGACGAGTAGCGAGTGCTTGAAGGCTGGGAGGGCGAACAATATCCAGAACATGCAGTTCGTGAGCATCATGACGAAGCCGTAGGGCTTCCATGCTCCCACGGACTTGGCCTCCCTCACAGGTTTGACGAAAATGAAGCTGTAAAACAGGCAACAGGGAGAATTTTGTGTCAATCATCAAACAGATGCGAGAACTAGTACTACTAGTTTCCTATCCGCGCGAATGTACCAAAATTACGATTCATGCACTGGATCTGTACCCAAATTACGACACCGGCACACCCAACAGCAAGAAAAAAACCTCTGTTTTTTTCTTCAGAAAAGACGCCGGTGGCCATCCATCGGCAACCAAAAATTACGACCTACGCTGATACACGCAGCTGTACCCAAATTACGACAGCGGCACACCGGCTATCGGAGCAACACCAAGAAAAACCCATGCTTTTACACAACACACACCGGCGGCCATCCATCGGCAACAACCGCAAGAAAAAGGACGCCTTCTACCAAAAACACCCTGCTTTGTCTGGCAGCAACACGCGGAGTTGCGGATTGTGGATAGTGCATCACCTACTAGGTGAAAAAGCAAAGGAGAAAGAGGATCTCCTTGCCTCAAACCTCTGAAAGTAGAGAAATATTCACCGAAAGGAGTTTATCCAGATTTGGTACCAAACCCGGGAAAAACCCTAAACGAGCTCTTAAAAAAGAGATATAAGCAGGGTCGGTAATATGTGCTTGTCTCCGAAAAGAAGGATAAAAGGATAGATTAGCAAAGCAGTCACTCCCAACGGCAGATGTTGAACTTCTGCGGAGAAGTAGTGTGCAGCTCATTGACAGGGAAATGCTATGCACCAGTTTATCTTGGTAAGTGATGAGAATCACAACTCTATAACTTAGTAATCTTTCAAAACACATGTAACTAGTTTGTTTCTACATTTTCTCCTTTGATCTCGTCAGAACCCAATCAGTCTCTATGTGGCTTATATTCTACTATTTCAGTCTTTGCGCACCTTGTGCATTCTTTAATTAGAGTTCAGGCTTGACCTGATGCTGATCTCCACAATGATAAAAATGTAAAATAAAATAGTATGAGCCAACTCGATTTTATTTCTTATTAACAAACTAGAAGTAGTTTTCCTACAAGAAATTATCTTGTACCCTCTTGCAAACTAGCTCCCTCTACCGAGTACAGTCAGAACAATTATCAACACATGCGAAGATCTGAAATTTACGGAAAAAAAGCACTTCATCATTAAGGACAGATCCAGTGCTAGAAAGCTCCCATACCAGGTGGGGTTCAGACAAGGATTATATCAGTGCAATGCAGAGAGGCCGCGTCGAACCCAGTACCTGTTGGCACAAGTGGGGATCCAGTGTGAAAATATGAAGATGCGGTGTGATAAAGCAGATGTTCTAGTGTCTTCCAAGCTTGAGATGACATGTAAGGATCATTCTTTCCCATCAGATTCACTAATAAAGCTTCTGGACGATCAACTAATCTGGACAACTGAAATGATTGCTATTGGAATTATAAAAAAACTATGCTACTTGATCTATCAATCAGTAGCTGACAAAAGGAGACAAAAAATGAGAGCCAGACAAATCGGACCAAAGAACCTTCTCTCTGAAGCTGGTTTACCTGAGGACGCCTAACAAAACTCAAGCCTTGCAATATCAGGAAAAAACTGAATATTGTGATTCAACAGTATTGAGTTCCCTGAATTATTGGTTATTGCCTTCTCTTACTGTGGCCAGCGAAGACATGGCACCAAGAGCAAAAGGAAAGAAAGATGGCATGGAATTATATCAAATGTGTATTGTCACCATGGGTGCATGTATCAAGAGAGAATGAGTGATAGCTGACATTAACACTAAAAATAGACACACCACATCAAGAATTCTTCTTCTTTTTTTGTGAGTGAACAGGAATTCATCAATATGCCTGATATTTACTTTGTTAAGTACTCGATGTTCAACTAACAGACACCACAACAAGAACCCACTAATATGCCGGATATTTACTTTCGTGAAGTACACGAGGTTCAAGTAATCTAGCTAGAAGACGGGTTGTAAAATTCAATCGGGCTGTCCATAGGGCGAGTGTGGGTGTTGGTTTTGGCAGCTGCTGCCAAGAACAGAGTAGCCAGCCGCTGCAGGAGGCACTGACGGCGACATCGTGTTGAAGGGCGGCGACGGCTCATGAGGCCATTGCATTGGAGGCTGAAACAGGCGGCAGTCGTTCAGCGGAAGTGGATGCACCATCTGTCCAATGGCAGGATTTGCAGGATGTATGTTCACTGCGCATGGATGTATGTTCACTGCGCATACAACCATGTTCAGGAAAAGAGCAACGTTAGTAGCAGTTACATATTATGTCTACTGAACTGCATGTACCGTGGATTTACAAATTATAATAATGCAGCTTATGACTCAATTTCATGTTACTACAACTAGTTCTGTTGATAATGATGCTAGAAATTTGACTGCTTAAAGAATGCTAGCTACCACAGCTGCAACTTTAACATGATTAAGCTATGAAGTCCTGCAAGCCTCGAACTGATCATGAAATCCTGCAAAATTTTCAGGCCTAGAAACAAGGCGGCGATAACTGGCGGAGCTATGTGTTACAAAAAGAGGCCATGGCCCGCCCAACTTGTAACTAATGCAATGGAGGATTGCCAATAATCTGAACTGTGTGAGAAAAAAATGTCTTCTTTGTAGTGGCCCGCCCAACATAGATGTTGTAGCTCCGCCACTGGTGGTGATGCCGTTAAAGTTTAACCATCAACTTTGTTTCCAGAACAATTTGGTAACAAGTGTACTACATCTTATAATGCTACATTGGCAACCATAATCTATCGTAAGCATTTCAGCTTTGTGACTGTTTTCATAGTATACATTTTTAAAATAATGACTCAGATTTTCAGGTTTAACAATTTCCAAGAAATGTTAATACCTTTCACAAGTAAATTTTCATAAGAAAAATTCTTCCAATAGTATTGTACAAAAAGCGACTACGCCACATCACAACATACACCAATGTAATACCTGATCCTGATGGTATCCAGCTGGGAAGATGCGGGTGCGGCCAGTTAGGATGGTACTCCCTCCTTTCCGGTTTATAGGGCTCAATTCAAAAATCTCACCAACCAAGGTAGATGGTGAGTGGTGGAATACTTTTTGTAATTTGCAAAAGCACCCAATTAATGCTCTTGTTTTCCTAAAAAAATTATGTTTACCAATGTATTAATTGCAATGCATGCATGCATAAAGTACATGCATTGGTCAATTTTCTCTTAATACTTGCATATAATTATTTAATGCACCTTGAAATCTGAACTTGTGGTGGAGAACGATCAAATTAAGCCTTATTAAATGGAAAAACTAAGATTTTGAGATAAGCCCTATAAACTGGAAAGGAGGGAGTATACTGGTTGCGGCTGCAGCCAGTTAGGATGGTATATTGGTTGCGGCTACGGCGAGAACGACTGCTGGCAGTTGACATAGGATGGGTTTTTGCAGTAAGGATATTCTAGATGACTCCCGCAATAGCTGGTTACATCCAACAAACTGAAGCTCTGATGCAGTGGCTGGAGAGGCAATTTCTGTTCTGTTAATGATACTGCATATATAGAGATGAAAAATGGACACACATCTACCAATAGAATCTAGATTGAATTGAGGCATACCAATGAAAGATTAAAGTTCAACCCACCACTCTGAGCCTGATGTGGCGCACCGGCTAGTTCCCAAGCATAAGACCTGAAACATAATTTCAAAGTTAGAAACGACATCAAACATCAGGATAAATTAAATAGCAGAGAATGATAGTTCACCAAAAGGGGTAAAACTTGCCTTAGGTGTCGATTTTCAGTTAGTTTTTAGAGTTGCTTGCTTGTACAATCTGGGGCAAAGCTGCATTTACATTCTCAGAGTTGCTTGCATGTACAACCTGGGGCAAAACTGCATTTATGACGCAAATAAAAATCTGTTAAATTCATGACAAATCATTGTAGCAGTCATCATAAATAATGTTCAGAAAGTAACAAGCAAGCTCAGTCGCACACTCAAGCACAAATTAGCCAGCATCCTTGTAACAAGCAAGCAAACAACAGTTGTCTGAACAGAGCCTAATGCAATCAGGTGAGGAATTACCTGGAGTGTTGCTCAAATGATTTGACAACACACAAGGGAAGTAAGGGCAGTAGGTGTCTAGTTTAATAGCATGACATGGTGACAATGCTTTCAGTGTCTTATTTATCATGTCAATAGAGATCATCTGCCGTCTCTCCGTCCCCAGCCCCACCAAGGAATTGATGTGGACAACATTGTCACCATGGATGCTCATGGTGGGGAAATATGGTACTGTTGACAATGTTTTTACTCCAAGAGGGATCACCTTGTGCGACGAGATAGGCAGATGCCCCTCGACCAGTGGATTCTCCAAGCAAGCAGGTTTCATGGTCCAAGTATTCGACATTGATGAGTACAGGTGGAGTTCATGCCCCTCGGCATCAAGTGTCGGGCAGAGACCAGCCAGGATGTAATCCGCGGCACCGCAGCAGTAGATGCCGATATCATCTGCTAGGAGAAGACCAGGACCCGAATCCGGGAGCCGAGAGAGCGTCGGGTTGCCATGAATGGCCTGATACATGTAGTACTCGCTGGACCGCTCCAGGTAGCTGCTGGTGGAACTTCAGTGGCAGGTGCAGGAGAAGGAACTGCTCCTCGGAGCGGGCAACGTGAGGCTGGCCGGCGAAGTTGGCGTGTGAGAGGTCAGGGCAGTGGATGCAGACGTGGGAGAGGGCCGGCGGGTGGGCGAAGCAGATGGAGACCTGGATGGCGTGGCCTCTGCTCGTCTCGGCCTTGGCCGTGGTGGAGTTGGGGCGGTGGGCGAAGTAAACCCTCGTGTCGAGGAGGGTCCAGGCGGGGAGGCCATTGGAGGCGTCCGACTCCGGTGTGGCCGGAGGGTTCAAGCAGCAGGCGATTATGGAATTGGATGGGGCGTTCATTGTTCCCGGCGGATATGGGGCCGAGCGGCGAACTTTATGGGCATCCACGGGAGGGGTACTGAATTGAATCGGGAACGACTGTAAAGATCGCTGGGTTTTCGTGCTGAGCTAAGAAGCGGGAGGAAGCATATGGGGCCGACGTAGGGGGAGGCCAGCGGCGATGGCCGGCGACGCGGAAGGAGGCAGCAGCAGAGGTTTCTCTCTCTTTCTTCGGTTTTGATTCCTTTTTTTAGGCTCCTTTTCATACACGGCTGAGGAAACGAAAGCCGAAACCTTCGCTAAATCTCTCTTTGCCAAAGAGAGCAGCCCACCACCTAAGATCGGTCTGACGGACGGTTTTCTTTTCTCTACTATCTCTACTACTATTAAACAAGCAAATATATACATCACTAGACGCACCCTATCTAATGCACACGAAACAACCTGAAACAATTACAGCCTCAGATCAGGCCCAATCATATCAATCTAACCGTCAGGATTAACAACTAATCCTTCTTAATTGTGCCTGTAGCAATTTTATGCGCCGGACGAAAACTCTGCCAACATATCTATCGATCCCCTCACCCCCCACCCCCACCTCCCAGAAAAAAGGGAAACAAATCCCTACAATCACGTAAAATCCAATCTTCTCCCGAACTGCCCCCGGGGCATCCTCACGGGCGCTCTTCACGCCGGCCCTCCTAGCCGCCCGCACGCCGCCTTCGCCGCTCCCTCTTTCATGGCTCACCGCGCTCTCTCCCTGCAGCCTCCGCCGCTCGCTCCACCAGACCCTTGACGCCCACACGGCGCTGCTGCCGCATGCAGCAGCAAGGATTCTATGGCAGAAACGTGGAAGAAGGATGACGGGGGTGGGGCCGCTGACGCCGACGAGCGCAACTCCGAGAAGGCTCTTCAGACGAGGGTACTTCTCTCCCTCTCCCTCTCTCTGTGACTTCTTCCCTCTCTACTTTCCTGTCTCTCTCAAGCTGTAGCAAGGTGTCGCGGCGGTGCCGGCATAAGGGTGCGGGCGACGGCAGGATCTATCAATAAAGATATACATGTCATTTGATGGAATTTGTAAATAGACCTTCTATGTATTTTCAATTATACCTCTTGTATTGATTTTTCTGAAATTTTTGGTCGAACAAGGTGATAAGTGATATGGAGAGTTCGTTCGCTCATGCTACCAAATCCTGACCAATTCAATATCATTTTTTATTGGTCATTCCATGCTTTATGCAAAATTTGAAATGATCATAGATTGACTCTGAGCATAATGCACAAAAAACTATCCTATGTGTTTTCCTTCTTTATCTTACTATTCTGGCTAGATCTATTTGCAATTAACATCTGGAATATTTATCCACTTGCGTCATTCTTGGTGTAGCTATTATATTTGATTGACGAGGGTAAGCTTGCTTAGTGAAGATTCCGTTTTAGAGATTCCCACAAGACCTTTTTAATATCATCGTTTTATCATACGATTCATTGTAGAAGATCCTTTTTTTCGCATTTAATTAGTTACTGGCCACTACAAACATGGGATCAGTCAAGGAAGAAAAGGTGGAGATGAGGAGGCCGCAAATGAAGTTGATCCTGAAGAGTATGAAGTAGAAGATGCGGCCCAAGTATCTATCACATACTAGCTATTTATTACAGCATGCTGATGCATCAGAAACTTCATTAAGGATGGATTGTCTAATGGTGTGTTTCTTATATAGGGTGATGATGTTTTCTATGACAAAGCTGAATGATGCAATGGAGAGGCCGAGGACGTGGGGGAAGAGGCTGGGCTGGGGCCATTACCATGGCGAGAATCGGGCCGGCAGGCATCCAATGGGCACTCTTCCATCGAATCACAGTACTGAGCATCCAGTGGTCCGCGTATGCTGGATGGCACAAAAGGATTTGCCATGGGGCGAGGGAAGCCCCAGGTCAGCCCCACAATGTTGTCTGATATTAGTGATACCCTGTTCTTGGGAGGAGCTGGCATAACAGCACTTAATGACCAATTTTGATGTGATCCCATGAAGAGGAAGGATAATAATACCCTGATACATGCGTCATGTATACTGCATTACTGCTGGTCGATGGACATGTCAACCTGTCTTTTAGCAGTTCATGTATGTTCTGTTTCATGTCATCTTTAGTGCTTAACAACTTAACAAGAGAATGTGCAGGTTATCAAGGCCAAACAACTGGATTCGTTTTCAGGATTAACATTTACAAATGGGCTTGGGCGCCTAGGTTACAACCAGAAACTCTTGTTTTTATGATCATGCACATATTTAATGCAAAGTAAAGTTTTTTTTACCATCCAGGTGTTCATGTTTTACATTACAAAAAGAATGGTTACCTCGAAGAGCTCCAGGAACTCAGTTCTAGAACCTCGAAGATCTACTAGATATCTACAGCATCCCCTTCATTACTACTGTAATCGTATCAATGGACAAATGAAGTGCAAAGAAGTCCAAGATCTACTAAATTTGTTATCTACCTTGTTATTTCAGTAATTTAATCACATGCAAATGAAGTTTGATAAATTTTCTAGCGTCGACATCAAATGATGGTTGCAGCCATGAACCTGTCGAGTCAATATTTGATCCCATCTTCATGCACATGATATCCTGCCTTTGCAGGTCCTTGATATATTTGCAATGGATAAAGCAAATGGCCTCTCTTGATTCACACGTGTTCACCTTTTTTAGCATGATTATTGACAAATGGTTTGTCTAACAATAGGAGGAGACCCTCATGTCTGTTAAGATTCTGAATATGGAACCATGACCCTTTTTTTGCAATATCTGACTGAGGAATAATGGTGCAATTGATATGACAAGGGCTGGACTTACTTCCCTCTGTAACCATCTTCTTTGCTCAAGTAACTCGAGGTATGTTTCATTGCTCATTTAGGATGGCTACTGAACCTCTTTGTAAACCAAGGAAGACATTCTCTATGCACAAATAACTTAGTGCTACTATTTGTTTTTACATTGAAATTTCCACATATGAATAATTCAGTAACAATAGAAAATTGTTCCGTTGACTTTGTGAGATGTCACACAACACCATGCTTCTAATTGTTATCTATTTGATCCTCAAGGCACAATCATACATCTCATGAATAATTGAGCCATATATTGATGCATATATACCTGCACGTGTGCAACATTCCAAAGGGGCAATTCACGGAAACCTAGCAATTTTAGATGTCTATGAACACCATTGTGTGCTATTTTTTAATGACTAAGTATATTCCAGAAAGAAAATTGTAAGTTTCATGGAGTAGCAAATCACTCACTATCGCAAGTAGGTGTTCATTTTGATGGAAATTTGTCCAAGATCATGGACGAGGGGATTGTTTTCGCTAAACATGTATCCAAGTGCTTACGGATGCCTTTGTAAATTAATTTAGGTTTTTTGAGTGAGTGGCTTGATACTTTTATGTGAATGTATTCGAGTCCGTGAAATACTCCGCACTTATCCCAAGAGGTCCTCTTGTGGATACACACACTTTTATTGAGGCAAGAATAGTTTCTATACGCACACTTCTACTTTCATCTATGTAGTTGGTAATGTATCTTGTCTGGAAATGATTTATGTTATTTCATGACATGCAACAATTTAGATGACCGTCATGCTTGACTAATTTTATGTTAATCTAGACGTGCGTTGCACGTGCACACTTACTAGTCTGATAATAAGTGCCACACGATATGACACACGAAACTATTTGGTCACTACGTTTTTTACAACTAAATTGCCATCTGAAAAGAAAAAATAAACCCTCAAAAAATTTAAATTTATCATCCGAAGAAAAAATTGCCGTGCTTGATAACTAAAGTTGTCATCCTCGCGTTATTAAACTTGCCTAAAAAATGTTTGGAGTTGCAATATGTTCGTGCCATATGTGTGGTACTTATCAGGATCCTTTCTTTTAACCAAATGATAACGCCCACACATGTGGCATGTTTGCACTTCACCCACATGCGTTGATTCTGTTTTGCACGAATCCTAAATAAATTTGTTAGATTTTCAGTGCCACATGGGCATCATCGTGTGCGTGGACGTTGAAGAGTTCGTCGACACGACCCGCAACACGCGGTTGCCAGCTGCACCGTGTGGCGAATCAGTTTCTGCCCACACAGTCACCACCTAATCCAGGCGTGTGTGGGCGAACTGCTCTTCGCTCACACGACGCTCGTACGTTGTTAGATGGCAACTGCAGTTGCGCGTACATGGCAACTAGGTAAACACACATGGCAATTATAATTCGTTGCTAGATGGCAACTGCAGTTGTGCGTACGTGGCAACTAGGTAAACACACAAGACAACTGTGATTTACCATACATGGCAACTATGATTGGACCACACGTGGTAACTAGTTAATCATACATGGAAACTATTGTTTGACCACATAGGGCAAGTAGTTTATCATACATGGCAACAATTGTTCGAATACACGCGGCAACACCGTTACTTCGACATGGCAACTACATTTCACATCCCGGATGACTAAAGTTGCCATCCTCGGGGGTAACTAAAGTGTCATCCCACGGATGCGCCAGGACGTGTGGGCAGTTTTGCTTCATGCCACACACGCGGGGGTGAGGATGCGTAGTAGTTTGTTGGGCGTGTGGCACAAAGTAGCTGCGCCCACACGTGTGGGCAGTTCTAATTTCGCCCACACATGACCCGTTTGGGCTGCCTTCTGCGGCTTACGCCAAACACGACGTGTGGGCGAATGTCTAATATGTCCAACGTGTGGGCGTTATCAGCGTCCTTCTATTTTCCTTTGCTTGTTGGTCTGTGTATGAAATGAACCTGGTGTGCAAGGGCTTTTTTGTCGGCTTGGTGATCTTATTGCTCGGAGTAATTATTATCGCAAGAACTATATCTCGTCGAAATCACTAATTAAAGAATACTCTTTGTAAAGAGCACTCCGACCTTTCCAAGTGGTGACAAGTGATGCATATTCGCCACTTGTCACAACATGTGAATTTTCACTCTTTTCAAGATTCGTTTTTCAAAACGTTTTATTTTATAAACCATGCGTCTAAATCTTGTACCGTACGTTCTCCCTATTGAATTCCTTGTGTCGAGATATTCAAAACTAGATCCCATGTTAATAGGTTTAGGTGAACATTTTCACGAAAAAAACAGGGAAAACATGAATTTTTTCTTTTTGAAAAGACACGACTATGCCTCTCGTGGAAGCAAATCTGTGCGAAGAAGGCACAGTTCTGCCTTCCACAGAAGCAAATCCGTCTCTTCAGGAGAAGTAAATTTGTGCCTCTCGCATAAGAAAAAAGAAATATGTTTTTTGCTTTTTCGAGAGACACAACTATGCCTCTCGCAAAAGATAATTCGTGCCTCAACAAGAAGTAAATTTGCGCTTCTCGCGGGAAAACTTTTCCTTTTTTCGTGCCACTCGCAGAAGCAAATTTGTGCCTCCATGAGAGGTAAATCTATGCCTCCCCTAGAAGGGTTTTCTTTTGTCTTTTCTGAGAGTCATAGCAAATCCGCGCCTCCACAAGAAATAACATGTGCCTCTCACAGAAGAAAAAAAAACGTGTATTTTCGCGCAATTTTTTTGGGGTCCAAAACCTAAGGAAAACTGAGAAAAAACCGGTAAAAATCATCTTAAAAAAATAAAAGATCCGGAGGGAGCACCCAGCACAACACAAGTGGTGACGGTTGGGAGCGCGCCAAGTGGTGTGCTCCCAATCCACCAAAAATGACCCTTGTGGAGCTCCCCAAGGAGTACTCGTTGATTAGTTGCTCTCATATCTCGCTGTTGAAAGGAGTTCTCCCCTAAAGGATTCTCCTATGCACTATAGTATTAGGCCCACCCATATTCACGCATTCGTGTTTGCTCGCTCGCGACCGCTCTGCTAGTTCGCACCTTTTTTTATTTCTTTGAGGTTTTTCTTTGTTTTTATTTCTTTTTCTCTTAATTATAATTTGATTTTCTTTTGTTTTTCACCGGTTTTCAATGGGGTTTTCATTATACTTTGGTTTTTTGTTTCTTCCTCTTTTTCCTTTGTTTCTAGGATCGGTTTTCATTGTTTGCATTCTTTTGCCTTTGTTTTTGTCGATTTTATTTTTGTATTTGTTTCCTTTTGCTTTCGTTGGTTTTCTTTGTGTTTCTTTGTCGATTTCCATTAGTTATGTTTTTATTCAACACATGTCTACTTTTTTTATTACACAATGTAGCATTTTCTGTAAGTTTCTGTTGACACGCATTGACCATTTTTTGAATACACAATGTACATTTTCTCGAAAATACAAGTTTTAAAGCATATTTTTGAATACATGGTCAATGTTTTTCAAATACACTGTGAACGATAATTAATGGCAATAAAAGTTTTCACACACACAATGTACATTTTATGTAACGTCAGGAATGTTTTTATATACATGACATATTTTAAATACAGAGTTAAGTTTTTTAATGTATGTTTTATGTCATGTCAAATGCAAATAATTCAAAACTTAAATTTACATAAAAATTAAAAACCACGAATTTTAAAAAATGTTAGCTTAGTATTAAAAACTTAGCTTCATTTTATTAGAAAATTGTTTGTGATATCACGTGTTTCAACAAATTCACATGACATATTCAAAAAATGTTTATACAATGTAAAAGAATGTTTCGCAATTCAGGAAAATGTTTCGTACCATTAAAAAATGTTCACGTGTTTTTAGAAAATATGTTCATGGCATTTTGAAAAAAAATGTTTATACAATGTAAAGTGTTAGTGTAGTTTAAAAAGTTGTATACAAAAATGATGCCTGCTAGGAATCAACCGGCTGATCAGCTGCCTCGCCAGCCGACGATTCACCTCTATTAGGACGTTTGATAGTTTCTTAAAAAAAGGACGGTTGATCCTGTTTAGTCGACCATGCCATCTTGGGATAGACAAGTTGTCCAAGCTACATTCTTGCCAATGGATGCTCAAGTGATCCTTGGAATCCCGCTGTGCACCCGAAACATAGCTGATTTTTGGGCCTGGCATTACGAGAAACATGGGACCTTCACGGTCAAGTCGGCGTATAAGATGTTGGTGGCCACGAGGGAACGCCGTGAAGCATGGCTAGAAGGAGCAGCGGGCCCTTCTAGCGCCAGGGCGGAAGAGAGCTCATGGAAATCGTTGTGGAGGACTGAAGTCCCAGGGAAAATTCGGATGTTTTTATGGAGGTTTTCAAAACACTCGCTCCCAACAAATGATGTTAGAGCACACCGTCATATGCCTGACTCCAACCTATGCGGTATTTGTGGGATACGCGACTCGTGGCGTCACTCCCTTCTGGAATGCACAACATCGAGAAGTGTTTGGGCATTGGCTAATGCGGAGGTCACGCATAAAATACAGCAAATACTGAGCCAAAAGCAAAACAGTGGCTGTTTACATTGATGGAGATGTTAACCCATGATGAATTTGTCAACATGGCTGTTACACTATGGGCGATATGGCATGCTCGTCGGAAGGCAATACATGAAGCAATTTTCCAAAGCCCCCAAGTGACCCACAACTTCATTGACAGGTTTCTTAAAGATCTGTCCCTGATCAGCAACAAACCAAGTGCCCAGCAAATCCGAAACCAAAAAGGCCTTCTGCTAGATATTGCAAGATCCATGTTGACGCGGGAGTGCTAGGAAGAAGAGGAGGATCAGCAGCTGTGGTTTGTAGAGATGCGGGAGGAAATTACTTGGGCAGCTCGGCCCTAGTCATAGAAGGAGTACTTGACCCGGCCACAGGCGATAGCTTGCTGCGAAGCTCTAGCACTTGCTGAAGATTTACATATACAACAATTTGTTGTAGCATCCGATTGACAGCAAGTCATCTCAGATATTCATAGGAGTGCAAGAGGAGCATACGGGGCAATCATCAGCGAGATTAATGCTCACGCAGCAGCTTTCCAATGTATTTTTTTCATTTGAGTCTCGTGCTATGAATTATGAAGCACATAGCTTAGCCAAATTATATTATTTTAGAGGTCCGGGTCGGCACGTTTGGTTTGGCGCCCCCCAAGATCTTAGACGTATCCCACTTCATGTGGATTTTGATGAATAAATCAGGTTTTTACCCCTAAAAAAAAGTTGACCATGCCATCACCATAATCCCCGGTTGCCTATGTTTCCTGCGTCGGCTCTGAAATAGCCGCATAAATTGCAAAAGCAGCATCTTGCAGTCTCCTCGCATGCTGGTGCGTAGCTCCGGAAAGCACCAGCTGCAGTAGCAGCGCCGGAAAGCTCCCGCGACCAGGCATGCTACAACGCAACATCCACGTGACTCCGTCCAGGAGTTACACCAGGCCAGCTCGCAGTTTGTAGCCGCAGTCGCCCACCTTGCAGTCTGCAGCACGACGGGGGTCGGAGATCCTATGATGCTACACCGCAGCACAGTCGTCCGCAGGCTGTGCTCCATTGCAGCACCAGCCGCCGCGCAACATCACCGGAGTTGCAACGACATGACCGCCTCGTCATGGTCGCCATTGCAGCACGATGCTGCCACCAGGCATGCTACGTCGAAGCATTGTCATCTGTAGGTTATATATGCTCCATGCAGCACCGGGGCCATGCAACATCATCGGAGTTGCAACGACATGGGCGCCCCATCGCGGTAGCCATCGCAACACAATGTCTTCACATAGCCGGCGTTCATCGCAGCATCGACTGCCGCACACGATGCTTCATTGCAGCGCGACAGTGATACGTCTCGAATGTATCTATAATTTTTTATTATTTCATGTTATCATACCGTCCTTACATACTTTTGGGAATAGTTTATATCATTTTTATTTGAACTAACCTATTAATACAGTGACAAAGGTCAGTTTATGTTTTCTAGTGTTTATGGAAATACAAGTCAAAAACTCATGGAGCCGAAAATGAGTTAGAATTTTTTTGCGGATTTTTTGTGAAATAAAAGACACTCGTAGACAGAAGATGAAGGTCAGGGAAGCCTCGTGAGATTAATGACGACAATTTTACCCATGGGTATGGTTACCCGTGGATATCAGACCCGCATGGGCCGGGTATGTGCATCATTTTATACCTATGCGTAGTACTCATACCCTATCCGTTAGGTATAGCCTTTTACTCATGGATATACCAATACCTACCCGTTTATATTAACATGTGAACCTTACCTGTGATTCTACAAGCGTACCTATGTTAATGTTGTGTCTTGAGCTCGTAAACCTATGTTAAAGTTGTCACCAATTGTCTGTTTGAATTGAGATAATTGCCATGTACTCATGTATCAGTTATTGAGTCCAGATCAATGTTTTTTTTGTCAAATATGCTACAGATGAATGTAAAATTATGAATAACTTGATATTGTTTGATTTACCCGTTGGGTACCCAATGTGTATGGGTAACCGTTGGGTATGGGAATGGGTAAAATTTCCCCATGAGTACAGGTATGGATAGAATTTTGTATCCATTGACTACACGGGTATGTGTATGATATTTCTCTACCCGCCCCGTACCCTACCCATTGCCTAAGGCCTATGGGGTAAGGGGTTGGTGCTCTACTTTGACCGCAAGATAGGAGTTATGGATCTCCGGTTATTAAAGAATCGGTGATCGACTTGAGAAAAGTATAGAAACAGAGAGCAGAGTGAGAAGAGATTTAATCTATGAGGGCCTCTCGTCCCTCCAGGAGCCATGGAGGCCAAGAACTAGAGGGGGAAACCTCTCCCCATCTTGGGGGGATGCCATGGAAGAAGAAGAAGGAGGGGGTCCCTCTCCTCCTCTCTTTCGGCGGCACCGATGTGTCGTCAGGGGGAACCATCATCACCGACATCTCCATCACCTTCCTCCACCTCTATTTAACAGTCCAATCTCTCGCAACCTATTGTAATCCCCTATTGAACATGGTTTTTGATGCTATGCATTATTGTCCAACGATTTGTTTCATCCCTATTATGTCTGAGTGGATTATTTTTCCCTATGGGTTAATTAGTGAATCGCTATGATTGGTTTGAGTTACATGTTCTTATGTTGTTGTCCTTTTGTGCCCATCATATGAGCGCATGCGTGGATCACACCTTAGGGTTAGTAGTATATAGATAGGACTATACATACATCGGCACGAGTGACTGAAACCACGCCACACTATTAGAATTGATGCATATGGGATTGAAGGGGGGTCAATATATCTTAATGCGATGGTCGGGTTTACCTTAATGAACGTGTTAGTATTTGCAGATGCTTGCTAATTTTTTTTTGAGGGGTGAAAGCCAAGTTTATTCATGAAAAACCACATGGTGTGGGATACATCTGAGGTCATGGGGTGCACCAAGCCATAAGTGGCGACCCGGTCCTCTCGTAAAAGAAAACTTGGCTAGGCGGTGTGCTTCTACATTGACAGTACGACTCTCAAAAACAAAATTACAAAGAAAAGGTGATGATCTAATGTTTATCTCTCTGATAATTGCTCCATAAGTTCCTCTTGCTCCGACGTTGATATCTGAGACCACTTGCTGACAATCGGAGGCGACCACAAAGATTTGGATTCCCAGTTCTTCTGCTAGAGCCAAGGCCTCTCGACACGCCATTGCTTCTAGAGTTGGTGGATCTGTGAGTCCCTGAACGACAAGTGCTGAGCTACCCATATAGTTCCCATGTTCATCTCTACATATCGCTGCCGCCGAACCACCCCTGGTTCCTAGGACTCCGCCGTTTACATGGATTTTGTAGTATCCCGGCGGTGGCTTACGGGGTCGGGTGTGTACCTGTCTTGTGGTAACACTCCTTACCACAGTTTGCTGCATTTTCTCCTTGACTATGCCGAGCTCAGCCATGTACCGTGTGATGAAGTCATGGGTCACCTTGGGGGACTGGAAAATAGCTTCATGTATTGCTTTGCGCATCGCGTGCCATATGGACCATAATGCCATCGATGCGAGTGCAAATTCATCACGTGATAACAACTCCATCAACGTAAGCAACCATTGCTTTGCTTGTGGCTCCACTGTAGCTATTATTTTATGTGTGATTTCCTCATCCCACACGCTCCTGGAGGAGGTGCACTCGATCGGCGAGTGACGCCAGGAATCCCGAACTCCACACAGCCCGCACTGCGGCGAGTCTGTCATGTGGCGATGAGCACGGTCGTCATTGGTCGGAAGCGATTGCTTAGATAATCTCCAAAGAAACATCCGTACCTTGTCCGGCACTTCCATTTTCCACAGTGTTTTCCAGGCACCTTCTTCGGCCCTCGAGCTGGAAGGACCCGGGATTTCATCCAACCACGCTTCTCTCCTGTTTCTGGTAGTTACCAGCATCTTATAGGCTGATTTAACCGTGAAAGTACCATTTTCTCATGAAACCAGGCCCAAAAATCTGTGATGCTTCGAGTGCATATTGGCATACCCAGGATAACTGTAGCATCCATAGGCATAAAAGTTTGTTGGACAAGCTGTCTATTCCATGATGCGGTCACAGAAATTATGAGCTCTGACACATGTGTTGGTGGATTTGGCGAGATACTCCCGTAGGGACGCATCATCTCCTCTCTGGGCAGCCAGTTATCGGTCCATATGTTTGTATCTGCTCCATTGCCAATTCTATTTATCAGTCCTTGCTTAATAACATCCCTTCCCTCTATGATGGCTCGCCATACCTGGCTCGGATGGCTTCCCAATTCAGCCTGGAGTATATCAGAAGACGGATAGTATACACTTTTCAGCACTCGAGCACTCAGCGACTCTGGATCTTGCAACAAGCGCCACGCCTGCCTGGCGAGCGTGGACAAGTTAAAGAGTTCAAAATCTTTGAAGCCGAGACCTCCCATTCCCTTGGGTTGTGTCATCGTTTTCCAGGAGACCCAATGTGGCTTGCGTTTTCCATCCTTTGCACCCCACCAAAACTTTCGAATGAGCATGTTCAAGTGTTCACACAGGCCTCTAGGTAATTTGAAGCATGACATGGAAAATATTGGGATAGCCTGCGCAACGGATTTGACAAGAACTTCCTTACCAGCCGCGGACATAGTACGCTCAATCCAACCTTGAACCTTGCTCCAGAGTCGGTCCTTGAGATATTTGAAGGCACCGTTCTTTGATCTTCCTATGTCTGACGGCATACCCAAGTACTTCTCATTTAGTGTTCCATTGGGAACTTGGAGTGTCTCTTTGATCTCCTGTCTGACCGAGTCAGGAACCCCTTTACTGAAATAGATTGAAGACTTGGAGTAGTTGACGCGCTGCCCAGTCGCTTGGCAATAAGTGTCCAACACATGGTGCACCTCAGTCGCCCCCACATTGTTTGCTTTGAAGAACAGCAGGCTGTCATCAGCGAATAGAAGATGGCTTACCGGTGGCGCCGTAGGGGCTACCTGTAGTCCACCCAAGTTGGATGACTCACTTTTAGATTTTAACAGGCACGAAAGGCCCTCTGCTGCCAACAAGAACAAATATGGAGAGATTGGGTCCCCTTGTCTAATGCCTCTTGATGGAATAAATTGTTGTAACTTCTTCCCATTGAACAAAACAGAGAACTTGACTGTGGTAACCAAGCTCATTACAATGTCAACCCACCTGTTTGTAAAACCAAGCTTTAACATTATTGCCCTCAGATATGACCACTCCACCCTATCATAAGCTTTCATCATATCAAGTTTGAGAGCACACGACTGATGTTTCTTGGCCTTGTTCCTCTTCATAAAATGTAAACATTCATACGCTGTGATGATGTTGTCTATGATCAACCTGCCGGAACAAAAGCTGATTGCTCCTCTGATATTATTTCAGGTAGAACTACCTTGAGCCTGTTAGATATAACCTTGGAAGCAATCTTGTACAAGACATTACATAGGCTTATTGGACGAAACTGAGATAAGAGGGTTGGATTTTTTACCTTTGGTATGAGTACCAAAATTGTGTCATTTATACACTCCGCCGACTCCGTACCCTCCACTATCCTCAAGACCGCCTTGGTTACCTCATCCCCACAAATGTCCCAATGGTGTTGGAAAAAATGCGCTGGGTATCCGTCGGGACCAGGTGCTTTCATTGGGTACATATGAAACAGAGCCGTTTTCACCTCCTTGCTTGTATATGGGGCATTTAACATGTCGTTCATAGCTTGGGTTACTTTTGTTGGGACCGTATTCAGTACCTGCTCCATATCATGTACACCCTCTGATGTATAGAGATTCTGGTAGAAAGCTGTGGTCATGTTCTCCAGCTCTATAACATTTTCCGTAACCTGATTTTAGAGGAATTTTAACCAAACTTGATTTCAAACATATTACATACTCCCTCTATAAACAATACACTATGGAATGGAGAGAGTAGGCTTAAAAAATAAAATAAAAAACCAAAGCAATACCTTCTCAAATACAAGGAAAACTAGCCGGTCCATTACGGCTAGGTGTGCGCTACTCTCAACTACCAACACACATCCTTACAGGCAGAGCCTATAGCACCCCTCACAACCCCGACACACCATAAGGCTCCAAATGTAGGGAGCTTAGTATCTTACCAGAGGGTTGGGCGCGGTTTGTTGCGCCATTGGTGTTACTGGGTTTCTTCAAAAAATAGTCACTTTATTTTGAAATAAAAGATGTATTGCATTTTTTTTAAGTCAAACCTTTTAAGTTTGATTAAATTTACAGAGAAATATATCAAAATCAATAATATCAAATCGGTATTTTTCAATTCATCATAAAATGAATTTCCATACCTTTTTTTTAGTATTGTGGATGTCGTATTTTTGCTCTTAACTTTGTCAAAGTTAAAGAAATTCAACTTTCTACAAACTAATACCCCTTACATTTTGGAATTGATGAAATATTCAGTTTGGCGGGTGGGGGAGATGATAGAGTGTGTTTTATTTTATTTATAATGTGGTGATTTGTTGGGCCTTTGTGGTGTGATTCTGTGTTATATGCTAACCAACCTATATTTATGTGGAGAAATTTCTCTGTTGGTGGTTGCATGTACTACCATATTGGTGCTACAATATCACATGGTGTCGTTTCTCTTTTGAAGGGGGGATGCGGGATTGATCTGTTTTTATAGGCTGGCTGCTGCTAATTGATTTGAAAAATCATTGGCCCGCTCAAAATTGTAAATCACTCAAATCCAAAATTGAATACCTCGATTGAATGAAAAACTTTAAAAATATGAAACATGGTGAATTAAAAGAATTGAATGGGAGAGCTTGGGAAAGTGTTGACTCGGTCAAAATCGGTTGACACAAGGCAAACTGGAATGCCTCAGTTAATTGTGAAGCCTTAAAAATTAGGAAGCATAGTATAGTATAAAATAATTGAATAAGAGAGGTTTGAAAAATTGTTGACCCGGTCAAAATTACGTGATCTAATTTTAATTGAAGACCTTCATTGAATGTGAGCTCTTTAAAACTAGACAACTTAGTGTTATAGAGGATATTGCTTTTAATAAACATAAATGAATTAAAAAGTAAAGAAATTGATGTTGATCGGGCGCATATAAAAACTTATGAATATACTTCATTTTTTGGTTGTAAGGATTGCATACATATGCACCTCATCAAGTTGCAATTGATCAATATTTCTTTTTAAGATGGACTATTGATCAATATTTGCACTAAAAATGTATCAGAATGGGCCGGATCTAAGCGGATATTTTGAGCTTGCTGTTGAATGGCTGAACTCTCGTATCCGTATGCGCGGAAGCCATGACACATTGTTTGGCCCTCGCAAAAAAGAAAGACATGCAGGATCCACCCCACAGTAAATCTATAGCTGCGGCAGCTCATAGCCTCCGGGGAAATACCCCTGGTTCCTAGTTGTATTTACATCTTATATGAAAAAACAAAATTAATGATTACAATAAAAGTCAAAATAGTTTAGAAGTGTTTTGAGAATAAACTTGACTTTCTTTTGCACTAGTATATAAATTTCCACGAATAAAAAACCAGGGTTGACTTAAGGGCATCTTTTTATTTGGTATTATAGGTCACTATTCACATTATTTCGGTCAAAATTTTGTTTTTCTGAAAAGAAGTCAAACGGAATTTTTCTTTTTGTGGATTTTTTTCACAAATACAATGGAATGTCAAGTTTATTTCAAAAATATTTTCAGATTTTTTTGACTTTTTATTTAATTTCTAACTATTCTTTCTCATATAGGGTAGTACAACCAAAAGTTCCCCTCCACCGCCTCCGTCGCTACATCTCCACCTCGTCTCGAAATGCCAACCTCGCCGCGTCATCTCATTCCCGGGCGGGCGCCGCCGCTGTTCCAGTCTTGGTACGTGCTAGTGGACGTCCCTCCTGAATCCGTCTCCTCATGCCGGATCCGGTTGCAGCGGTGTGGGGCTGGGATCCTATCCAGGAACCCCCGCCCCGCCGCCCGAATCAATCATTGTTTCTTCTTGGATTGCGCAGGTGCCCGACGCGATGCTTCCGTCCGTTCATGAGGAATGTGAGGCCGCCGGCCGCCGCATCATCGCCTTCGCGGCCCGTACTCCGCTTGTTGAAGGGCGAATAAGCCACGGCGAACGAGCCGGGCATGTCGAGTGCGGGTATGGGCGCGCACTGGGCTTGCTGGGCACGTCGGGTCCGAGGACTAGGGCGTGCATGTGTGTGTGCGTTGGGTGCACGGGCGTGTCCGTG
Source organism: Aegilops longissima (assembly GCA_021605205.1). Taxonomy (NCBI): domain Eukaryota; kingdom Viridiplantae; phylum Streptophyta; class Magnoliopsida; order Poales; family Poaceae; genus Aegilops; species Aegilops longissima. The sequence goes on along the minus strand of CM038679.1, from coordinate 614,866,827 downwards.
CACCAGGGTGTGTCTGTGCGTCTGTTGGCGAGCCGTAGGTGGCCTGGTCAGGCGCGAGTCGTTGGAGCTGGCCGTGTGACGCGGGCGTCGGGCGCAGCGTGGCGCGCGGCGATCGGCGCTGGAGAGCGCGGGTAGGATCAGGGGCGAGTGGAGGCGTGGGTGCGTGCCCGGTGCGCTGGCTCGGGGTATAAAGCCACCTGATGGCATTGTAACAGAGTGACACAGTCGAGTTCATGCTCGAGGAAGAAAAGGGGGCGTTCATGCGCCGGGAAAACCTCTGTGTCCATCGTTTCTCTGAACTTCTCTGAACTTCTTCTTCTTCTTCTCTCCGGTGAGCTAGCCACGGCATCAGTGAGCGAGCAGAGTGAGAGAGAGAGGCGAGCTAGGGCAAGAGAGTGGAGGTTCCAACAATTGGTATCAGAGCCACGTGGAGGAGGGAGCTCGCCGGCGATGTCCATCGTGCCGTACGCCGGTGGATCGGGCAACACGGTGGCGCATGCAGCGTCGGTGCTCACGGGGAAGAACTACATCATCTGGGCCATCAAGGTGGAGGCCGACCTGGACGCCGCCGGGCTGTGGGAGGCGGTGGTGCCGCCGGAGGACGCTGCGTCGGCGTTGATCGCCAAGAAAGATAAGCGGGCGCGGGCTTACCTGCTCCGGGCGCTCGCCGATGATTTGCTGCTGCAGGTGGCCGCAAAGAAGACCCCGGCGGAGATATGGAGCAACTTGAAGGCCCGGTTCGTCGGGGCTGATCGCGTGCGGGCGGCGCGGCTGGGCACGTTGCGCAGGGAGTGGGAGCTCCTGCGCATGGCGAGCGACGAGTCGCTGGACGCGTTCGCGGGGAAGATCAGTGGCATAGCGGCGCGCTACGTCGGGCTGGGAGCGACCCTCGACGACGCGGCGATGGTGAAGAAGCTCCTGGACTGCGTTCCGGATCGCCTGTACGCGGCGGTCGCCGGGATGGAGCAGTTCTGCAACTTGTCGGAGCTGCTCTTTGAGGACGCGCTCGGGCGCCTGAAGGCATTCGACGAGCGGCTGCGGCGGCGAGGACAGGTAGGCGGCGTGGGCGCGGACGGGCAGCTGCTGTACACCGCGGCACAGTGGCGTGCGTGCGAGCGGCGTCGGGGCGGTGCACGTGGAGAGGACGACGACGACGGCGCGACAAGCACATCATCAGGCGGCGTGGACAATCGCCGTGGGAAGTGCTACAAGTGCGGTGTCAGAGGGCACTTCAAGAGGGAGTGTCCCCTGATGCGGAAGGAGCCGGCCGCCGGGCGTGCGCTGCTGGTGGACAACGGCGTCGAAGACGCCGGACTGCTCTGAGCCGCGGCTTAGGGCGTGAATGAAGGGCGAATAAGCCAGGGCGAACGAGCCGGGCATGTCAAGTGCGGGTATGGGCGCGCACTGGGCTTGCTGGGCGCGTCGGGCCCGAGGACTAGGGCGTGTGTGTGTGCGTGCGTTGGGTGCACGGGGGTGTCCGTGCACCAGGGTGTGTGTGTGTGCGTCTGTTGGCGAGCTGTAGGTGACCTGGTCAGGCGCGAGCCGTTGGAGCTAGCCGTGTGACGCGGGCGTCGGGCGTAGCATGGGCGCGGTCATTGCGCGGAGAGCGCGGGTAGGATCAGGGACAAGTGGAGGCGTGGGTGTGTGCCCGGTGCGCTGGCTCGGGTATAAAGCCACCTGATGGCGTTGTAACAGAGTGACACAGTCGAGTTCGTGCTCGAGGAAGAAAAGGAGGCGTTCGCGCGCTGGGAAAATCTCCGTGTCTTCTTCTTCTCTCCGGTGAGCTAGCCATGGCATCAGTGAGGTTGCTTGCTTCCACTGGGGCACCATGTGGGGCTGTACGGCGGTCAGAAATGGCCCCCTTCGGCGCCGCCCCTTCCTCCGTCGTAGGAACCTTACTCCGCCGTGCCTCCATCTCAAAGTCCTTTTGCCACAGTACCTCCACCTATCCGCAGACAGAGTCTCCTACAGGGAGCGCTATTGAGGCCGCCACCAGTACGGCAGTACATTCCGTCGCCTCGCCCAGCATTTCAACAGCCAATGAACACCATGCCACCGCCTCCCCATGGGGACCTTCCTCCTGTAGTAAGTTAGTAACCCGCCTAGATATCCCACTACAGGGCCTCCGATGGTTACACTCCAGAGTGCAGAGCTTAGTGGGGACTTCCAGCCTCTGTCAGTGATTTTCTGAGCCTGAATCGCTTGAACCCAGGTGTTGATGTAGAAGATATGCCATGCCCTTTGGATGGTGATGAGGAGGAGCCTGCTAAGGTTTTGGAGGCATACCCACTGAATTGCCACCGAGTTACTTACGGCTGACAACCCACACTACTGAAGTACTGATGGGGTGATGAACTCTGCATCATCATATTTTATCCGAACCACTAGATCGTTTTGACATATTTTGTTTCTTGTTGCTTTGGAGGAAGTGCCAGTTGTCAACTTTGGGTCGGCTGGTGTAATCCGTTGTCGAAGACGTCTTCGGGTAACCAGTGGCCGAAGAGCTTTGGATAAGGCCCGAGCTGGTCTTCTTTTTCCTCTGGCTTCTCTCTCTCTCTCTCTCTCTCTCTCTCTCATCGCCCCCCCCCCCCTCGCTGATCTCTTCGTTTCTCCACCTATTTTCGAATCCAAAGCACAGAAACTGTAGATCGTAGCCAATCTCCATCGGCGTACGGTCATTTTTTCCCAATGGGATAGCTATTTGTGCGTACAAGTGAGGTGGAGTCATGATGGGGTGAGGAGGAGGAGAAGCCATGGTGTGCTGAGGAGGAGAAGCCATGGTGGGCTGAGGAGGAGGAGGCGGTTTGGCTGGTGAGGAGGAGGTGCAGCTTCGTGCCGCCGAGGGGGTGGCGTTGGTGTTGTCTATTGGTGCAAGTTCTTCGTGAGGTGGCCACACGCGTCGAAGGTATAATCACGCGTCACATTTTTTGTGTTAATTGGTTTGTGCTGGCATTTTAGTGGATAGTTAGTGTAGCCGGTAATAATTTTGTTCATTGCGATTAATTAGAAGGTGGCAATGTCTGACAGGTGAAAATGTCCGTATCAGTAAATTTGACTGTTTACTATGGCCCTGGTAATGTTCGATATAATGAGTTGGGGGTTGATCTTAGCGAGTTTAAAAATGGCGTCATGACACTTTCAAACCCGGACAGACTGGACATTAGACAGTTGAAGCACTGGTTGACTACTAGTTTTGGGTTGGATCCTGAAGTATGTTCCGTCAGTATTCATGCATTGTGGACCAAATCCTGTAAAAATGTCAAGTGGGAGTTGATGCCGATAGATAGGAGCCAGCATTGGTTGACCCTGTTAAGTCGTTGCCGAGACCGAAGAATCCACTCATATGTCCTAGTGCAGCCAGTGGCGAAGGAGGAAAATACCGTACAACTCCATGTGGGGTATGAACCCGGCCAGGGTAGTCAAGTTGCTAACGAGATTCATTTATCCGGGTCACAGCCACCGGATGTGGATCCTAGCCAAACCGAGAAGGAGTCAGACTACATGCTGGACAATATTTGTGGTCATGATACTGGGTAGAATATTCAGTCCATAATATTAGCTGGTTCTGGTGTTGCTGATGGGGATGAGGAAGGCGATGAAATGCAGAGGGTGATGGAAGAAGAGGACGAGGATGAATATGCGGAGGATCTGGATTATGAAAATTCTGAGGATGAAGTGGAGGTACCGATTCCTTCTGCATGGAATCAGGACATATCCACCGGCCTTACTGTGAACGATGGCCATGAGACTCCATGGCAGTATAATCTGAACCAAGTCCAGATAGGGGCTATGTTTGATACAAAGAAAAAATTGAAGTATGCAGTGATAAAGTGGGCTATGTCTACTCAGAGGGTTTTTCGGACACACATATCAAACCCAACAAACTATACCGTGAAGTGTGTTGAAACAAGTTGTCCTGCGAAGGTGCACGGGCATGTGCCGAAGTATAATATCCACTGGGTTGTCACCAATGTGGTCCCACATAATTGTCTGAGGAAAAACTTGTTGGTTCGTCATCCAAACCTGACTTCAACTCTCATTGCGCAACTCATGTATACTGAGATAGTGGAGAAAAAAGATATGGAAGCAAAACACATCCAAACAGCAGTGAAGGTCAGACGGAATTATAACATTCCTTATGGAAAGGCTTGGAGGGCTAAGCAGAAGGTTATGGAGGAAAGGTTTGGGACGTTCTTCGACTCATATGATAATGTTGTCTGTCTCCTGGATGTACTGAAGGAGAGGAATCCCGGAACATATGTTAATGTACAACATACAAGGTTGCTGAGTATACCAGGTTTCAAGGTGTTGAAACGCGTATTCTTCTATTTCGCTATGTGCATTGAAGCTTTCCGGCATTGTCCTCCTGTGATGTTTGTGGATGGTACATTCCTGACTGGTCAGTACAAAGGGAAAATCCTGACTGCCATTGGTGTGGATGGAAACAATCAAATCATTCCACTTGCCATGGCATTTGTGGAGGGTGATAACTTTCTGAGCTGGGTATGGTTCTTTCGGCAAGTGAAAATTGCCATCGTGAAGGATCGACCAAACGTGTGTGTCATTCATGATAGGCATGCTGGTATATTGAAGGCTGTGAAGACACTAAGGAATCCAACAGTAGACGAACCAACACCTTGGAAGGATTTGCAGAGCCGGTGGTGCATGCGCCATCTTGGGGCTAACTTTTTCTCACAGTTCAAGAACAAGCGGTTGATGAACTTGTTTAAAAAATTGTGTAAGCAGAACTAGGAGCGTAAATACCAATTTATTTGGTCAAAACTTGATGAGTTTACTAAGAAGCAGGTCCGTGCCAGGAAGAAAATGGAAAAAGACCAACAACAATTAGCAACACTCATGGCGGAGCTAGAGGAGCCAGTTGGTCTTTGTGACTTGCCAGCAATTGACCCTCCTAATACTAAGAGAAAGAAGGGGAGGGCAATAAAGGGTTTTTCAGAGCACCCATGGAGCTAGGTATGGCCACATGACAACCAACCTTGCAGAGGTGTATAACTTTGTACTCAGAGGGAATAGAGCATTGCCACTCACAGCTATTGTGGAGGCTGTATTCCATGGAACTTTGAGATATTTCAGAGACCGACACGAGTTAGCAAAGAAGCATATTATAGATAATTAGAACACACCTTACTGTAGCCGTGTCATGGAGTATATGGCAGAGAAGATAGAGAAAGCAAAGAAGAACACTGTGAGACTCGTAGGTAATCAGGAAAGGAGGTATGTGGTTCAGCTACCTACCGATGGTTTTGGTTCTGCGAATGAGGTGAAGACGCATGAGGTAAAAATTGGAACGGAATTTTATCCAACGTGTGAGTGTACATGCAACAAACCAAAGTTGTTGCACCTACCTTTCTCACATGTGTTGGCTGCCTGTGGCCAGATTGAGTTGGATGTCGTCTCCTTTGTGTTAGCATACTACTTAAAAGAGGCTGTACACATGGACCGGTGAGATGACAGGGTTTAGAGTCGTTGGCAATTTCAACAAGGTTAACGACAGTGAGAGAGTATACATCCCGGATCCAGAACTTCGGCGAACAAGCAGGGGTCGACGTAAGGCCCGTCAAATCCGGAATGATATGGACCAATGTGAAGCTGGTGGAGCAACCAGACAATGTATGCTATGCACGGCTTATGGGCATAGGATGAAATATTGTCTGACTGAACAAAGACGGTGCTTCCACATCGACGAGTGCTTCCACATCGATGGCTGCAACAACAGGAGCAAGAGGCGGACGTGGTCGTGGCAGTCGAGGCCGAAGGGGAGGACGAGGAAGGAATAACTCACAAGCTATATAATGTGGGGGAGAATGTTTTAGTTTGTAATCGTCTGGACTATGTTTTACTTTGTAATGTCTGAACTATGTATTAATTTGTAATGTCGACTGGACTATGTTTTACTTTGTATGTCTGAACTATGTTTTAATTTGTAATGTCCTCTGGACTATGTTTTACTTTGTATGTCTGAACTATGTATTAATTTGTAATGTCCTCTTGACTATGTTTTACTTTGTATGTCTGAACTATGTATTAATTTGTAATGTCTGGACTATGTTTTGATTGCAAATATGTCTTTGTATCCGTTGCTTAATGGTACGATTGATAGAGGTCATCGGGCTGCACTTATGCAAGGGGGCAAGAACTTAGATGTTTTGGTCACTCGCACCCCAAAGACTAACTGGATGATACACCCTTCATGGGTTGATAGGTATTGATACATATAATGCCTTACATGTTTGACATAGGTATTGAAACATATAATTACTTACTTTTCATGCTACATTCTCTTTTTTTATAGGTTAAGTTGGGCTGGACTTCTACCCTTGGCACGGCTGGTTGAGGGTACGTTGGAAGAGTGGGTTGACCATCCGAACTTGGATGAGGAAGGTGGACCAATGCAGCTCTGGTCATATGAGAGATTCCCTATTGGACGACCCTATGTCTCCATTGACACACCGTTTGGGTTGGAGGACATAGTAGGGGCTTACGTGCCTGCTATCGGCGACTTGCCTACTATGAGATCTGTTTGGGCACGGAGAGAGGTACTTTTAAATTATGTAATTCTTTCGATTATTTTTGCCATGCAATACTATTACTAATGTAAATTTGTTGTCATGTACAGAGACAGTTTGCACATACCCAGGTGAAGGGCTGCTACCCATCCTTCACGGTGCAGTTTGATAGTTTGCACGAGGATCAAGTTATCCGGGAGCCCTACTGTGATCGACTATAACATCCAAGTATCCAGTTGGGATATCTGCCTTATGCACTAGAGATCGGCACTACTGGATGACCAAGGCCAAGTTGGTGTGCGACGTGACGGTTGAGGAGATGGCTCTTCATAGGGTGATGAGACAGTTTGGTCTATGTTAAGAGCCTGCAATTCCAGATATTCCACGAATACCAGACCACGTTCACAAGTAAGTAATAATATTAAAGTTTTCAGCACTACATTCAGAATATATCTAACCATGCAACGCGCATGTCAATCTCAGGTACAGTCGCGTAGGAGGAAACAAGTCCATGGCTGTTTGGCTTCAGAGCATTAGCCCTTACCTTCAAGAATGGACTACGACGCCGACAAATATCTGGAATGAGGTTCGGCCCTTTGACTGGGACAAGTTTGGGTTGTATTTACAAACTTACCGGTATACAACAAGGATCTACTTGGTTCCATCAGCTGCTCCTGATCAGATTGAAGCCCCTCTCACCAGCGATATGTACCCAACTACCTCTGTTGTGGGAACGAGACACACGCGGTACGTGTCATGCTTCTCATATATATATGTGTAGTTTTATCATAACCTTATCATATACAATGGGTTTACTCTTCATGTGCAGAGTGACTTGATAGTCCAGGCGCGAGAGGAGGTTTCCGCTTTAATGCGGCAGGTTGAGAGGGGGGATACTATCCCACAGCCAGAGCACCTCTCATGGTTGAGGCGTATGGATGAGAAGTTAAGAGGGATTTACGCATCACTTACATGTAGACGATCTACGGATGTTGTCGTTCCTCGTCCGGCACATCGTCCCCCACGTCCCTCAGTCCATCATTCAGGACCACGACACTCTGTGCAGCGTTCAGAACCACGACACTCCGTGCAGCAACCACGCCTCTCCGTGCATCAGCCATCTCCTTCACAACCAGGGAGCTCTTCCTGGAATCAGCCATCGCCTTCTCAACCAGGGACCTCTTCCTAGTCTCATCAAATGGAACTAGGTAACGCTACTTTGTACATTCTTTTCAACATTGTAGGTTCACAAATTAATTTTTACCCGTTTTACTATATTGCGGTAGGCAACCAATGCAACAGTTCATGCATTCAGTGCAGTCACCGATACTTAGTGGTGCTGGATGTGGATTAGAGGGCTATGGCGATGACGATGACCAAGCTGAAAACACTTATGACTTCTCGCACACGGTGTTTCACACTCCACCACCACCACCGTCGCAGGAGACACGGACAGTGATAGACGAGGTTATCTATGGTCGTGGTTATCGTGAGCATCGTCCACCGCCTCAGCGCTTATCGCCTTCCGGTCCTCGCCCGAGGAAGGCCCAGATTCGTCGTCGTCCCCCGCAGTGATATGGTTATCTATGTATGAGTCATTATCTATGTTAGTTTCAGAATATTCGCATCTGTGAGTTAGTATTTATGTATGAGACATGCTTCATGTATGTGTTGCTATCGCACTTGCTTCTATCTGATCAGGAGACATATACCGCTTTATGTATGCGAAAGACGACATTATTAATTCGCATTGTTATTCCAGTTACATTTCGAAGAGACTACAACCGATAATTAAGATACAAGCACATCTGAATTAAACAGTGCGGTTGAACTTAATAAATACAACTTACATACTACAAAATGAAAATTAAGGTAGAACATAATGCCCTAAAATTAAGGTAGAACTAGAATACAGCTTACATACTACATGAAGTCATCATCATCATCCTCCGTTGATGCAGAACTCTTGCCCTTCGACGATGCAGAACTCTTGCCCTTCGTGGATGCAGAACTCTTGCCTCCGTCGACGCAGAACTCTTGCCCTTCGTGGATGCAGAACTCTTGCCCTTGGACGATGCAGAACTCTTGCCCTTCGACGATGCGGAACCCGAAAGCGGCGGCATGAAGATATCATCTTCGTCCTCGCTCTCCTCAGTCCATCAACATGGATTATTTTCTGCAATCCTTCTGAAAGTATCACTCTTCAGCTCCACTACCTTCTTCCACCTTTCATGCAACCTAAGAAGTTCTTTACGTACCTCCTCATAGGTCCTTTCAGGCCACCCAGACCTACGTAATTCGTGAGCCAACTCATTCATTATGGTGTCACTACCGGTGAGTTCATCCCATGGAACTATCCTATTGTCCATCCTGAAATCGGTGGCTAGCCTCAGAAGACATCTGCTCATCCCAGGATGAAAACTATGATCGAAAGGATAATGGGACATCTCGACTACACTGGACTGCTTATTCACCTCCAGGTGAAGGGGGTTTTATAGGTAGAGAGGAGAAAATGGCGGGAAAGAACGACTGGGGTATGGAGGGAAAGGGTTGGCGGGAACATATGGCGGGAAATGGTTGGCGGGAAACGGGTGGCGGGAAACGGGTGGCGGGAAAGGGTTGGCGGGAAACGGGTGGCGGGAACATATGGAGGGAAAAGAGTTGGCGGGAAAATATTGATGGAAAGGGCTGTGCAATTATTTTTTCAATGGCTAAGATGGAAAATGGTTACACAACATTCGTAAGTCATAATTAAAAAAATAAACCTTTTCGGCCTACCATAAGCAGAAGAACGCAACCATGCAACTTCGGTCAACCATTAACGCGAAAAGGTGGGGCCCATGGACTCTTCGGTTCACGGTTGACCAAAGAGTGCGCTTCGGCCTATGGGAGGCTGAAGAGTCCTTTTCGGTCCAATTGAGGCACTCTTCGGCCAACACGAGGCAGAGGTGCCTTCTTCGGTCAACAGCTGGCCGAAGAGCCACTCTTCGGCCAACGGGAGGCCGACGGGGTGCTAGTTTTGCAAATAACTAGTTAGCACTGCTAATTTCTGAAATTGCTGTAAAAAACATGCTACTTTTGAAAAAAAATCGAAGATGTAGGACATAACCCTTATGCAACATTTGCAGATGCTGGAACGAAATGGCGCTGCAATCTTTGCATGTTGCTCAATGATGGTAGCTTTTAACGTGGAACTTATAAAGATTGAATGTTTTTGAATGGGTGATACCAATGTTTCTGCCAGCCATCACATCATGTAATAAAACATGTAGCTTGGCCAGCTAGTTATGTGGCCACATGTGCCGTTTCCCAATTTCCCCCTGCTTGTTTAAAGTGATAACTGTTTAATAATACTTCCCAATCCCAATAACGTTTAATTGTTCATCCTCAAGATCCCTTACTATAATGTTTGCAAAGTAGTGTGAGAAATCTTCTAGCATGATATACTGCTGTGGTGGTTCGATGTTTTCGTAAATGGAATAAAATATTTCTGTTCAACTGGTTACACTATGAGTGAACTATAACCTAAGTAAGTTATTCAGAGAGGCAGAACTGTAACCTAAGTAATCATTGGTGTAGAATTACTGAAAATGATGAGAGCGTCACTGGACATACCAGAGAGGAAGAGATGTTTTGTCTTGTTTCCTGGAAAGCTTTGTAAATGTTAGGGGAGAAACATAGTTTTCTTTACCTATTTTATGATGTCTGTAGAATATAATTAATGCCACATCTGTTCTCCAGAAGGTTATTCCTACCATCTTCTAATGCAAGAATTTTTGTATTTTTAAATATTTTAGAAGCTACATTGCTTATTTTATGGATATCATTTGCACAGGCTATGTATTTGACTTGTAAGCTACATGGTCAACGATTTAGGCTTATAACAGACTAATGGAGAGAGGCTCCTTCGGTGAGAGATTCCACTTTCCTTTTGCTGTCCTCATAAAAATTTCCATCACGTAGAAGTGTATGTGGTTCTTCTGTTTAGCAGGGTTAAGCAAGCCTGTTTGAGTTTTTGACTAACTGTAGTTATGTTAAAAGATATTGCAGTTATGATTTTTCCGGCAAGATTGCGTTTTGCTTTGCAACATCACTGCTTTAACATACCGAACTTGATTTCACCGGGTACTTAAGCAACTTGTATTCTTTGCCTGTATCAGTCTTCTTTGAGTCAACCTTAAATGATGGTGGTTGCCGACTTGGATGATGTTTTCTACCCATTTTCTGATGATCTCCTGGTTAATTTGGTCGATATTAGACATGCTGTCGAGTTATTTCTTGATAGCTTGTCAAATATATGTTTCATGACAATGTAAATGTAGAGTCTGCTCTGGGTCATGCACTTCAAGCAGTATACATCATTATAGCAATATCCTCAATGATTTATTAATGAAGCACGTGTTTTTTTTAAAGAAGTACCCGTTGCTTGTTCTTGTGTGCCCTCTCTTACACGATTTAACCGGTGACAGTTTTTCATCCCTGTTGTGGAGTCCAATTGACGAAAGTTAAATTGCCATCTCTTAGTATTGAACGTTTGAGACTTCAAGGAGATGATGTCCAGTAATAAAGTACTAGTGATCTAAAAGGTCTTATATTTGTTTAGAGGATATCGACAAGCTCATGTTTTAGTTTCTCCCAAAGAGCAGTTGCTTGGAAGAATTGAGGAAAGTTACATTGCCATCCTCAATGATTTATTCCCAAGTAAAACATGAGCTTGTCAGATACCTTAGTTGGGAGACTGCTTGGGAATCTGTTATGCATATCAGATGTGGAGAAGGTTCTATATTTATATCCACAGTTGCATGTGATCTTAACTTCCTAAATATTTACCTGGCTAGTTAGTTTAATCAAGCTAACTCCTACTCCCTCCGTTCCAAAATAGATGACCCAACTTTGTACTAACTTTGTACTAAAGTTGGGTCATCTATTTTGGAACGGAGGGAGTATGACATAATGTTTTTCAGGGGTGCGTTTCACAACATATCATGGTCATTTCATGCTAACAGATCTATTAGCTCTTCCAGCCGTTGATCATACTCTGATAAGCTTTTGCGATGACTGCCTCTAGAGGAGACCCTAATGAACCCACATACTGTTTACTTCCAGGTGGCGTTGCTGTATCCTTTCCTGTCAAGTTGCTTATGCCTCTCCATCTTTTGATTCTAGTGAGAAAATCAATGCTACGATGATAAATTGACAAAATGTCGAAGGAGCACCTTTCTCAAGGTTTCATTTGCAGATGACCCTTTGCTCTTAGTGTGGTGATAGGCTGATAGCTAGATCCATGAATATGGTTTGCCAGTAGAGTAGAACTGTAATCCTCATTGTGCTTTAGTACATTTTATTTTCACCTAGGAGAGATCTGAAACACCGTTTTTCTTGTCAAATCATTTGTGTCAGACTTCAAAAGAGCGCCAACATATTAGCAGTAATACTTCTTGCATATGATGTTTGATTTTGCCTGCTGCCATTATCCGTTAGAGCTGTTCTGCATCCATTGGGATTTTATCTTTCAATATATTATTTATGGGGATGTTTCTTGTGTCCCTAACCACCATCAGAGAGGACGCATACAGCAGCTGCACCTGTTGTCACAGAACTTAGTGAAATGTATGGTGAAGCAGATACGGTGCCGTTATGTCGTTGTTGGGTAGAATCGGTTAGTATTATATTTATGCCTCTCCTCTTCCATAAATGTCAATATACATGCTATTTGACTGTTACCACTTTATAGTTTTGTTATCGCTATTCTGCAGCTGTTGAAAACTCAATGTCTGATAAGCTGGACAGTGTTCAACAACAATTATAGTTAAAGCTTGTGAGAAGTTTGAAGGAATACCAGAACCTATTTGTTGTACAACATCAGTTAGGAGGAAGACCGATATATTCCGACACATTAAGATACCTGCTTTTTATAAATCCTGGCCATATGCAAAATCTCTTGCTCTGCATGGTGGTTATGCTGATGTCTCTTTTGATGGATGTTGTGCTGCTGCTTTCAAGATGACGATCGGCCTGCAAAAGGGCTGCTCAATTTTATTTATCCTTCTCTGCACAGGCTTGATGAAGTAATGACAATGGTATGCAGTATTTCCTTCGTGGTGAACCGATTAAGCCCCTTTTAATCAGAGCCACCATTTGTAGACTTATTACAAATTATGTAAATCAAGTATGAAAGAATAAAAAAACTTGAGTTTCTTTTGTGTGGGTGTTTGGGATGGAAAGAGCCAGTGTAAGAACTAGTGAATCTACTCAATTAGTTCAGTTGCCCTTTAATCATGTCTTGAACTTTGCAGCTACATCAGGCATGACATTACGCAGAATAAATAATACATAACCTCTAGCTGTTGTAATTCAGTATGTTTGATATGGAAGTTTTTTCCTTCAATTTAGGCATATTTGTAGTCAAAATAAATAGAATCAGTATAAGAAGTTAGAACTGACCGGTCTTCTTAGTTCGGTAGGGCTTTAACCCCTTCACTATTTTCTGTTTCAGAATTATGTTTCTAATATACTTTGTATAGCCTACATGCATAGTAAGCATTGACTAAAATTGAGCTCCTTATATCGTTATATTTGAAGTTAACATGTTGTTTAATCTAGTCTACGCTTTGGTGTTTCTGACTGAAATAAATGTCATAATTTTCAGGAACCAGATAGGATGGATAGGTCCCTAAAGCAGTTACCATTAGCCTTGCAGTGCCTAGACACTGCTGGTTTATATCTTCTTGATGATGGTTTCACCTTCCTAGCATGGTTAGGTAGAATGCTCCAACCTGAGCTCATGATCAACATTCTTAGTGCCAGCTTGGCAAACTTGCCTGATTTATCAAAGATACCCTTGTTTTACTCTTTGGTAAATGATATAATCCTGACTTTGGATTTCTACTTCATTCCTCTTCCTTTCCATTGTGTTTTGCCTTGTTTAACAAAATCCAAATAAATTAATAGTATATCATGCCTTTTTTTAATCCTGTTCTTGGAAATACCTCTGGGATCATAATATAATATTTTTGTTAATGAAAAAACTCACTATTAACATGTAATACAACACCACTTCAGGTTGTGCCTCTTGCTGACATGGGGTATCTTTCAGATTCGGTTGATAGAATGCGACAAGAATGACTCGAGAAATTTCATGGCAGTACCAAGATCCCTAAGGGAGAAGGTATCAGCTGCCTGGCGTGGTACGGTAAGGCGATCAGTCCAGAGAAGAGTAGGCTTGTTGCTTCTGTTCATCCTCGTGGAAGATCAGATGGCTGGAACAAGCAGTTACAAGGACTTGGAATACAACACAAAGCTTGTGATGGAGGAATGGGGAGTTTTGTATTTGTAAAACTTTTGTTGCATTGGAATTTTGAATAATCGAATATTTTGACCAGTTGATGGTTTTGATGGGTACCTTAAGAATTTTGATGCCTAATCATTTTGTTGGGAATGCTTCTAACTATAGTTTCAGAACCTCAAGGATTGGCAGTAGTAATCAGTCACATTTTGAACCATGCCAAGCAAATAACATCTATGTATACAAAAACTTGAGCAATGCAAGCAATTAAATAAATTGATCAGTTTTCCGAGAAAGTAACTATAGTTTCATAACCCCGGGATTGGCAGCAATCACACTCACATTTTGAAGCATGCCAAGCAAATAGTAACATATATGCACATGAGAAGAACTTGCAAAGCAAGCAAGAAATAAAACGATCAGTTTTCCAAAATATAGTAACTATAATTTCAGCAGGACTCTGGGATTGGCAGTAATCAAAATCACATTTTGAACCATGCCAAGCAAACAACATATATGCACATGACAAGAACTTGCAACGCAAGCAAGAAATAAAACGATCAGTTTTCCAAAATAGTAACTATAATTTCAGCAGGACTCCAGGATTGGCAATAAACAAAATCACATTTTGAACCAATGCCAAACAAATAGTAACATTATATGTGTATGAAAAAAACTTGCAATGCAATCAAGAAATAAACTAATCAATTTTCCAAAATAGTGACCGACATCAAGATGAGGAATAGGAGTCTCCATATATCGAAAGAAAAGGCAAGCCAACAAATTTAAACCATCGTCTTGGTTCTTCAGTGCAACATACAGTACTGCCTCATTATTACATTGATCCATCCAGGTGAAGTTTCAGAGGTGATCAATCGGAACAAAAACGCAGCGAAACAGATGTCAGATGGACGGCGCGAGGCCTATGCAGCTCCGGCAGCAGGGCGCGTCGTCAGCTTGCTGTAGATGAGGCGCGCGGCCATGTCATGTCAACAGCCGTGCATGCCACCCCAAGCACAATCGGGACCTGGTTAAGCAAAGCAAATCAGGGCGAGTTTGTCATATGAATATGAGAGCTCATCAGATGGCTACGATCAAGTACACATAGGCACATCGGAGCCATGCACTTACAACGACGAACGCGTTGGCGGGTGCAGAGAGGAACCCGAATGAAGTCCAGATTGCAGCGTTCATCATGTTCACGACCAGCTGGAACACGATCTGACCAATCCTCCCCTGCTCCAGCTCCATCTAGTAGCGCACATTCCATCACAGTTAGACCACGGTATTGGCAATACTACAACATCAATCAAAGGAGTGAATAACACAAAGACAGAGGTCAGAGGAGCATAGATACCACATCCGCGACGAGTCCGACCAAGAACATCAGGGTGGTGAAGGAGGAGGCAATCACACCCATGAATCTAATGCTCCACACCTTCTTCACCATGACGAACCATATCACCAGCACGGCGAGCACTGTACAAATGGCACGCCGAGGAGGAGCTTGACAGTAGTCCTGCGTGAGGGGGCGGGGGCATACCAGAGGTACACGGCGATGTAGACCCCCTGTATGACGACCCCTGCGGCGTTCACACCGAGGACGAGTAGCGAGTGCTTGAAGGCTGGGAGGGCGAACAATATCCAGAACATGCAGTTCGTGAGCATCATGACGAAGCCGTAGGGCTTCCATGCTCCCACGGACTTGGCCTCCCTCACAGGTTTGACGAAAATGAAGCTGTAAAACAGGCAACAGGGAGAATTTTGTGTCAATCATCAAACAGATGCGAGAACTAGTACTACTAGTTTCCTATCCGCGCGAATGTACCAAAATTACGATTCATGCACTGGATCTGTACCCAAATTACGACACCGGCACACCCAACAGCAAGAAAAAAACCTCTGTTTTTTTCTTCAGAAAAGACGCCGGTGGCCATCCATCGGCAACCAAAAATTACGACCTACGCTGATACACGCAGCTGTACCCAAATTACGACAGCGGCACACCGGCTATCGGAGCAACACCAAGAAAAACCCATGCTTTTACACAACACACACCGGCGGCCATCCATCGGCAACAACCGCAAGAAAAAGGACGCCTTCTACCAAAAACACCCTGCTTTGTCTGGCATCAACACGCGGAGGAGCTGTACCACCCCCGCCAAAATTACACCATACGCATCTACACACAAGGGATTCGCTTTCGAATCAACAAAGACCAGGCAAAACTAACTCCTTTTTACACAGGGGAAAAAAAATCTCTGCTTTCCGTCGTCCATGGGCACCAAAGGCAAAGGCAAGAAAAACCAAGAGTGCGTGAACTCACTAGGGGATGACAAGAACAAGAACGGCTGTGATGTTGCCGACTATCCCCACGGCCGTCAGCGCGGTTGAAGACGCTGCTGGCTTCCCAAATGCAACCTGATCTCCCACCGTCAGCGCGCTGGCGGGGGCGGCGGCGGCACCAGCGGCATTCGCGTCGAGAGCGGACACGCCAAAAGAGGCCATCTTGCCGGTGGGGAGGTAGGATGGTCGCCGCTTTCTCTCAGTTTCTGTGTTTCACCTTGGATTCAAATCACACCCAGGCGGAGAGGATGGGGATAGGGAGGGGGAGGGGGAGGGGGGAGAGGGTTTTAGAGGGAGCGAGAGGCGTCCTCCCCTGCTCCTTGCTTTTTTCAGACTAAAGTTTCTTTTACTTTTGGCTCGCGGGGTGGAAGCACGTTGCCGCCCCGAAATTCAAATTATCTGTACACTGTTCATTCACGCAGCCGAGGATAAGAAACTATATTTTTCATTTCGCGTTGTTGAGAAATAAATATGTGATTAATTGTATGTGATGCCTCTCAGGAGGTGTCTGTTGTAGAAAAGGTGTCTGTGAGGGACAGCGTATAGGTTCTCTCGATCTAGCACTTGATTACAAGCAGGTTACAGAGCTAGGATTCACCCGAATCGGGGAAAAGAGGTTGGTGGGGGAAGAAGCCGATGCTGTGCCGTTCTGATCCTTTGGATGTCGAGCCTGTGGGTGAGGGAGGGGTAAGTAGGGTGGCTGCTGGATCGGGCCTGCTACACCCACTCCGGCCCAACCACTCTTGGGTTGGTTTTGTGAGCCTGGGCCGACCTTGTGTGCGCTGACGAGCCGCTGCTGGCTGGGGCCCTTGTGCCAGGCGTGCCGGGTGCGCTGACATCCCCCTTTTCTTGAGCTGAGGCTTGACCGAGGTTTGAGCATAAGTCTGCAGCTTCAGGTAGACAAGGTCACCCACCTCGAAGGCTCAAAACGACCTCTTCTTGTTAGCATGTTGCTTCGTGCACTGACGATCATGGTGGAGGTGTTGTTGCAGTAGGTCTTGAATGATGGCTCGTTCATCCAGCCAAGAACGCACAGCAGGAATAGAGCAAGCATTTGCTGTTGTAATTTCCCATTATCGAGGCTCATGGACGTACATAGCCCGGAATGGTGACATGTCAATGGATGAATGGTAAGAAGAATTGTATCAAAACTAGACGAGAGGAATCCAAAAACTCCAGCGACGAGGATAAGCTTGTGTGAAGCAGCCAAGGAAGGTCTTCAGACAATGGTTCACCAACTCCGTTTTCCCGTCCGTCTGTGGATGATTGGCCGAGCTCATGCGTAGTCCAATGCCCGCATACTTTAACAGCTCATGAAAACTGGGTCATGATCGGACACAATCGAGCCTAGAAATCCATGGAGGCGGTTGACTTGATTCATGTATAAGAGAGCGACTTTAGAAGCCGTGTATGGGTGTGCCAAGGGCAGGAAGTGTGCGAACTTGGTCAATTTATCAACAATGACGAGGATGCAATTGACTCCCCAAGACTGTGGTAGGCCGTCAATGAAGTCCATAGTGATCATGTCCCATAGCTCCTTTGGAATTGGTAGTGGCTCGAGCAATCCTGGGTAAGCAGCTCTATCGGGCTTGGCTTGTTGGCAAGTAGGGCAGCACTTGACATAATGCTGGATGTGAATGTTCTTTTTTGGCCAAGCAAAGAGGCTGCATACGCGACACCATGTGACTCGTAATCGTGAATGCCCGCCGAGATGGGAGTTGTGGATGTCCGCAATCACATGTTGCTGCATTGCTGTGGTGCCGCCCAACCAAGTGCGCCTGCGGAACCTGATAATGCCCTAGTCCAAGGTAAAATGGTCTTTAGGATCAGCACGGATTGCGAGTTGTTCGAGCAGCTTATATTCGTGAGGATTGGGGTTATAACTGTTAATCACGTCTTCCATCCAACTGGGTTTGCAGGAAGAAATAGTCTGGAGTTGATACGAGTGGGTTGCGCGAGACAGAGCATCGGCCGCGCTGTTCTCAGCCCTTTTCCTGTATCTGATGGTGTAATGGAGCCCCATCAACTTTGTAAAGGCCTTCTTATGCCATGGCCTAGTGAGCCTTTGCTCCTAGAGGTGAATGAAGCTTTGCAGGTCCGTTTGGATGACAAACTCGATGTGTTGTAGGTAGGGTCGCCACTGATCAATTTCTACCACAACTGCAAGGTACTCTTTCTCATAAGCATTTAAGACTCTGAACTTAGGGCACATCGCTTTGCTCATGTACGCAATCGGATGGCCTTGTTGCCGCAGAATGGCTCCCACGCCAGCATCGCA
Organism: Aegilops longissima; assembly: GCA_021605205.1. Taxonomy (NCBI): domain Eukaryota; kingdom Viridiplantae; phylum Streptophyta; class Magnoliopsida; order Poales; family Poaceae; genus Aegilops; species Aegilops longissima. The sequence goes on along the minus strand of CM038679.1, from coordinate 614,848,391 downwards.
TGCATCCGATTACACCACGAAGGTCTTGGAGAAGTCTGTCAGGGCTAGCACGGGTGCCGTGATCAACCCCTGCGTCAGCAGCATAAAGGATACTTCTATTGTTTTTGTCCACACGAACGGGGCACCTTTTTTAACAGGTTAAACAAGGGCCGGGCCACGATCCCAAAGTGGCACATGAATCGGCGATAGTACCCTGATAGATTGAGGAAGCATCACACCTCCTTAGCATCCACTTGTGTGGCCCATTGGGCTATGGCATGAATCTTGCTAGGCTTAGTAGCAACCCCCTCTATACCGATGAAATGTCCCAAGTAAGATAGTTGTCGCTGTCCAAAACAACCTTTCAATGCTTTAATCTTCCAGTGATCTCTATTCAACAACTAAAACACTTGGGCTAGGTGGAATGTTTGTTCTTGCAACGTGCGGCTGAAAACCAGAATATTATCAAAGAATAAGACGACACACTTGCACAGAAGAGGATGGAATGTTTCAGTCATCGCTCCATTGAATGTGGATGACCCACTGGCCAGGCCAAACGACAGCACCAAGTACCTAGAGTGGCCTGGGTGAGTCTGAAATGCTGTTTTGTACTCGTCTCCTTCTGCAATCCTGGTCTAACAGTATCCAGCCCGAAGGTCGATCTTAGATAACCATACTGCCGCATGGATTCTGATGTCTACTACGCAACCTTTCTTCTTGTAGACTCCGTTGGGCCTCCAAGTGCAGAGTTTTGTAGGACAATAGCAAATTTCCCTCAATTGGATGACCTAAGTTTTATCAATCTATGGGAGGTGTAGGATGAAGATTGTCTCTCTCAAACAACCCTGCAATCAAATACAAGAAATCCCTTGTGTCCCCAACACACCCAATATAATGGTAAATTGTATAGGTGCCCTAGTTGGGCGAAGAGATGGTGATACACGTGTAGTATGGATAGTAGATATAGGTTTTTATAATCTGAAATAATAAAAACAGCAAGGTAGGAAGTGATAAAAGGAGCACAAACAATATTGTAATGCTTACAAGAAAGTCCTAGGGTTCATACTTTCACTAGTGCAATCTCTCAACAGTGCTAACATAATTGAATCATATAACAATCACTCAACATGCGACAAAGAGTCACTCCAAAGTTCTTATCTAGCGGAGAACACAAGATGAAATTGTTGTAGGGTACGAAACCACCTCAAAGTTATCTTTTCCGATCAATCTATTGAGCCATCCCTATAAGTCTCACAAACAACCCTAGAGTACGTACTAAAATAACACCATATGATACACAAGAACCAACTCTAATGTCACCTAGATACTCCAATGTTACCACAAGTATCCATGAGTTGATTATTTGGTATGCATCAAACAACTTCAAAATCATAATATTGAATCCAACACAACGAACTTCAAAGAGTGCCCCAAGATTTCTACCGGAGAAAGTAGGACAAAAACATGCATCAACCCCTATGCATAGATTACCCCAATGTCACCTCAGGAACCCGCGAGTTGAGTGCCAAAGCATACATCAAGTGAATCAATATATCAATATAATATCAATTGCCAGCATGGGTATTCATATGCAAGACATACATCAAGTGTTCTTAAATCCATAAAATTATTCAATCCGATAATAGTGAAACCTCAAAGGTAAAAAATCAATTCAACACAACAAGATAGAGAGGAAGAAATACCATATGATCCAGCTATATTAACAAAGCTCGTGGTACATGAAGATCATGCCAAATCAAGGACGAGAGATAGAGAGAGAGAGAGGGGGAGAGAGAGAGGGAGGGAGAGAGAGGGAGGGAGAGAGAGAGATCAAACACACAACTATTGGTACATACCCTCAGCCCTTTCATGGATGCAAGTCTGACAGTAGTGTATGGGGGAAGTTGAGGAAAGAGCCTAACTACGACACAATTTTCACACTCGGATTTACGAGTTCAGGCCCCTCATGGTGGAGGTAACGACCCTATGTCTTGGTGCTTTGGAGCTGCGCTTGATTAAGTGTATGATTACAAAGATTGCGAACCATTGCCATGGAGATGAGGGGTGGCTTATATAGAGTTCGCTGGCCCCTCATGAATGTCGCCATAACCAAGGGTTAAAGGGAGAGTTTAAGAGCGCCTGTTACTGGTAATGGACACATTGATTACACTTGATGAGGGTGGACGCACGTCCCGACCGTTGTGGTTCTGGGGGGATTACTGGTCTTCATCGCCCGACTGTTGACATGTCTGGTCGAGTGAAGGAGGGCAGTCGAGTGAGACTCTATCCTCCGAGTGGTTGGTATCTTCCGAGTGGATCATCTGGTTGCAGAGAATTTCAATACTTGCCTGGCCCTGGGACCCGGTGTAAGGTGTATGGTGTCCTAGGGTAAGGTCTGTAGGTCAGGCATGTTACCCTACCCTTAGTATATATCCCATCATTGGCCCCCGAATCGGTTGAGTTAGTCAGGCGGAGTCGGAACGAATCTCCAAGCAAGCTGAGTGCTTCTAGGGCACTCGAGAGCTCTTGTTGTTCGTTCGACCACTTCGTCTTCTCATGATGCTTCGGCTGATTTTGGAACATGTGATTTTCGAGTGAATGTCGCGTAGCAGTCTTCAGCTAGATGAAGGATGTGTCTTCCGAGTGAAATGCTTCCTCACGTGCCGGGTGGCAGGCCAGACCCAAGAATTTTTGGAAGGGTTTTAAAGAGCGAGCAATTGGGTAGCTAGATCCCGGATTTCACGGGATTCGAAATCAGAGACGAGCACGCGAATGGTTGCAACGCGGTCAGTGGGGAGAGTGGGGCATGACGCCTCAATTTTCGCCCCACTTTTCACCATGTACTGCTGAATCTCCGTAGCGGGAGGGGAGATCCGCAGGCCCGTAGGCTAGCGACTAGGATCTGCAAGCGGAGAGGTTGGCGATATAAAAAGCGGTCGCGTTGGGGAAGGGGAGAAATAGATCTCCCTCTTCCTCCTCGCCTCCAGTCTCCCCATCCTTTTCTTCACCTTCCCTCTGCCCGAGTCCGTTCGGCACCAGTGCGCTCCGTCGCGATGGCGAAGGACAAGACGACGAAGTTGGAGAGGGCGAATAAGTCGAAGAAGTCGTCAAGCTCCAAGGTCGCGCCTCCGTGGGGCTGGATCCAAGGCGATTGGCTCTCACCTACCACCATGGCGGAGGACATCGGCGGCTCATCATCGATGACCTGGTGCGGGAAGGATCTGGAGGCTGCCAGAGGAGGGGGAGATTGATCCTACGCCATGCCCGGAGAGCATGTGGTCCTCGTCACCCATGTGGAGAGAGGTTTTTCTTTGCCTCCCCACCCATTCATCTGTGGTTTCTTGGACTTTTTTGGTGCCCAACTTCACTACCTCCCTCCGAATGCCATAGCTTACCTAGCTGTGTTCATTTCCATGTGCAAAAACTTCTTGGGTTTCCATCCGCATTGGGGGATATTCAAACACATCTTCACCTGTCATTCCTAGTCGGTCAAAAAGGCTGACTGGTGGGCCAAAAACCAAGTCATCCAATTGTGCGGAGGTTTAGGTATCCAGATGAGGGGTAGGAGCGCTTTCCCCGCTATGACCTTACCCGAGTCAGTTAGAGGTTGGCAGTCAACTCGATTTTATTGGAATGACATTACTTGCATTGGCTCGTCGACTAGCCTCCCCCCTTACACGTCTGAGAGGGTCAGTGCTCCTCCATCTCTGACGGTGCCATGGTAGACAAGGGGGAGAAAACATAAGTGGGGATTCTTGTGGCTTCTGTAGTTTGTATGATTCAGGGTGGAGTGACTTGTTTGGATCTGCTGGAGGTCTTCCTCAGTTGGCGGATCCAAATTACTGCAGGAGCGGGCTCACCCCATGTGGTGATATGCCGGGCCTAACGATCCGACTCTAGTACAACCGGAGGACGTTGACAAAGAAACTGTAGAGCAGTGGCTCAGAAGCATCACCAGCGCTCGCGACAACCCTCGGGGATTGAGGCGAATCCCGCCCTTCAACGACGCGATCTCGCCAACAGAGGTGTGACTTGAATCCCTGAGTGAATGATTTTCATGCTGATTATCCGACTTATTAACGAGTTGTTATTTTATATTTCCTTATTCATGATAAATGTTTATTATTCATGCTAGAATTGTATTAACCGGAAACTTGATACATGTGTAGATACATAGACAAAACACCGTGTCCCTAGTAAGCCTCTACTAGACTAGCTCGTTAATCAAAGATGGTTAAGTTTCCTGACCATAGACATGTGTTATCATTTGATAAATGGGATCACATCATTAGGAGAATGATGTGATGGACAAGACCCATCCGTTTGCTTAACATATTGACCGTTCAGTTTTATTTCTACTGCTTTCTTCATGTCAAATACATATTCCTCTGACTATGAGATTATGCAACTCCCGGATACCGGAGGAATTCCATGTGTGCTATCAAACATCACAACGTAACTGGGTGATTATAAAGATGCTCTACAGGTATCTCCGAAGGTGGTTTTTGGGTTGGCATAGATCAAGATTAGGATTTCTCACTCCGAGTATCGGAGATGTACCTCTAGGCCCTCTCGGTAATGCACATCATAAGAAGCCTTGCAAGCAATATGACTAATGAGTTAGTTGCAGGATGATGCATTACAGAACGAGTAAAGAGACTTGCCGGTAACGAGATTGAACTAGGTATGAAGATACCGATGATCGAATCTCGGGCAAGTAACATACCTATGACAAAGGGAATAACGTATGTTGTCATTACTGTACGAACGATAAAGATCTTTGTAGAATATGTAGAAACCAATATAAGCATCCAGGTTCCGCTGTTGGTTATTGATCGGAGAGGTGTCTCGGTCATGTCTACATAGTTCTCGAACCTGTAGGGTCCGCATGCTTAACGTTTGATGACGATTTGTATTATATGAGTTATTTAGGACAGTATAACCGAGCCTAAAGCGAGCTCTCTCACTTCCTCAGCGTTTCCAGCCGTCAGATTCGCGTTAGATTAGTTTTTGGCCGTCAGATATTCCTCTAAGCCGCCGTTAACCACAATCTGGGCTGGCTGTCCTAATAGGCCGCTATTCTGGAAACATTTTCGAAGGCCTGTGGTTAATTGGGCTTTTATGCGCAGCCCATTTAGCTGGAAACTGATCCGACGCTCCGCTAGGAAAAACTGTTCACTCAAACAGGAGGAAACAGATCGCTGGGGGCGCTGGATACGGACGCGGCTCGTCTGCAGTGCCTTCACGCACGGCAGAACTGCCGTACGGGCCAAAATCAACCATTCATTCACTTTCCATCCCATCCAACGGATTTCTGCTACTCACCAACAAACGAACAGGAGGGTCCAAACTTGCTTGTTTCTCCATATGTAAAAACAGAAAATCATCATCGATCCCCTAATCCACTTTTCAAACTGATCCGATATTCTTCCTTGTACAGTCCAATGGAAAACACAGACGAGGGAGATTACCATGCCAAAGGTAGTCTGAATACGTGAGTGAGATGCAGTATAAATACTACAGTTCTATTTTAAAGTTATTTATTTATGCCCAGAGTACACTAATTTCAGTACTCTGTTAGTAGAGTGCACTTCAGTTTCCCTGAAAAAACTGAAAACTGCTATATTCAGATTGTGCTTGGCACGGCTGTACCTGCAAATTTTGGTTCCTTGCATGGCTGTACCTAGAGACCACTAGCAAACTTGGGGCACTTCAGACTTCAGAGGACCAGATAGAGGATGGCATGCGATGCAACTGCGGCATCTCAACCGACATGGCGGCGACAGTGGCTCGACGGTAACGCAGCGGCTGCAGCTCGACGGTGACGACGCGGAGGCGGCTCCGTTGGACGTAACGTGGCGGTGACGACGGCGGCAGCAGCTTGACGGCGACGAAACTGCTGCAGCTCAATAGCAACGAGGGCACAGCGGCTCGACGATCCGCTACTTTCTGATCCATGCAGTACGCCTCTCTCTAATTTTTGGCGCGAGAAGATTCAGAGTATAGAGAAACAAGCAAGTTCGTTGGACCCTCCTGTTCGTTTGTTGGTGAGTAGCAGAAGTCCGTTGGATGGGATGGAAAGTGAATGAATGGTTGATTTTGGCCCATACGGCAGTTCTGCCGTGCGTGAAGGCACTGCAGACGAGCCGCGTCCGCTGGATACAGGGATGCCGGCGACGCGGGCTATCCGCGATGGGATCCAGCGTCCGCTGGTCTTCTCAGTGGATCGAGCCGAGGCGCTCAAGGAGATCCAAAGGAGTATGGCCTTCTCGGTGGATCCAGCCGAGATGCGCGAGGGCATCTTCCTAGGATTTGAAGTTGGTGACCGAGGAGGAGGCGGCGCCGGCGATGGCGCGCAAGCCTTGCACGAGGCCACGGCGACTCCACAAAGACTGCTCCGACCCGCGAGCGCGTGCTTTCCGAGCTCCAACACCTTCGCTCCACGCTCGCCGCGTCGCTGCCCTCCACATCACCATGGCGATGATGTGAGTTTCGCCACTCTCAAGCCTTTTTTCCGTCCCCTCTCCTATTGCCTCGTCAGCTGCGAGCCAGTCTTCCCTCCTTCCTAGCTCTCATCCTCCACTAATTCTTCATGTGCTCTTAGAATCTATTACTCCCTCCGTTCGGAATTACTTGTCGCGAAAATGGATGTATCTAGATGTATTTTAGTTCTAGATACATTTATTTCTGAGACAAGTAATTCCGAATGAAGGGAGTATGATTTATGGTGTTCTCTCTACTCCAAAATGAATGCAGTTCTCGGATTTGAGGTGGGTTGTGCTTGGTGCCTGGATGGGTTGGTTCTGCTCGGTTGTAAGGTGGGTCATCAAAAGTATAAAGCAACATTATTATTTTCCAGTTCTTATGCAAAACTGTGACTATCGGAATTGTAAATCTGAAAAATTTCTCAATAGAATTTGTCTTTTGTGTCGACTGGATGCAAGAATGTTGTTTATTTAGCTCATAAAGTGTTTGTTTCATGTTCCTAAACTTGGCCTGAATAGATGTTGGTCATTGTATTTTAAGATGTGTACACTAATTGTTGGACAAAAGCTCTTTCCATTTTCTATGAAAATTCAACCTTTTGCTTAGCACAGTGTATCATATTGACTGCGCAAGAGATGTACCGTACATTCAGTATTAAACTATTAATAATAGTGCACACTCAAACCTTGCCGTTGATGGTTGCCGGTGCTATAAAGTATAAACTTGACATTCTCCGCATAATATTCTCCTCCCTGCATATACGTAGCACTGAATTTCTAGGTTGAGCAATTATTTGCGAGAGAAATATTAAAGCCCGAGTGTAGTCATTTTGATATATAGCGGTCTTTGCATAAGCTTTGCCTGAAGTCCAATCGATCAGTATGTTCTCTTCCTATTTTTGGAACCATTTGTAAGTTGATCCAGTTTGGAAAATATATCCTACGTGAGGAAGATGATGTTTCGCGTTCCAAATGAAGACTAACTAATAATATGGCTTTTATTTTGATTGTATAGGTCAGCAAATGCAGCAGTTGGTGTGATCGCAGAAACAAATGCAGAAAAAGCACTCGAGGTTCTTACTTCTAAACAAGGCTCTAACGTGGTGCTTAATTCTGCAGATCTGATTTACCGTTGTTTGATATATTATTCTCTTTGCAAATGTTGTGAGATATGTGTGGCGTTAATCTTCTGCTGCCCTACGTTTTCCCTTTCCCTCTCTTTACCTACAAACATTTATATAAAAACTTAGAGGTGGCACTTGGGAGTGTCTAAAAGACTGGCATCTAATATCTTGGATGCATGATTGCGTATTACACCATGTTTATCCTGGTCATGTTTTCCTATTTTGAACTCCAGTCTTGAATTTGAATGCCAGAGTCCATTGCTACTTGCCGTCCCTAGGCGAGAGGTCGTCCAAGATGGCGGCGATGCCGGCTGTTCCTTCCCCTGCAGTGGCGGCCAAATGTGTTCCCCTTCTAGGTGAGATCTGCAGCACCTCTCTCTGTCTCTCAAGCGCTAATCAATGTTGTGGCAGCGACGGCAACCACAGACGACATGCCATCCTCTCACTTCCAGGCAACGAGGCGGCGGTGCGTGCGCCCCCAAAACAAATCCATATGCGAGCAGATCGTCTCAGTGCTGCCTCCACCTCTGAGCGACACCTACAAATTCGTTCAAGGCCCCATCTGGTTGTTATATTGGGTAGAGAAAAACACATAGCCTACAGGTTCGACTCTTAAATCCAATGGTTCGTCTTCATATTTCTAATAGGATGGATTGACACTATTATTTTGCTACATTTATGGAAGTAAGTCAAACTATCCTCGTGTGTGATTCTCTGCATAATATTCTCCCTGCATATATGTAGCATTAATTTGTAGGTCGAGCAAATCATATACTAGAGAGAGATTAAAGCCTGAGTTTATTCATGTTGCAGGAGAGCGATCTTTGCATAAGCACTGCCTGAAAGCCAGTTGATCAGTATGTTCTCTTGCTATACCATCTTTGATTGGTATACTTTGTTTGATAATATTTTCCTTTCTATGATGAGATCTGTTGACTAGGTTTGTTATCTCCATAGGTATCTATGTAAATATGCCAACGTGATGTTTAGCATTGCAAACTGAACTTCATATTTATATCTTTTATTTGTGGTGGACAGTATTACAATTAAGTCTTAACAACCTGAACATGATAGCGACGGCATATTCTTTGCTCTCTCGCCGTGGTGGAATCCAAGTTAACTTCTAGGGCACTTGTAGGTGAGGGAGATGATGCCAGGCTTTTGTTCCCCTTCTATTGAGCCTTTTTTTTCTCCAGGAACAGCATCAATACCACATACCCACAATCTGCTCTTGTTTGGAGGTGGGCCCTATATCAGCATTTTGCTGCCCTATACATTGTTTGATTTTGTTCGACCAATTCCTTTTTCTCTATTTTCCTTGATTAATCATCATGCATTTGGTTATGGATATGTGTGGGCATCTACAGTTAGCAGTCTCGCTTCATGGTTGTGGAATTGTTCTCATTAGTTTCGTGGAACATGTCTTGGCCGTGATTTAATCATTCGACCAACTATTACAATCTTAATCCAATGGGACTCCATACTTTGGCATGCATTCAATCTTCTTACATCAGATCTGGTGCAGGCATCATCTATTGAGGCTTTGCATTCTTGGCAATGAGTACATCCGGGGTCAACCATTTGCTCTGCTCCGGTAACACATGTCGCTCACTCCATGATCTAATAGTTCTGTATTTTGTGAAGCCAATTAAACCTCCGTGTTCAGTTATACTCCCTCCGTTCGGAATTACTTGTCGCGAAAATGGATGTATCTGGACGTATTTTAGTTCTAGATACATCCATTTTCGAGACAAGTAATTCCGAACGGAGGGAGTAGTTGTAAAATAGTAGTGCATGGTTCAGTTGTATGAGCATATCACATTGACCTCTCTCTAGAAGCAAGCACATCTTTTTGACTGTGAGGTGTAACTTGGCTTTCTCTTACAGAATTTTAAAAATGGCACACATCCTATAAACTAATGTAGGGATGTTAATATTTTAATAAATAATTGTACAAATAGAACCAAAGTTCAGCTGCAACTAGGCTTTTATTTACTATATTGCTTTGCTTTTGTTTAATTAGGTTCTTTTGTTATTGAATATAAAAGATTTAAGTTTGCTCTTCTCCTTTCCTTCCATAAAAATAATCCATCATATGCATATTTCTCTCGAAGCCTTCCCTTGCAGATAATGCCTCTCTTCTAATGGAACCAGAGGATAGTATTCCATTCTTAGATGAAATATAGCCTATTGAGAGAGTTGTCTTTCGGGCAGGTTGTAGCTTTTGGCTGTTTATATATGTTGATTTATAATTCTTTTCTGGTGTTCACAAATAATTGATTTGTTACATATTTTCCAAGACACTAACTATGTAGATTATTAACTTTTCTTATTAGTGTGGAACATGTGTGTCTTTGTCTACACAAACATAACTTTATTTTCACAAGTCCATGCATTACAAAAGTTCTTAGCATCAAGTGAAAAAATAGACGGGTGCAGCAACGCGCGCCATCAGTGATCTAGTGTGATTTGGTGACTGAATGTTGTTCGGAGTCCCGGATGAGATCACGGACATGACGAGGAGTCTCGGAATGGTTGAGAGGTAAATATTGATATATCGGATGATAGTATTCGGACACCAGAAGTGTTCCGGAATGTATCAGGTACATATCGAGATCTGGGGGGGGTTACAGACCCCCTCGGGAAGATATGGGCCACATGGGACATAGGAGGGAGGCACATCAACCCAAAAGGGGTGGCGCACCCCCCAAGGAAGGAGGCCAAATAGGACTAGGAGGAGGGGGTGGCGCCCCCCTCTTTTCCCCTCTTTCCCCTTTCGGTAAAAGGAAGGGGGGGGGGGATCCTACTAGGAGCCCAAGTAGGATTCCTCCTACTTGGGCGCGCCTAGGGCTGGCTCCCTCCCCATCCCTCCTTTATATACGTGGGTAGGGGGCACCTAGGACACACATCAAACATTGTTAGCCGTGTGCGGTGTCCCCCTCCATAGTTTACGCCTCCGGTCATATTCACGTAGTGCGTAGGTGAAGCCCTGCACGGATCACTTCACCATCATCGTCACCACGCCATCGTGCTGACGGAACTCTCCATCGACACTTTGCTGGACCAAGAGTTCGAGGGACGTCATCAAGCTGAATGTGTGCAGAACTCGGAGGCGCCGTACGTTCGGTGCTTGATCGGTCAGAACGAGAAGAAGTTCGACTACATCAACCGCGTTAACAAACGCTTCTGCTTTCGGTCTACGAGGGTATGTGGACACACTCTCCCCCTCTCTTTGCTATGCATCTCCTAGATAGATCTTGCGTGAGCGTAGGATTTTTTTTTGAAATTGCATGCTACATTTCCCAACAGTGCCATCTGAGCCAGGTCTATGCATAGATGATATGCACGAGTAGAACACAAAGAGTTGTGGGCGGTGATAGTCATACTACTTGCCACCAACGTCTTATTTTGATTCGGCGATATTGTGGGATGAAGCGGCCCAGACCAACCTTACATGATCGCGTTCATGAGACCGGTTCCATCGACAGACATGCAACTATTTTTGCATAAAGGTGGCTGGCGGGTGTCTGGTTCTCCTACTTTAGTTGAATCGAATTTGACTGCGGCCGGTCCTTGTTGAAGGTTAAAACAGCAAACTTGATGAAACACCGTTGTGGTTTTGATGCGTAGGTAAGAACGGTTCTTGCTAGAAGCCCGTAACAGCCACGTAAAACTTGCAACAACAAATTAGAGGATGTCCAACTTGTTTTTGTAGGGCATGTTGTGATGTGATATGGTCAAGACGTTATGAGTTATACGTTATTGTATGAGATGATCATGTTTTGTAAGATATCTAACAATCGGCAGGAGCCTTATGGTTGTCTCTTTATTGTATGAAATGCAAACACCATGTAAGTGCTTTACTTGTCGTAGAAGCAATAGTTGGCGAGACGACCACGACGCTACGATGGAGATCAAGGTGTTAAGTCGCTGACAATGGAGATCATGACGATGCTTTGGAGATGGAGATCAAAAGCACAAGATGATGATGGCCAAATCATGTCACATATTTTGATTGCATGTGATGTTTATCTTTTATGCATCTTATTTTGCTTAGAACGGCGGTAGCATTATCAGATGATCCCTTACTAAAATTTCAAGGTATAAGTGTTCTCCCTGAGTATGCATCATTGCGACAGTTTGCCGTGCCGAGACACCACATGATGATCGGGTGTGATAAGCTCTACGTTCACATACAACGGGTGCAAGACAGTTTTGCACATGCGGAATACTCTGGTTAAACTTGATGAGCCTAGCATGTACAGACATGGCCTCGGAACACTGGAGACCGAAAGTTCGAACGTGAATCATATAGTAGATATGATCAACATAGAGATGTTCACCATTGATGACTACTCCATCTCACGTGATGATCGGACATAGTTTATTTGGATCACGTACCATTTAGAAGACTTGAGGGATGTCTATCTAAGTGGGAGTTCTTAAGTAATATGATTAATTGAACTTAATTTATCATGAACTTAGTCCTGATAGTTTTTGCATACCTATGTTGTAGATCAATGGCCCGTGCTACGGTTCCCTCGAATTTTAATGCGTTCCTAGAGAAAGCTAAGCTGAAAGATGATGGTAGCAACTACACGGACTGGGTCCATAACTTGAGGATTATCCTCATTGCCGCACGGAAGAATTATGTCCTTGATGCACCGCTAGGTGACAAGGCCCCTCCCGCTACTGTGGACGCTTTGAGCGTCTGGTAGACGCGGTCTGATGACTACTCTATAGTTCAGTGTGCCATGCTTTACGACTTAGAATCGGGACTTCAAAGACATTATGAATGTCATGGAGCATATGAGATGTTCCAGGAGTTGAAGTTAATATTTCAAGCAAATGACCGAGTTGAGAGATACGAAGTCTCCAACAAGTTCTATATCTGCAAGATGGAGGAGAATAGTTCTGTCAGTGAACACATACTCAGAATGTCTGGATATCATAATCACTTGAATCAGCTGGGAGTTAATCTTCCAGATGATAGTGTCATTGACAGAGTTCTCCAATCACTGCCACCTAGCTACAAAGGCTTCATGATGAACTATAATATGCAAGGGATGGAGAAGACAATTCCTGAGCTCCTCGCAATGCACAAAGCTGCGGAGGTAGAAATCAAAAAGGAGCATCAAGTGTTGATGGTTAACAAGACCACTAGTTTCAAGAAAAAGGGCAAGGGAAAGAAGGGGAACTTCAAGAAGAATGGAAAGCAAGTTGCCACTCCCGGGAAGAAGCCCAAGTCTGGAACCAAGCCTGAAACTGAGTACTTCTACTTCAAAGGGACTGGTCACTGGAAGCGGAACTGCCCCAAGTATTTGGCGGATAAGAAGGATGGCAAGTGAACAAAGGTATATTTGATATACATGTTATTGATGTGTACCTTACTAATGCTCGTAGTAGCGCCTGTGTATTTGATACTGGTTCGGTTGCTCATATTTGTAACTCGAAATAGGGGCTACGGATTAAACAAAGATTGGCTAAGGACGAGGTGACGATGCGCATGTGAAATGGTTCCAAAGTTGATGTGATCGCCGTCAGCATGCTACCTCTACATCTACCTTCGGGATTAGTTTTAGACCTGACTAATTATTATTTGATGCCAGCGTTGAGCATGAACATTATATTTGGATCTTGTTTAGTGCGAGATGGTTATTCATTTAAATCAGAGAATAATGGTTGTTCTATTTATATGAGTAATATGTTTTATGGTCATGCACCCTTGAAGAGTGGTCTATTTTTTTGAATCTTGATTATGGTGATACACATATTCATAATATTGATGCCAAAAGATGCAAAGTTAATAATGATAGTGCAACATATTTGTGGCACTGCCGTTTAGGTCATACTGGTGTAAAGCGCATCAAGAAACTCCATACAGATGGGCTTTTGGAATCACTTGATTATGAATCATTTGATACTTGCGAACCATGCCTCATGGGCAAGATGACTAAGACTCTGTTTTCTGGAACAATGGAGCGAGCGACTGACTTATTGGAAATAATACATACCAATGTATACGGCTGATGAGTGTTGGGAACTCGCAGCGGTATCGTTATTTTCTAACCTTCGCAGATGATTTGACCAGATATGGGTATATCTACTTAATGAAACACAAATCTAAAACATTTGAAAAGTTCAAACAATTTCACAGTGAAGTGGAAAATCATCGTAACAAGAAAATAAAGTTTCTACGATCTGATCGCGGAGGCGAATATTTGAGTTACGAGTTTGGCCTTCATTTAAAACAATGTGGAATAGTTTCACAACTCACGCCATCTGGAACACCACAGCGTAATGGTGTGTCCGAATGTCGTAACCGTACTTTATTAGATATGGTGCGATCTATGATGTCTCTTACCGATTTACCACTATCGTTTTGGGGTTATGCATTAGAGACAGCTGCATTCACGTTAAATAGGGCACCGTCTAAATCCGTTGAGATGACACCGTATGAACTGTGGTTTGGCAAGAAACCTAAACTGTCGTTTCTTAAAGTTTGGGGTTGCGATGCTGATGTGAAAAAGCTTCAGCCTGATAAGCTCGAACCTAAATCAGAGAAGTGTGTCTTCATAGGATACCCAAAAGAAACTGTTGGGTACACCTTCTATCACAGATCCGAAGGCAAGATCTTTGTTGCAAAGAATGGATCCTTTCTAGAGAAGGAGTTTCTCTCGAAAGAAGTGAGTGGGCAGAAAGTAAAACTTGATGAGGTAATTGTACCTTCTCTCGAATTGGAAAGTAGCTCATCACAAAAAACCATTCTCGTGATGCCTACACCAACTAGTGAGGAAGCTAATGATAATGTTCATGAAACTTTGGATCAAGTTACTACCGAACCTCATAGGTCAACCAGAGCATATTCCGCACCAGAGTGGTACGATAATCCTGTTCTGGAAGTCATGTTACTAGACCATGACCAACCTACGAACTATGAGGAAGCGATGATGAGCCCAGAGTCCGCAAAATGGCTTGAGGCCATGAAATCTGAGATAGGATCCATGTATGAAAACAAAGTGTGGACTTTGGTGGACTTGGCCGATGATCGGCCAGCCATAGAGAATAAATGGATCTTCAAGAAGAAGACTGCCGCTGATGGTAATATTACTATCTAAAATGATCGACTTGTCGCAAAAGGTTTTTGACAAGTTCAAGGACTTGACTACGATGAGACTTTCTCACCCGTAGCGATGCTTAAGTCTGTCCAAATCATGTTAGCAATTGCCGCATTTTATGATTATGAAATCTGGCAAATGGACGTCAAAACTGCATTCCTCAATTGATTTCTTAAAGAAGAGTTGTATATGATGCAACCAGAAGGTTTTGTCGATCCTAAAGGTGCTAACAAAGTGTGCAAGCTCTAGTGATCCATCTATGGACTGGTGCAAGCATCTCGGAGTTAGAATATACGCTTTGATGAGGTGATCAAAACATATGGTTTTATACAGACTTTTGGAGAAGCCTGTATTTACAAAAAAGTGAGTGGGAGCTCTGTAGCATTTCTGATATTATATGTGGATGACATATTGTTGATTGAAAATGATGTAGAATTTCTGGATAGCATAAAAGGATACTTGAATAAGAAATTTTCAATGAAAGACCTCGGTGAAGCTGCTTATATATTGGGCATCAAGAGCTATAGAGATAGATCAAGACGCTTGATAGGACTTTCACAAAGCACATACCTTGTGTAACATCCCCAGCATTACACTACAGTAATCTCCCCCTAATGAAGGTCATGTCATCATGATCATCATGCCAAAATGCCACTTGTCCAAAATCTGCTTCAAATTCAAATTCAAATTGCATGTTAATATTTGCTTCTTCTTTCATGCAAATAAAATAGTTCATCCTATGGCAAATAATCCATAGATATTCATCATGTTGAAAGCAACATTTTTTGGAATTCCCAAATTTCCCCTGAGAATTTATTATCTGGTCCAGAAGTAATTAAGATGTCCTTTTCATTTTCTAAAATGCTTGGACAACTCCTGATGGCCCCAAACTTTTTGTGGCAGTTCCCAATAATTGTTCAAAATTGTTTTGGCCAGTGGCATATTTTTTCAAAGTCAATTGTGGCTAGAAGAAAATGCAAAAGCTACAAAAAAGGGGGGAAATAAAAAGGAAAAAGAAAAGGAAAGAAGAAGGGGTGGGAGAGCCCCTGGCCTTCCCTTGGGCTTCGGCCCATCCCAACAGGCCGGCCCAGCCATCCCACTTCCCTCGGTCGCCTTCTCCTGTTCCGCTGGCGCCATCGCTACAGGGGCGCGGTCGCCCCGGACCGCCTCGCCGTCGACGACGAGGGAGAGGATAAGAGCGCACCCTCCGGCTCCTCGAGTCCTCCCCCACCTACCTCCACCCACTCCCCCACTCGCCTGCCCTCATCCCAGATCTATCAGGCGCTCACTTCCTCTCCTCCTCGTTCCTCATCGACACCCGAGCGCCATCGCCGCCATGGCCATCGTCACCGCCGTGGTCACCGGCCTCCACGTGCCCTTCCTCCATGCCCAGGAGGACCGCCGTCGTCCCCTGCTTCCTCTTCGCCGACCAGACCGAGACGAGGAGCCCTGCATCACCGGCAAGCTGTCTTCTTCCTCTTCGGATCCCGACGCTCCGTCACCGCCGATCCGCTCCGCTCTGCTGCTCCTAAACTACCAAGGGCCATCGGCGTACCTCTCGGTGAGCTCCTCCACTACTGCTGCTCCTCCTCCTCCCTTTTAGGTCGCCTGCACCCCGTAGCTTCCACGCCGTGTGTCCGTGCTCCGGCCGCCGCCATGGTTGCGAGCACCACTCTCCCGAGCCACTACAGCCTCGCCCGTCCGCCCTAGCGCGCTCATGAAGCCCCGCAGTTGCTACCCCACCGCTCTTCTTGCTCGCTCGCACGGTGTATCGCCGTTTCCGCGTAGTCCCAAACGTCGGCGCCGCCTTCCGTGGTCGATGCGCCCAACTCCGGGCACCACCGCACCCACGAGCACCTCTCCTCGACGCCCGTCGTCGCCCTCTCCTCGTAGCCGCTCTCGACTGACCAAATGGTCGCCGGAGCATGAGTCCGCGAGCCTGCCGCCATCAGGCGCCACCGCCAGCGCTGCCACTGCCGCGAGTTCTTCCTGCCTGCCAGCGTGGTGCCCGCAAGCCTCTCTGGTCGCGCGCCCCTGCACGCCTCGCTCCCGCTCGCCGCTCGCCTACTACCACTGCAGCCGTTTGTCGTCGCCCGTGCGCAAGCACCGCCTCAGCCCCTGGCATGTACCTTGTTGCCGTGCCCGCCTACAGCTGCGCGTGCCCCGCTCGCTATTCGCCGCCTGGCTGCGCCCGCCTCCGTCGCCTGCTGCTCGCCCGACACCGCGCCCGACCACCTTGCCGTCCAGCAGCCCCTGCGCCTGCCCGTGCTGCTTCTGCTGAAGCTCTTGCCCTGCTCCTGCGCTAACTGCTGTTGCTTACTGTACTACTAGTTAGCTTTTCAATATCTACATTGACTAACCCCCTAGGCAGCCTCTAATCAGCGGTTAAACAACTACTAACTGGCCAAAAATATATATGAGTAGAATGTACACTTGACAAACTTCATATTACTCCACTGGACCAAATTCATTTGATGCACGATTTAAATCCTACAAAAATCACAAAATGCTATCTTCTCTTGACCCTAGCATTGTGTGTGCGTGTGTATGTTCTGTATGTGGTGGACGGCCAGCTCTCCGTTAGCTAATTAGTAGTCCTACTAGTTAGTCTAATCAGTGGTTAGGTATAGTGCAAATGACAGGTGGACCCCCCTTTAAATATCCACTTAAAAAAAAGAAAATGCAAGATATGTGACACCTGGGCCCCATCTACAGTTTTGATCAGTCAACAGTCAACAGTTGACTGAGTCAACTGGGACCCCTGGACCCACTGTCAGCCTCCGGTGGCCCTGCTGTGTGCACTCTGCTGGGTGCACATAAAAATTTCCCCTTTTATTTCGAATTAATAATAATTTTGGAATATTGTTAAAACTTAAAAAAATTATAGAAAATAATCCGTAACTCCGATGAAAATGTTTTCTACATGAAAGTTGCTTAGAAAAATCCAAGGAATCCGAATACATGGCCCGTTCATCTTTCACATGCCCCTAGCATGCTGAACATGGAACTTTCCCCTCTCTTCCTTTGTCCGGAATCCGCCTAACGTCGGGAATTCATCCTCGGATGTTTATCCCCTCTGTAACGTGTAGTACTACGTTAGGTCGACCCTAATCCTGCTTATCGTCATGTTATGCTTTGTGATGCTATATTTGCTTTATATTTACTGTTTCTTCCCCCCTCTTCTCTCCGGTAGACCCCGAGACCAATGTTGCCCCTGTGACCGACTACGTCGACGACGACCCCTTCTTGCCAGAGCAACCAGGAAAGCCCCCCCTTTGATCATCCCGATATCGCCCATTCCATTCTCTCATGCTTGCATTAGATTTTGCTACTGTTATTGTTTGCTCCTATTATGATGCATAGCCTGCTTTTGTATCTGCTATTGTACCTTACCTGCTTATCCTAAACTGCTTAGTATATGTTGGTTAGTGATACATCAGTGACCCCCACCTTGTCCCTGTTTCCCCTGCTTCATCATCGAAGACCCGATCAACGGGATCAAAGACCAGGCCCTGACACCGCACATCACTTTCCCCTTTTGTTGCTCGACTCTGCAGAGTTACCATCGAGTGTCGAGGGTGGAACCTATACATCACTCCTGATGAGATCTCTGTAGTGTAGCTATTCGGTCGTGGTCATCGAGGGTGATTTCCTCCTTAACCACTTCCGATCGACTGTCGTGCAACCCTTAAGTGTGAACCTCGGGGTGGATCCTCTTACGTTCACCTTGATGATTACATCGAGTGGAATTCACGGGGTGATTCCTCGGGTTTCCCTTGATGTTTGGACACCGGATACTTGGACTTTACCGTGTTACTTGGAAAGCGGGTCGACCTTGAGGGTACCAGCGAGCTTAATTGCAGTGATGTGGAGCGGGTTGACTGGAGGGTGCCAGCGAGATAATTACGAGGCATGGCGGGCATTCCTAGCCCTTGCCACAAGTCCTCGAGGCAGGCAACGGGGTCACATCTTCGTGAGTCTCTACTTGTTACCGCGTGTTCCTAATCCACTACGATTTGGATATTTGATCCGAGGGGCCTCTGGCCTGATAGCACTAACCATCACGTGGGCATAGTATGGGCGTTCTGCGTCGTATACATCAGCGAAGCTTAATAGGCGTCGGCGATCGAGCGGCGCGCGCCGGGTTGGACTGCGTAAGCGCCTGCCTTGTCGAAGAAAGTAGCTAGGTCTGCTCACCGGCCGCCCACACAACGTGCAGGAGTTCCCGGGGAGATGGCCCATGACCTCTGGGGGCATAGGTTTAGTCAGGCGTGCTGACCTCTCTATTAAGCCTAGGTCGGGTTGCGGCGTATTGTTTGGCCGAGGCTGGGCATGACCCAAGAAAGTGTGTCCGGCCGGAGTTAATCGAGCGTGGTGGGTAAGTTGGTGCACCCCTGCAGGGAAGAAAACATCTATCGATAGCCTGTCCTATGGTAACGGACACTTGGAGTTGTATCCCGATCGATACAACTAGAACTGGATACTTGTGATGAGAAATGGATTGTGATGATAACTGGATAGTATGGCTCTGGGATTGCTTTCCCGCAGGGAGTCGAGAAAGGATCTCTGGCCGTGGTTGATAACACTACTACTACTTTACTTTATGCTACTCTACTCCCTCCTGTTGCTGCAAGATGGTGGTTTCCAGAAGATGCTAGTCTTTGATAGGACTAGGTTCTCCCCTCTATTCTGGCATTTCTGCAGCCCAGTCCACATATACTTTGATAATGTTGCATATGTAGTATAGATCCTTGCTTGCGAGTACTTTGGATGAGTACTCACGGTTGCCTTGCTCCCCCTTTTCCCCCTTTCTTCTTCTTTCCCGTTGATGCAACCAGATGTCGGAGCCCAGGAGCCAGATGCCACAGTCGATGCCTACTACTACATGGAGACCGCCGACGACCAGGAGTAGTTAGGAGGCTCCCAGGCAGGAGGCCTTGCCTTTTCGATCGTTGCTACTTTTGTGCTAGCTTTCTTAAGGCAAACTTGTTTAACTCATGTCTGTACTCAGATATTGTTGCTTTCGCTGACTCTTGTGTAATCGAGCTTATGTATTCGAGCCCTCGAGGCCCCTGACTTGTAATATAAAGCTTGTATTATTTTAATTTATGTCTAGAGTTGTGTTGTGATATCTTCCCGTGAGTCCTTGAACTTGATCGTACACATTTGCGTGCATGATTAGTGTACGATTGAATCGAGGGTGTCACACCTTGATAAATTTTTGAAGAAGTTCAAAATGGATCAGTCAAAGAAAGGGTTCTTGCCTGTATTAAAGGTTTGAAGTTGAGTCAGACTCAATGCCCGACCACTGCAGAAGATAGAGAGAAAATGAAAGTCATTCCCTATGCCTCAGCCATAGGTTCTATCATGTATGCAATGCTGTGTACCAGACTTGATGTGTGCCATGCTATAAGTCTAGTAGGGAGGTACCAGAGTAATCCAGGAGTGTATCACTGGACAGCGGTCAAGAACATCCTGAAGTACCTGAAAAGGACCAAGGATATGTTTCTCGTTTATGGAGGTGACAAATAGCTCGTCGTAAATGGTTATGTGGATGCTTGCTTCGACACTGATCCGGATGACTCTAAGTCACAAACCGGATACGTATTTTTATTGAATGGTGGAACTGTCAGTTGGTGTAGTTCCAAGCAGAGCGTCGTAGCGGGATCTACATGTGAAGCGAAATACATAGCTGCTTCGGAAGCAACAAATGAAGGTGTCTGGATGAAGGAGTTCATATCCGATCTAGGTGTAGTACCTAGTGCATCGGGTCCAATGAAAATCTTTTGTGACAAAACTGGTGCAATTGCCTTGGCGAAGGAATCCAGGTTTCATAAGAGAACCAATCACATCAAGAGACGCTTCAACCCCATCCACGATCAAGTCAAGGAGGGAGACATAGAGATTTTCAAAATACACACGGATATGAATGTGGTAGACCCATTGACTAAGCCTCTTCCATGAGCAAAACATGATCGGCACCAAGACTCCATGGGTGTTAGAATCATTACTATGCAATCTAGATTATTGACTCTAGTGCAAGTGGGAGACTGAAGGAAATATGCCTTAGAGGCAATAATAAAGTTGTTATTTTATATTTCCTTATTCATGATAAATGTTTATTATTCATGCTAGAATTGTATTAACCGAAAACTTGATACATGTGTGGATACATAGACAAAACACTGTGTCCCTAGTAAGCCTCTACTAGACTAGCTCGTTAATCAAAGATGGTTAAGTTTCCTGACCATAGACATGTGTTGTCATTTGATAAACGGGATCACATCATTAGGAGAATGATGTGATGGACAAGACCCATCCGTTAGCTTAGCATATTGATCGTTCAGTTTTATTGCTACTGCCTTCTTCATGTCAAATACATATTCCTCTAACTATGAGATTATGCAACTCCCGAATACCGGAGGAATGCCTTGTGTGCTATCAAAATTCACAACGTAACTAGGTGATTATAAAGATGCTCTACAGGTATCTCCGAAGGTGTTTGTTGGGTTGACATAGATCAAGATTAGGATTTATCACTCCGAGTATCAGAGAGGTATCTCTGGGCCCTCTCGGTAATGCACATCATAAGAAGCCTTGCAAGCAATGTGACCAATGAGTTAGTTGCGGGATGATGCATTACAGGACGAGTAAAGAGACTTGCCGGTAACGAGATTGAAATAGGTACGAAGATACCGACGATCGAATCTAGGGCAAGTAATATACCTATGACAAAGGGAATAACGTATGTTGTCATTACGGTACGACCGATAAAGATCTTCGTAGAATATGTAGGAACCAATATGAGCATGTAGGTTCTGCTATTGGTTATTGACCGGAGAGGTACCTCGGTCATGTCTACATAGTTCTCGAACCCGTTGGGTCCGCATGCTTAACGTTTAATGACAATTTGTATTATATGAGTTATGTGATTTCGTGACCGGATGTTGTCCGGAGTCCCGGATGAGATCATGGACATGACGAGGAGTCTCGAAATGGTCGAGAGGTAAAGATTGATATATTGGATGATGGTATTCAGACACCGTAAGTGTCCCGGAATGTATGGGGGTACATATCGGAGTATCGGGGTTACGGAACCCCGTGGAAAGATATGAGCCATATGGGCCATAGGAGGGAGGCACACCAGCCCACAAGGGGTGCCCCCCCAAGGAAGGAGGCCGAATAGAACTAGGAGGAGGGGGCGGCGCCCCCCCCTCTTTCCTTCTCCCCCCTCTCTTCCCCTCTTTTCCCTTCCGGTAAAAGGGAAGGGGGGGGGGCGAATCCTACTGAGCCCAAGTAGGTTCCTCCTACTTGGGCGCGCCTAGGGCTGGATCCCTCCCCTCCCTCCTTTATATACGTTGGGAGGGGGCGCCTAGAACACACATCAAACATTTTTAGCCGTGTGCGGTGCCACCCTCCACAGTTTACGCCTCCGGTTATATTCACGTAGTGTTTAGGCGAAGCCCTGCGCAGATCACTTCACCATCACCATCACCATGCCATCGTGCTGACGGAACTCTCCCTCGACACTTTGCTGGATCAAGAGTTCAAGGGACGTCATCAAGCTGAACGTGTGCAGAACTCGGAGGCGCCGTACGTTCGGTGCTTGATCGGTCGGAATGAGAAGAAGTTCGACTACATCAACCGCTTTAACAAATGCTTCCGCTTTTGGTCTACGAGGGTACGACACACTCTCCCCCTCTCGTTTCTATGCATCTCCTAGATAGATCTTGCGTGAGCGTAGGAATGTTTTTGAAATTGCATGCTATGTTTCCCAACAGTTCTCTCCAGTGCCCAACAGAGGACACCGTGTCGGGAATGTGGAGAGCAACCGTGGCAGCGTAGAGGACAACTATGCGCAAGACAGTGAGGAGGAAAGTGACAACTTGAAGGGGAGTGATGAAGTTGAGTCTTCCCCATCTGCAGAGGCGCGTGTGGAACGCCGTTCTAAGCAGACCCAAGACCCGAGTGCCTGCCAGGAGAAGACTGCGGCCTCAAGCGCTAGGAATCCAAAGCACACTCAGACGCCGATGCTAGACCCTACGGAGAAGACCGCCAAGAAGATCAAGGTTGCCTTGCCCAACCCCATGAAGCTCAGCCCAAGATCAAGGTCGCTATGCCT
Source organism: Aegilops longissima (assembly GCA_021605205.1). NCBI lineage: Eukaryota > Viridiplantae > Streptophyta > Magnoliopsida > Poales > Poaceae > Aegilops > Aegilops longissima. The sequence continues at coordinate 614,825,563 of CM038679.1, read as the reverse complement.
ATCGCCTCCAGAGTGTTGCACCTTCTCTTTTCGTCTTATGAACTCTTTTGGTTCTTCTGACCGGGTGAATATATGAATCTGGGCCAGGACTTCGACGACGTCACCCATGTAGGTCGATGGGAACCATGCCATGGCTGAGTCAACGGACGCGGCCACCTCGCAGATAGGTATTGACGATTGCTTTTTGGTTTTGTTCTATGCTTTGATCAGATTGTGAACTGTGGCTGACAACATCGAGTGAATGTAGCGCTTGCAGAGATTATCCACGTCGTGGACGACGATGAGGAACCACCACGGAGGGATGCCAAGAAGGGAAGCAAGGCTCTGACTTCCTCGCGTAGCACTGCTGGGAAGCGCCACCAAGCAAGACGCCTCACGCTCCACCTGTGCCTAATGTAGCCGCGCCTCCGGGGCAAGGAAGAGCTTCCCGGGCTGGTGCTGGTCCTGTCACGACTGTGTCGACTACTCCGGCTCCGAGGGCGACTCCTCCTGTCAACATATTCAGTCTGCATCATGTGCCAGAGGACCAAACTGGAGCCAGCAAAGAAGCAATTATCCAGGCGGAGCTGATGACCCAGCGTCCGAAGGAGGTGTGCAATGCTAGCCAGGTGGCGTATGATGCCAGCGCTGCTCTCCAAGCGAATGTTTGAGTAAGTGCCATCATAAGTTGATCTCCGATTCATTTTCTGTAAGAGTTTCAGTCGGTAAATTTTTAGCACACCCACTGGGGGTGTTTATCCTATGGGGGCACGCTGAGTGCACCAATAGGGTGTAGTCGCCGAGACTTCCGTCGATTGCTAGCAATTAGTGGAAGTCTGAGAACTTGCTATATTTCTGCTTTTGGCTGTCACTCGGATTAGGCAGACCGTTCCGAGTGGATACCATTCTAGTGGGGGCATGCTGAGTGCATCCACTAGGTGTAGTCCCCGAGACCGCCGTCGATTGCTAGCAATCGGCAGGAGTCTTATAGAACATACATACATGTCTTGTTCTTTTAGTCGTCAACACGAGTCACTTTCTAGTGGGGGCATGTTGAGTGAACCCACTGGGTGGAGTCCCCGAGACTGCCGACGACTGCGGGTGGTCGGCGGAAGTCTGATAGAACTATGATCTCCTTGCTGACCTAGTGAGTTGCACTAGCAACTTGTGTCAGAGGGTACTTTAGGATCTGAAACTGATCAATCTTGTTCCTCCCTAGGGTACTTGGGGTTCCTGGCTGACTCAGAGATCATAGGGTACTTTAGGATCTTGTACTTGTCAAGATTGTTCCTCCCTACGATACTTGGGGTTCCTGGCTGACTCGGAGGTTAGAGGGTACTTAATGATCTCATACTGATCAAGCATGTTTTTATTGTCGATTGACTCATTTTCCTTTCTCGTGAACCAGAAAACTTCTGAGCTCGAGGGACAGTACACATCGCTGGAGAAGGAGATGAACCAACTCCGGTTGGATCTGGAGGTGGAGAATAGGAACACCGCCCGAGTACAGGCAGAGGTGAAGACTATGGGAGGTAAGTCTCAACAGTCGAGTGTCTTGTTTTTGTTTTCTTTCCTTTGTTGAATCAAGTGATTTCGCGCGAACAGACGTGCGTAGTGAAAACCATCGACTCCAAGCATGACTCAAGAATTGTATTTCTTTAGAAACCATGAAGCAAACTCTCGTTGATAAGGACAAAGATCTGGCGAGGGCACAGAAGGTGGCGAGGGAAAAGACCAAGTCCGCTGAGGAGAAGCTGGCCTCAGTCGAAAAACTTGAGGAGGAGAACAAATCACTGAAGTCTGCTGTGGAGGAAGCAAAGAGAGAGGTTATCTAGCTCAAGAAGCAGCAAGCCGAATGGAACAACAAGCTCAAGTCTCAAGCGAGTGCTTTCGAGCAAGAGAGGAAGGCCTTGACTGAGAAGGTCGCTCAGCTTATCTAGAAAAATGATGTCCTAGAGCAGTGCATAGAAGACTTTACGCAGGAGATGTACCTCAAACTCGACAGTACCTTGCATTGCCTGAGTGAACTTTGCTCATTTTCGATTGGAATTCACATCAGCTGACTTCTGTAATTTTGTTTGCAGAGTACTACCGCGACTTCAAGCTGGAGACAAAAAGAATAGAGAGGGATCAGTATCTCTCTAGTGATCTCGTCAGGGACAAGGCCGCTTTGGGAATTCTGTGGCTCGAACCTCGCCTCAACCATGTTGTTGGGTATATCCTCCATCTGCGGTCCATGTTGGGAAGGACTGACAAAGAACTGTGGCCAGAAGAAACTCTGGATAATGACCTAGAGACAATGATGGCTCGTCTGAACGAGATTCCCTGCCTAGTGCAAGCTTGAAGAAATCTTCGGCCCGTGGCGGAGCTGATGTGGCACTCTCGTTTGTCTGCATCCACTGCAAGGATGCCAACACAAAGAAGGTCAACTTCCAAGACTTCATGGAGACTTTCATCGAGGCTGCCACTTGGATCGCTGACGGTATTGACCTGGACACCTTACTTGAACCAGCCAGCCTTTCTGACGCGTGAGGAAACTCTTAAGTTTTAACCATTTGCCTCGGTATTCCGAGCGAATCTGTATCCGTTAATCTTTCGGGCTTCCAGCACGAGTACTTGCATTTTCTGTTGAACCACTGTAATTCTTCAAATGTTTTCCTTTGAGTTTTTGAGTGTTTATGACTTCGGTGAAATCTGATTCAGGGCTAATCCCCGGCGGGAGCAAGGCCGTCACTCGGAGTGGTTTTTAACTTAGGCGAAATCTGATTCGCGGCTAAGCCCCCGAGTGAGAAGGAAAGCTGTCACTTAGAGTGGTTTTTAACTTAGGCAAAAACTGGTTCGTAGCTAAGCCCTCGAGTGAGAGGGAAAACCGTTACTCGGAGTGGTTTTTAACTTAAGAGAAATCTGGTTCATGACTAAGCCCCGAGTGAGAGAGAAGGCCGTCACTCGGAGTGGTTTTTAACTTAGGCCAAATCTGGTTCGTGGCTAAGCCGATGAGTGAGAGGGAAAGCCATCACTCTGATTGGTTTTTTACTTAGGAGAAGTCTGGTCCGCGGCTAAGCCCCCGAGTGAGAGTGAAGGCCGTCACTCGGAGTGGTTTCTAACTTAGGTGAAATCTAGTTCGTGGCTAAGCCCCCGAGTGAGAGGGAAAGCGGTCACTCGGAGTGGTTTCTAACTTAGGTGATGTCTAGTTCGCGGCTAAGCCCCCGAGTGATAGGGAAGGCCGTCACTCGGAGTGGTTTCTAACTTAGACAAAGTCTGGTTCGCGTTTAAGCCCCCGAGTGAGAGGGAAGGCTATCACTCAGAGTGGTTTCTAACTTAGGCGAAGTCTTGTTCGCGGCTAAGCCCTCGAGTGAGAGGGAATGCTGTCACTCAGAGTGGTTTCTAACTTAGGAGAAGTATGGTTCGCGGCTAAGTCCTCGAGTGAGAGGGAATGCCTTCACTTGGAATGGTTTCTAATGTAGGCAAAATTTGGTTCGCGGCTAAGCCCCCGAGTGAGAGGGAAGGCCGTAACTCTGAGTAGTTTCTAACTTATGCGAATTCTGGTTCGCGGCTAAGCTCCCGAGTGAGAGGTAAGGCCATCACTCGAAGTGGTTTCTAACTTTGGTGAAGTCTGGTTTGCAGCTAAGCATTTTGTGAACACCCATTGCGGTTTTTGTTCGGGTATGTAAGAGTGAATTATATAGGGAACTATGAACGACTTGCTATTATTCATCAAATATCACTCGAGTGCTTTCATTACAACTTAACACGACAAAGTCAAGTATAAAATCACCGAAGCAGGTCGGCACTCCAAGCACGGGGCTTGTCTATCTTCTTCGAGAGGTTGTAGAGCCTGTATGCTCCATTATGCAGAACCTTGGAAACTACTAAGGGGCCTTCCGACGCTGGAGCAAGTTTGTGCGGTCTTTGCTGATCCACTGGGAGCACTAGATCGCCTTCCTGAAAGGCTCGACCTCTGACATGTCTGGCATGGAAGTGCCGCAGCTCCTGCTGGTACGTGGTCGAGCGTATGAGGGCCATCTCTCATTCTTCTTCAAGGAGGTTGATGCCATCTCGGTGCGCCTGCTCAGCCTCAGCCTTCGAGTATAACTCTACTCAAGGGGAATTGTGTAGCAGATCACTCGGCAAGACATCCTCTGCTCGATACACCATGAAGATGGAGTGCAATTAGTAGACTCATTGGGGCTCGTCCTTAAGCCCCACAGAACAACGATAACCTAGTGACCCAGGATCCTGTAGCATCCTCCAAATCACGCATGAGACGTAGTTTTAACCCCTGGAGGATCAGATCGTTCACCCACTTGGCTTGCCCATTCGACTGCGGGTGTGCAACAGAAGCATAACCGACCCGAGTGCCCTAAGTACTGCAAAACATACGGAACTCTTACGAGTCATAATTCGAGCCATTGTCGGTGATGATGTTGTGGGGAACGCCATATCTGAAGACTAGCTCTTTCATAAAATTGATCACTGTCCGGGAGTCCAGCTTCTTGATAGGTTTCGCCTCAATCCACTTGGTGAAGTTATCAACAACGACTAGCAAGTGCGTGGAACCCACTCCTCCCTGTCCTAAGAGGGCCGATCATGTTGTGTCCCCAAACTGCAAATTGCTAGACGAGTGGAATGGTCTTCAATGCAGATGTGGGCTTATGAGACAAATTTGCATAGAACTGACATTCATTGCACTATTGGACTATCTCTTGGGCGGCCTCATAGGCCCGTGGCCAGTAACCCCGCTCGGAAAGCCTTGGCCATGATTTTACGAGAGGACACATGGTGCCCGCAAGTCCCTGAGTGGATCTTTTCAAGGGTCAACTGCCCTTTGTCTGGGGAGATGCAACGTTGAGTCCCACCAGTGACGCTCTTTCTGTATAACTGATCGGCCATCATGATGAAGGCTTTGGACCTATGTCAGGGGGATGGTCCCGGGCAGGCAACAAAGCCCAGAATTCTTTCCAAAACATCGGGGCAAGCAACGCCCCTCAACCCGGCCCGTCCTGGCCGGCTTCCCAGCGCAACCCGGCCAGCCGGCAAGCGCTTGCCGGCCGCCCCAAGACGACTAATCCATAGAAGACAGACAAGCCGGAACCTGGCGCAACCCTCAACCCGGCGATAAGTTAGTGCCTGTCCCCTCCAAGTGTACAGCATGAGAGGCCCCCACGAGGGTACGAGCGTGGCTACAGTGGCTCACCTACCCCCATTGACCGGTGCGAGGATGGCTACAGTGCGCATCCATCCCATCAGCATGGGCCGATGGCAACGGGGCATCCCGGCACTGTAGCTGATCGGGCTCACCCACTCCGTGACGTATGACACTACGAGGCACAATGCTTCCCGGAGAACCCGGCGTACTTTGGTACCTGGCGGGTCCCAGCACCGGCTTCTAGACACTAGCATCCCGGCCCTGCACCCATGTAATATGACCGTTGTAACCCCGGGGAGTCAGTCTATAAGACCCCCGGCACCCCTCCATGTATAGTGGTGAGAACCTCAGTAGCATGCACACACACACACACACGAGAAGGAGCAGCCTATGCCTTGGCCCGTCTTCCTTCCTCCCCAGAACAACTCTAGGAGCAAGCTTGTAACATCTTCATATAAACCACACTCGGCAGGACTAGGGGTGTTATCTCTCCGGAGAGCCCCGAACCTGGGTACGTCTCGTGTCTCACACTTCACTACAAGATATATGTCAACTTGCGACCATCACTATTGGTCGCTAAATGGTCGTTGTTTTTCATTTGCGACCTTTGTATGACCAAAAACAATTCGTCAAAAGCTGACCGTCTTTAATGATAATTAACGACCTTCTTTGGAATAAGGTCATGGAAGGCAACGACCAAAACAAAAGGTCGTTGAACCAACGACCTTTTGTTTTGGTTGCTAGCTATCTGCCCAGCCCACGTCGGATCTGTCGTGTCAAAATTGCGGCCAATTAAGTTGGTCGTTGGTTAGAATTAGCCCGGTCCAATTCGGTGTCTATATGGGCCGATCCCATTAATTCAGCCTTTTTAATATATATATATATATATATATATATATTCTATTAATTTTCGCTAGCTACATGGGCCTAGCCCAACAATTTGGCCTTTTTTATTCCAGGATGCAGCCTTTTATAGTCTACTGATTTTCTATTTTCAGACATTTTATTTTGTAGCTGGTCCCACCAGTTAGAATGGTCCCACTTGTCATGCTTACCTCAAAATTGGTCCCACACATCAGAAATTTTGAAATTTGTCAACCAACCATTATAACTTGGACCCACTTGCCAGGTTTCCATTTCATGGGTATTCAAACCACATACACAATCATTGTTTCGAACAGACCAGAGAGCAAATGAAATTGGTCCAAAACAATACTACATTAATCTATTACAATCATTATAGTATATTACAACCCAGATATGCCTACTACTGCCTACAATTACAACACATAATATGCTACTTTATGCGGATATGATTCATAGCTTCAGACATGGATTCGGACTTCACCTGTGCAAAAAATAAGAATGAACATATAAGAATAATAATATGTACAGAACATCAAACAGTAGCCAATGAGGGATCCAATAACTTATAATCAAGAATTGACAGCAAATGCCTTGTACATAAATAGTATGACTAACACTAACTAGTATGCGTTCATGGAGTGACTAAAATGTTCTCACTAGCTAGGATTTGTTTGGTATATAATATACTGACATGTGCAACTCTCTAAATTGATCATAGAAATGAAAATAACTGTAAGAACGAGTTCATTCAGAATCCAGGCATGTCAAATTTTAAGCACCAGCAGAATCGATCTAACAAACCAGACCATGATCATCATGCATCAGGATTTATGGTTCTAGCAAAACAGTAAAGAGATGGACATACACGCATCAAGCATACTAGCTACTACAATAAGAGGTCCAGATGCTCCAGGAACTGGAGGGAGTATGCACTTCAGTAGTCGTGCAGTAGCTAGGGATTGAGGAGGATGTGCTTGATGTATCCATTGTACCTGGGTCATATTTAGGTACACAATTAGCTAATATGTCAACATTTAGTTACCATGAACATAAAACAATGAACTCGGATAAGCATTAGCAGTGTAGTACAGAATGTATCACTATAACTTTGGGAAATAGTTAAGTCTGGTGGGTATCTAGTTTACTTGCATATGGCCAACACTAACCAGTATTTGTTTGTTCAATAACTAAAAAGTACTCAGTAGCTGATAATGTACAGTTTACACATATAAACCGAAGATTCAGCAAAGGCATGTTGATAAAACAGTGAAAACAATGTTATCTGGTATACCGCCATGCATGATCACTTCTTAATATTTATATTCATCATCACAGCAACCTATAACCACCTATGCTCGTTGTTACAAATCTATGCATAGTTCAAAAAAAATGATCTGATCTACTTCAGATCAACTTCAAATCTATGCAGACTTCAGATCTACTTCAAATTTTGACACACAACATAGAAGTAATTCACCATAGGGAACAAATAAATGTGCATGGGATCTGAGAATCGACGATGACATCAAACTAAAATCTCATCCCAGTAATTAATGTCGGAGCCAATCGGACAAGCAGAAATTGTGGCAAGTATGCTGAGATTGCCCCTAGAAAATTCAATTCTTTGTAGGTTTCTAGAATCTTGAAAGAACCCATCAATTCTGCGCCGGAGCGGGAGATGTGCAGGCAGATCAAATAGTAGATTCGAGCAAGAAGGATGTACTACTTGAAATAGGAAACGAGGAGGCCGATCTGATGAGTCCCACCCAAACTGTGGAAGGAGCAGCGGCAACAGCTGCAGAAGGACTCGACGGCCCAGATGCCGTCGTGGAACTGGTAGGTGACGACGATGTGGTAGTGGTGGAAACCGTCGCCGAGGCCGACGGCGCTTGCGGTGTCCTTGTTGTCCTCGAAGGCGATGACGACGGACGGGTCAACGTCGAAGCAGGTGCGCTGGAGGCCACATCACCATATTTGAGCATTAATATTTCTGTATTACTACACAACAACTACAACACTAGGAGTACACATCAACTAGTAGCAGAACTAGAAGAAATAACCAAATTGAGTGTACACCAAATCATCAGGAACATGAGTATAACAAGCATCCTGCTTTACTGGGATACAGTGACACAACAGAATTACTAGGATACAGTAACACATACACATTGTTGATTTAACACGTTCAGAAACAGTCTAGTGTGTATATTTTACTCTAGAAGGCTTGATTTAACACACCGAGGAACATTATTGATTTAACACATGTCCCAAAAATTAACTACTCCTGCAAATCTCAGAAGAGCATAAGCACACACCACATCTACTCCCCAAACAATCACTTGCCAAACTCTGAAGAGCATAAGCAAAAGACCAGTGCATATTACCCAAAAACAATTTCTTCAGTACTCAGGCATCACAAGGAAAGAGAGCAGTGCATCACTAGTGACTAAGCACAAACTAGTCGGATCTAGATGATTTCCCTGGTGCCTAATTATTTTTTGCCATAATATCAAACCGAAGCAAATCAGCCACATCAAAGGAAGGAGAAAGTGATACAGTTAAAGAAAAAGATGGATGGAGGCAAGATAGAGAAGCAGCATCCAACCTCATACTGCTCAGTCCACATGCTGGTCCCGGTGGCCTGCTGGTAGCGGTCGAAGATCCCCTTGATGCTGCAAGTAGCACATGAAGAAGAAGAACAAAACGAAGCTGCCTTAGAGAGGTAATCAAGCAAGCAAGCAAGCAGCTAGGTGGTGATGTTGGCCAAGCAGCAAGAGATAATCAAGAATCAAGAATCGGATGGATGGAGTGAGTTGGTTGTGTATGTACTCAATGTCGTCGCTGCAGAAGTGGTGGTGCTTGCCGGTGGAGGAGAGCATGACGACGACGACCTGGGCTTCGCAGAGCACGGAGAGCTCGCGCGCCTTCTTCATGCATGATTCCCGACCGCTGCTTGGAGTAGCACACCTACATGCTGGTCGCGTCCTCGATTCGCTTTATCTCAAACTTGAGACAATAGACAAAATAGCACTATGAGAAACCAAACTTGCCAATTGACATGAAAACATCACCAACTCCACATAATCTTACTTTGCATCATAAACACATAAACACATGCAATATCATTCACACAACAATAGCAATTTATGTTACGAATGAGTGCTGTAATGCAGGGGCATAATTTTTGTACTAGTTAAAACTAAACATGGTTTGTACTTCTCACATAAATCTTTACTCTTGTAAATTCAAAGCTATGTTTGATCCCAGACGACAAGAGCTGATGATTATAATGTATGACACACTACTGAAGCAACAATAAACTCCTGACTTATTACTACTAAGAAAATAGTTCTTGCCAAGGCTCTACTTTAACAATGTATAAATCTGCACATGCATATACTATTATATCGCTTCCTCCTAAGTATATAGTGACAGCCAATTTAAATTCAGCATACAAATTTTAATAGAAACTGGATTTGAATATGCCTTGGTCACCAAATATTAAAACACATTTAGCACATGAACATGAACTGGGCCGCATAGCGCTACATCACTAACTGGAATTGCTTTTCTCCGATGACGCTAAGACCAAGATGATCATGCAGAACAAACAACCATCACAAGAACCACATAGACCACCTAGAGGACATTGGAATGGCCAGAGCACAAGGGCACCCGCACCAACCGTAGCCTGCCATTAACCGTCGGAATTGAACTAGAGGGAGGGTACGCGCTCACCTGCCTAAGAAGAAGGACCGAAGCCTGGGACAGGGCAGGGGCTCAGGGCCGTGGGCGTGCGCGGAGACGGCGGAGGCGGAGCTCGAGGAAGAGGAGGGGGCGGTGGAGGCAGTGACGACGGCCGGGAGGGGGCGTTCGGGGACGGGCGGCGTGCAACACCGATGCTGCCGTCGTCTGGTGGCGCAGCCAGGAGGGGGCGTTCGGGGGAAGGGCCGGATCGAGCGGCGACGGAGCGGGGTCTGGTGGGCAATTGTCTCCTCAAACTTCCCCAGCTGCACAACAACTCCCACTCCTCCCGTCGATCCCGACCCCCTGCCACCGCACGCCACGCGCTGGGCTCGTCGCCGCCAAGTTGAGCGCGGCGAAGGAGACCGCGAGGAGGAGGGAAGAGGCGGTCGACGGCTAGTTGGGGAATGGGGGGAGGAGGAGGAAGGGTGCGGGGTGGGCTGGTTGGTTCGGTTGGGTGGTGAGGGAAGGGGAGGGGCGAGAGGAGGAGGGCGTGGGCGAGGCCATGAACAGCGGCGAGCTCCGTAGGATGGAGGTGGCGGCGACGATGGATCTGGAAGGGAGGAGGCGAGCTCTTGCTCTCTCTCTATCTCCATCGGGCGAGACAGCGAGGAGACGGGGGACCTGGAAGGGGATCGATGGATGGATGTGGAAAGAAAGGAGGCGGGGGTGGGAGGGGGGGGGGGTGGATGCAAAATGACCATCTAGGGTTTCGGGGTTGGTGTGGAAGGGTTGAGGACTGCCGTTGGATCCGCGAGCATCCGACGGTGTTTGATGCACGACCCCCGTGATACGTCTATGCACCAATCAGAATGCAGTACGACGTTATGACCATCTAAATTGGTCGTAATTGACTAAAAATATTTTTTCAAGAGCCAAAAATGAGTTTTTTTGTGAAGGATCTATAATATATTTGTTGCAAAATTGGACCAAATAAATTTTCTAAAATATTAGGCCATATTTAATGTATAATTACCCAAATTGTTGGGTATCAAAAGATTTGATCCACCTCTCGTGAAAAAGACAAATTTCCGCTGATTCGGTAGGAAGCAGGTCAAATTTGAACTGCAGCTGCCTCATACTTTTCTTTTTATTTTTTCAAAAAAAAATCATTTTTAGGTACGCAAGTATCTATTTAATCAGAGAAACACCAAATTTTTTTCCAAGATTCAATCACTAGCTAGGGCTAGTCACGCCCGCGGTTTTGAAACGGGCATGAATTTTTTTTAAAAATATCACAAAATCGGAAAACCTTCGCATTGTGTCATTATATGTGATGAAGTTATCAGGAAAAATAATAAACTTGTAATACAACAATTAGTTTAAAAAAGTGTTCTCGGAAATGAGCTATCATGTATGAAGATTCATGGCTTTCAAACCAAATGATCATTCTTATGGTCACATTCATGGAATAGTTTGTTAAAATCATCTAATATTATGCGCACGGGTGCATCTTGGATTGTCAAACAACGTTGCCTAAGAAATTTTCCATTTTCTTTGGACGAAAAAATCATTTTCCATTTTTGTCCAAAATGAGTTTTTTTGTGAAGGACCTACCATATATTTGTTGCGAATGGGACCACACCATTTTTACAAAATATTATGACATATTTAATGCACAATTGGCCAAATGGTTGGGTGTCAAAAGCTTTGATCCACCTCTCATGAAAAAGACAAATTTTCTTTCATTCAGTAGGAAGCGGGTCAAATTTGAACTGCAACTGCCTTATAGTTTGCTCTTCATTTTTCAAAAAAAAATTCTAGGTACATAAGTATCTATTTAATCAGGGAAACACCAATTTTCCCCCAAGATTAAACCACTAGCTAGGACCGATCATGCCCGCAGTTTTGACCGCATTTTGAAACGGGCATGAACAATTGAAAAAAAAATCAAAAAATTGGAAAACCTTCGCATTGCGTCATTATATGTGACCAAGTAACCAGGAGAAATAATAAACTTGTAATACAACAATTCTTTAAAAAAAAGTGTTCTCACAAATGAGCTATCATGTATGAAGATTTATGACTTTCAAGCCAAACGATCAATCTTATGGCCACATTCATGGCATAGTTTGTTCAAATGGTCTAATATTATGCACAAGGGTGCATATTGGAATGGCAAACAATGTTGCCTAAGGAAGTTTTCATTTTCTTTGGACGAACAATTCATTTTTCCATTTTTTGAATGCCCAAAATGAGTTTTTTTTGTGAAGGACCTACCATATATTTGTTGCAAAATTGGACGAAATCAATTTTATAAAATATTAGGCCATGTTTAATGCACAATTGACCAAATGGTTGGGTATCAAAATTATTGATCCACCTCTGGTGAAAAAGACAAATTTCGGTCGATTTAGTAGGAAGCGGGTCAAAATTGAACTGCAACTGCCTGATAGTTTGCTCTTTATTTTTTCCAAAAATCTTTTGTAGGTACATAAGTATCTACTTAGTTAGAGAAACACCAAAAGTTTTCCAAGATTCAACCACTAGCTAGGAACGGTCAAGCCCGCCATTTTGACCGCATTTTGCAACAGGCATAAAAAATTCAAAAAAAATCAAAAAAATTGGAAAACCTTCGCATTGTGTCATTATATATGACCAAGTTACCAGGAAAAATAATAAACTTATAATATATAAATTCTTTTTAAAAAGTGTTCTCATAAATGAGCTATCATGTATGAAGATTCATGGCCTTCAAGCCAAATGGTCAATCTTATGGCCACATTCATGGCATAGTTTGTTCAAATGATATCATATTATGCACAAGGGTGCATCTTGGATTGGAAAACAGTGTTGCCTAAGGAAAATTTCATTTTCTTTGGATGAAAAATTCATTTTCCATTTTTTCGAGTGCCCAAAATGATTTTTTTGAAGGACCTACCATATATTTGTTGCAAAATTGTACCGAATCATTTTTATAAAATACTAGGCCATATTTAATGCACAATTGAAAAACTGGTTGGGTGTCCAAAGCTTTTATCCACCTCTCGTGAAAAAGACAATTTTCCGCAGATTCAACAAGAAATTAGTCAAATTTGAACCGCAGTTACCTTATAGTTTTCTCTTTATTTTTCTAAAAATCATTTCTAGTTACATAAGTATCTATTTAAGCAGAAATATATGGTTTAGTGGCGATACGTTGAGGTTTGGACGGTGGCCGAGGGCCCCAACTCCAAAGTGCGTAAAATCAAAGGCCCACCGCATGGTCACCGGGTGACCATGGCGTTGCCTTGCGTTCTGAGAGGCCTAGTCATGTCTAGTGGGTTGGGCACTCCCCAGTAGGCGCTAGGAAGGAAATGACAACATAAGAATCTCACGAGAAGACTGAACTATGCTCAAACATGAATTAGCAGTCAAGTGTTTGATTAGCGGTACGGGAAATGCACATGGACAATGGGCCTGAGTTTTGGCTAAGGATGATTATCTACTAGGGAGACTGTCTTGGCAAATTTTCAGCTCAAATGGAGGAGCTTAGATGGCACTTGCTTTGCAAAGTACCACATCGGGCAGAAATATGAATGTTGAAGCTTGGCTCAAATGAATAAATGGATTGAGCTGCAATTTTTTGGAGTATGGTCATTTGGTCATAGGAAAGCACTGTAAATGTTTTATACCATTTGGATAAACCTAGCTTGTACTTCATTGACAAAGCTTCTCTCTGGATAGAAACTTTGGAAATTTGCTGCGGAAGATTTAATAGGCAAATGGAGCTGAATATTGGAATGTGGAAATGATTTGGATATATAATAAGATGGCACAAAAAGTTTGAGGGCAATAGGAGGTGTCTAGATAGCACTTGCTTTGCAATGTGCCAACCTAGACAGAAAATAGAAATTGAAGCTGAGCTTACATAGATGATTGGATTGTGCTGAAAATTGGAGTAGGATGATAAGTTTGGCATATGAAGGAATTGTAAAAATTTCATACCATTTGGATAAATAAAAATGGTACTTCCTTCAAAATGTTCTCCACTAAACATAAAATTGGGAAAAATATTGAGGGAAATTGGTTAAATTAAATGAGCTAAAAAATTGGTGTGATGAGTTTCTATGGTCAGGGTAATATCCTGGTAAACTGGAAGCAATTATAAAGCAATATAAAATCTAGTTGCTTCACAAACTGAAAATATTACTAGAAACAAAGATTGGTTAGTGAGCTCTCATGGATTGTTAGATGGAGCTACAATTTTGTGGATAGCAATGATATGGGCATATAGAATATGTGGCAAAAATTCAACTCGTTAGGATATGCATAGCTAGTACTTCCTTCACAAAGCTTCTAGCTGAACAAAAACTTTGGAAATTTGACGAGGAACATTTACTAGGCAAATGGAGCTGAATTTTGTAATGAGGCAATGATGTGGACAGGAAAGAGTGCGCAAATTTTTTGAGGGAATCAAGAATATATAAATAGCACTTCCTTCACGAAGTGTTAACAGAATAGGAAAATGAATATTGTTGAATTATATTTGAACTAGGCGAGGAAGGTTTTTGACATATTTGACAAAGATATGATCCAAAGAATTTATGAGATTTTTTTTGGGAATTTTGGGAATAACAGAAATATAGGTTGCTTCACAACCTAGGGCAAAAATTGACACATGGACATGACACATAAGCAAAACTAATGAGGTGGTGCCTAGTCATAGCAATCCACCATAATTTACAAAGTTATGACCATCTATATTGGTCATGATCAGCTAGTAATAAGGCAGCAGACTAGTGCTGTCTGCTTTACGACCATTTCATGTAAGCAAATTACGACCTTTCTGACCAAAATGGTCGTTACAGTTTAGGGTTTGGAGCCCTCCCAACAGCTTACGACCAATTGGTCTAAAATGGTCGTAAATTTATGACCATTTCTTCCAGGGCACTGACAGAAGGTCATAAGCTGACATATTTCTTGTAGTGCTTGCGCGTGCCAACCTCGCCTCTGGAACCCACCGGTGCCCTTGTGTGTGTCCCACTCTTTAGCCATCCTATGGCATCTGCCGTGAGATTACCGCGACACTTGGCTCCCACCGTGGGCAGCTCGAGGTGCCGTCCGGAGTCAAGTTCCAGACGAGGCCCTTTGCTTGCTCAGGCGAGCATATCATGCACGGTGTTGTCCCTATAGCTGGTGCGGACGCCGCCGGCATCACCGTGGACTCCATCGTCCCCTTTGGCGCGTTCCACGTCTCCATCACAGTGGTGCCCGACGAGTACCCCAGCTGCTTGACATCACCGACTCCCCCATCTCCGTCGACTGTGCCGATCCCAGCGACGTGGTGGACCTCTGAACTCGCGTTGAGGTACTCACCACTGGTTCGACCAATTCCTCCACTAGCGCCACCACCAAATCCGCCGCAGTCCAGGCTTCCGCGGCCAACCAACCCTCTGTGTGCCATGCTGCAGAGCCTCAGCATCCCCATCGCCACCGACATTGATGCCACCCATGCCAGGGTTCAACTCGACGAGGAGCGCGTGCGCCTGCTAGATCAGGGCAAGACACTGGCCGCCATGCAGCGCCAGCTGGAATCCGCTCCGCGGGAGCGCGATGCCGCGTTCGGCTCCACGCCGGTCGTAGCTGAGCCCAACCGGATTGCCGAAGTGCGTACCCTAGGAGGAGCCCTCGGGCGCGCGCTGGGTGTGATCCCCCCGTCTACGACACCTCCGTCAAGAACATGCGCGCCGTGGAGGCGGCCGCAGAAGGCCTGGAGCACCTGCAGGGCGAAGAGCTGCTCGAGCGGCAACAGCGCGTCCGGGATCTCCTCGTGACAGCCAACACGCAGCAGAAGTGCCTCGACGACAAAGAGAAGGCGAAACGCCTCGCCATCCCAGGCGCATCCGGCTCACACCGCACGAAGGACCCGGCTGTGCTCCGGGTTACCCAGCAGGCGTCTTCTCCATCTGGCAGGGAAGCCCAATCCAGAAGAACCCGGGGATCCCGACCCCGGCAGAGCCAAGCCGTGACGGGCGGCGGCGAGCTAGGCATACCGGCTCCTGATGATGGACGCCGGCAAGATCTTTCTCCACCCCGACATGACTGGCCGGGATGGCCCCTCGAGGCCCAGTCGCAATCCTGCTGGGTCCACGCGACATCGACAACACTGACGCCTGCCACCGCATCGAGCAGCTGGCTCTCTCCCTCCAGCTCGAGGATGACGACGCGGCTGGTCCGGCCTGCTTCAGCCCACGCATCCGTGATGAGCCCTTCACAAGAGGGTTCATGCTGCCCTGCGATACTCCCAAGTATAGCGGCACTGCCAAGACAGAGGACTGGCTCACCGACTATGTCACCGCCATCTGCATCACTGGCGGCAGCCGGCGTCTCGCCGTCCGCTACGCGCCCCTCATGCTTCATGGCTCAGCCCGGACGTGGCCCAACAGCCTGCTGGATGGCAGCATCAACACCTGGCTCGACTTCGAGCAGGCGTTCGTGTGCAACTTCACAGATACCTACCGACACTCGAGCCGGCCCAGCTAACTCATCATGTGCGCCCAGGGGCCGGATGAGACCGTTCGCCAGTACCTCGCTCGCTGGACCGAGCTCCAGAACAGCTGCGAGGGGGTCCATGAGGTCCAGTCCATCCAGTACTTCACCAGTGGATGCCGGGATGGCACCCTTCTCAAGCACAAGCTCCTGCACACGGAGCATACCACCCCGGCCAAACTCATGGAGACGGCGGACAAGTACGCCAATGCCGACTCCGACATGAAAGTCCAGGTTGAGTTGGACGCTGCCGACAAGGCGACTCCGATATCATCTCCCAAGCCGGCGGCCGAGAGCAGCCACCAGCAAAACCCCCAGCAGAACAACAAGCGTAGGGGAGAGCGGCCAGCTCCCCGCTAGGACAACCGCCAAGTCGGCATGACTGAGCAAGCACCGCCTGCCGAGCAAGGCGGCAGCCGGCGTCAGCGCACCGGTAAGGCCGTCTGGCAACCCCCCATGAGCTTTGAACAGATGCTCGACGCTCCCTGCAAGCACCACAGCGGCGCGACGCCGTCCACGCACACGCTTCGACAGTGCAACATCACCAAAAGATTGATGAGGGGCAACATCCCGCCGCCTCCTCCCCCGGCTCCGGGCGTGGTGCCGCCGCCTTCGCCTCCGGCAGCCAGCGCCATGCGCAACGAAGCCTTCCCCAACCCAAACGCTTGCTACATCGTCTTCACCGGCATGGGTGACGACAAGCGAAGCGAGCACCAGCTCCCGCAGGAGGTGAACACCGTCATCCTGTCAGGACCCCGATTCTAAGTCACACCGATCTAGCATGTAACACCTCATATCACTTTGCGGCCTCACGCACAGTATTCCCACGGGCGTCGCCTTACCATGGCCCGGGACCGTTTGCGCCTTTTGGCTCACGTATATGATAGTGTCGCAAGCATCCATATGACAGAGAACCCGGGCCGACACGACTAGTCGTGAACCCAAAGTGGCACTAACTTACGGGGACATGCATACATGAAACAACATCGAGCATGTCGGTCAGCAGCGTGTGAATCAGGGCTGTAGCAACTGGGCTAACAGGACTCCAGAACCCGGGCTGTAGCAGGCTAGGCAGGACTCCGGATGTCATCGCGTGACATTTCCCCGAAGAGACAGACACAAGAACGAAGTGAATCACATGCCGGCCAGTCTAAGTGTTCCGGAGCAGTAGTGCTGGGCTAGCAAGACTACGGTAAACCGGGCTGTAGCGGACTACCATGGCTCGGTGGAAGCACTAGAATACATTTCCCCATAAGAAAGGCTACCAAGGATAGACAACTAGGTTGTCGGATCCCACACATAGCAATACATGTTACACGTACGCATAACATGCAAGTATGTGTTGTACAACATGGCATCACAACATAACGCAAACTCATATAGATAAAGCCCCAGAAGGGCCACATAGCATTTAATACAAACAGGGGTCTCATGACCCATCATTCAGAACATACAAGCAACGGAAGCATTACATGTCTGAGTACAGAAAACTACAAAAGAAAAAGGCTGAGAAGCCCAACTATCTACAACATCTGATCAAGATCGTAGCTGAGGTACAAGCTACTTGTCGAAGTCCACGTAAAATAGTAAGACCGAAGTCTCTGCTGCAAAAACATAAATAAAGCAACATGAGTACAAAGGTACTCAACAAGACTTACATCAGTTCCTATCATACATGCATTTGTATCAAGAAGGTAATGTGGAGTTTAGTTGCAGCAAGCCAGCTTTGACTCAGTGGCTATCCTGTACTACGACTGCTGGTAACTCTTTTGAGGTGGCGCACACGAGTCCACTAATCACCACATCAATACACTACTATGGATTCATTCCCGTATCCCTACGAGAAGGCCATCCATAGCACTCACACTTGTCTTGAGCATTTTAGAGTATCCACTTCAAGTTGTCTATGTACCATGTAGGCATCCAAGAAGTCCATAACCACGGACCCGACTATTCGAATAGACCATGTTAACCCTGTAGGGGTGTACTTCTTCACACACGCTCTCGCCACTTACCGCCATGTACACGTCATGTACCTTGGCAACCTTCAAGCGGAAGCCCGGCGAGGGATTCGGCCATGAACTAACTAACCACACAAGACTCTAGTCCAGGTTTATCGCCTATTCGGGTTCCATCCGCATGGAGATCCAGAAGGGGTGTCGCTCACGGCCCCAAACGATGTGTGCAGGGTTCCCAAGCCCACCTCGCCGGATGGATCAACGCTTGGTACACCGTGCCACTTGTGCCTAGTCTGTCCCAAGCCCACCTGGCCGGGTGCCACTTGGTAGACTACTAACACTACCTACAAACACCAGAAACTATTTGCGACTCCTGGACAGAGGCCAAGTCGGTTAATAAGTCGAGAGGGGTCGAGTTACCGGAACCCAATGTGTGGTAGTATCTAGTCATTGGACAACATACACAGAACTCAGTGCTTAAGGACAGTTCCAGTGAGACAACCCACCATGTACTCCTACATGGCCTCTCACTGCTACCTTTACCAAATCGTGTTCACACACTTCACTCTCAGCATAAGAACATAGAGCACTGCACTCCAATTCATTCCCAATGAATCAGACCCGACACACTCTAAGCAATAGCAAGCATGGCATGGTAGGAACACAACAATGGCTCAATCAACTCATACACATGCTAGTGGATTTCAACTATTTACTGTGGCAATGATAGGTCATGCAGAGGAATGGGTTCAACTACCGCAACATAAAGTAGCAATTGAATCGTTGTTGTCCTAATGCAATAAAAGGGAGCAGAGAGAGAGAGAGAGTGGGATTGTATCGTCTTTGAACCTTAGAATGGTATAAGTATTTTCCCTTGTACACGGCTGTTATTGCCAATCGTAGGATATACGGTGAGGATTAACCGAGACCCGTTTCCTGCAGGACAAACCATAAATTGATGACCACCATGAGATATCGATAGTTGTTTAGAATTGGCGCCAGACCCGTCAGCTAAGAAGACCCAGTTTCGGGATAACCTTACCAAGATGAAAGGACAAAAGAATTGAGGAAAAGGTTATGCCACTACTGGAAGAGCCCAGAGAAGGAATTATCCTTACGATCTGAGAAGACCGACACTGTCAACGATAAGGATGGAGTATATGAGTTTTGATGGAACCGTAAACATGCTTCTAAGGGTGGTAGCACCTGAGACCCGGAGACGATCGATGGATTTTTGAGAAGACCCCCAAACCCTAACCTATTTCTTTCTAGCCTCTCCGAATCTCGAGGACGAGATTCCTTTTAAGGGTGGTAGTTTTGTAACATCCCAAAATTGTAAATTTTGGAATGTTATAATAAATAGATAGATTTGATTGTTGTGTGATTGATTGACTGAAAATGAGTGAATTCGAAACTTTTTGAAAGTTAAATGAGAGGGAATAAAAGGACTTTCCCAAACTTTCATTTTCTTTTCTGATCTTCATGAATTCAAATTCTTTTCAAATACAAAAAAAACCCTTGAGCGAAAATGATATGACTTCTTCCATTTAATTAAATGAAAGGGTATTTGAAAATATTTGAATTTCATTTGGAAAATATTTCCAATTCTGAAACTTCATGCAACTCAATTATTTTCATGAGAGAAGATAAAATGATTTCTTCAAAACATATGAAATACGAGTTGGGAGTTTCAAAGAATTAAATTCAAAGTTCTTTTGAATTTATTTTCAATTTGGAGTTATTGGAGTTTTATTCAAATTATTTTCTCCAAAAATAAAATATACAAAAATTAGGGTAACATGATTCCCTACATCAGAAAATTGGAGAGAAATAAATTTGAATTCATTTTGGTATTTTAAACAAATGATTTTACTGGATTTTTCTAGAGCAAAAGCACTCTTTGTTTTATTTGAATTTGTGTGTATTTTATTTGAAGCTAGAATAATGTTCATCTAGTAGAAAATCTTTTTCTGAAAATTTTTATATATAATATGCCTATATTATATTTTGTATTTATCTCTCTTGTTTTAAATTCTTTGTCTGTTTAAAAAAAAGAAGAAGAAGAATCCTCCCGCTAACTGGGCCGGTCCAGCTCCAGCCAGGCCAAGGCCCAGCACCGCGCCACCTCGCCCGTCGTCCCCGACCGGGACTCCTCCCGGAGTCCGGCGCCGCCCCGCCACCTTGCCCCCTCCTCCACGCCTTGCCGCCCCGGTCTCCTATAAAACCGGAGCCGCGGATCCCGCCGCCCTCTCTCTCCTCACCTCACCTCTCCTCGCAAACGCGCCGCCGCCACCGGATCTCGTTGAGCCACCGCCCCCGGATCTCGCTCCCGCTGTCACAAGACTTTTCGCCGCCCAAGCAAGACTTCGCCGCCATCCGCCGCCACCACGCCGTTCTCCGCCGCCGATGCTGTCACCCCACAGCCACCACGAAGCCGCCGTCTCGCCGCGCCACCCTTGCCGGTGTTAACCGCCGCCACCGCCGGACCGTCGCCGTTGCCGTTGACCCGCCGTGGACCAGTAAAAACCGCCCGGTCCTATTCGGTTTATTTCCAGTTTCGTTTTTTTAAACCTGGTTTTGTTTTTTTAACCTAGTTATTTAGTGGATGTTCGCTAGGTTAGATCTGTTAGTGAACGCTTTCGTTCATTAGGTCTCTATAGCGAGTGTTCGCTCGATAGTTTTTTTTCTTTTTATTTTCTATCCAGGGACCTATTTGTAGTTCTTTTACAGTTTAGCCCCTGGATTTCAAACGATCACTACTTTTTATCCGTTTATCCAAATCCAAAGAAACCAACGCCCACTTCTTCGTTATGATCCCCTCTATCTAGTAATCTAACTCAAAAATATTTTTGAAAATTTAAAATTTGAATTAGATCAGATTTGAATTTGAACTTCGTTTGATCAAAACTTGAGTTTTATAACTCCGTTTGAGTTGATTCTTTTTGCAAATTAAAGCTCTTGACATAAATTTTCTGATAAGGCCAAATTCACATAATTTTGGTACTGTTAGAAATCGTTTTATGTTGCAAGAGTTATTTGCTTGGTTTTGATGTTTTTTTGAATTGTTTTCTTCGTTCTCTTCGATCTTTTGAGTGATTGCTTATGTGTTGTTACTATTGCTTGCTTACGATAGATTGACCGGAGTGTGACGAGTAGAACTATCAAGAGTTTTGAGTGTGAATCATCTTCATCAACATTGCAGGCAAGTTCACACTTTGATCATATACTTTTCATACCCAGTTTTATTGCATTAGATCAATCCTCAAACATTGCATGATTAGGATCTAATTAAATTGTGGGATGGGAAGTAGATGAGGTAGTACCTATTACCTGTTTATTTTCAAACCTTTGGGAGTTACTTCTACGTTTGCTTATTATGCCATGCTATGCTAGTAGACGTGGATTGGGTGAGTGTATCCATGACAGATGTGAGATTGTTAAATTAATGGTTTATTTAAGGTGGCAACTTAAACACACATCTGGGTGGATTGAGGCACCTGGTTTCCAGGACTTGCCTGTTTTTCTTCGGACCGCCACCCAAGCTCAAAGGGATCATGAGATTATTCATGCTAGAAACTTCCGTGTGCAGCCACATGCTACTATGGGCTCTAGCATAGTTGATTAAGTTGTGCAAACTCTTACGGGTAGACTAGCTGATGTAGGGGTTGTAGATTGGCACGGTCTACCCATACGTAAGGTGCTAGCGCTTCTGAAATACTATATCTCGGTCATCCGTTTCTCAAACACCATGTAGTGCGAGAAATCAAACGGAGGAGGTCGAGTCTTGTGGGGAAAAGTGCACAAACCTTTGCAGAGTGTATAAACTAATCATGGTTAGCCGTGTCCCCGGTTATGGACATCTTGAGTATCTAGTACTTGGATATCATGTGAATCTCATCATGTTACTCTAATTAATATTGTTGGGTTATTAATGAGTACTTTTAATTGGGATTGAGGATGCTGTCAACCATTCTCAATGTTCAACAACCACCATGATAGTTAAATAAAATTTATTCCTTTGCAGTAGGGAAAAATTGGCTTTTCGCAAAATTATTATAACCATAGAGCCTCCACCAGCCAAATATGCATGTAGTGATAGCCCTTTATTCATCATTGCTCTATGGTGTGAATTTGCCAGTACATTCAATGTACTGACCCTTTGTGGCTGCAATGTCTCATGTTGCAGGATCTTACGACGAGTAAGTGATACGTTAGGGTTACGATTTCTACACTCAACTTTGCCGTTGGTGTTGATGGGAATCCACAACCTTGTTACTTCCGCTATTTGTATCGAGGTAATAGTATTTACGTTACTTTATACATGTGATTTACCTCTGTTATAAATCCTCGAGTACTGTGTGTGTCAGCATACCGATCCAGGGATGACACTTAAGCACAGAGACTTGACCCATTCGGGTCGGGTCGCTACATGCCATAACTTATCTTAGAAGTTTGCCATTTTGATCCAGGAGTTTGAATGAGTAGCGGGGAGGGCATATCACAAAATGACATGTCATGCAAGCGGGCATAGCTTTCAGAAGTGAAGGAATGAGATGCTCCAGTATCGAATAGAACCGAAGCTGGATGACAGTTGACAAGGAGTGTACCAAGAACGACATCTGGATCATCATGAGCATCTTTAGCTGAGATGTGATGCACACATCCATGTTCAGTGGGAGCAGACTTGGCACTGATCATCTTGCGTGATGGCTTACTACCACGGCCAACAGACTTCTCGGGCTGGGGTGGAGCAACATTGGTCTGAGTGCAAATATGGGCAATGTGGCCTGGCTCTCCACACTTGTAACAAATCTTGGAGGTAGGACGTGGACCCGCATTAGCAAGCGGTCCACCAATAGGCCTGGATGGAGCATACTGCTGAACTGGATGAGGTGCCACATAAGGTGGCCCCGGTACATATCTGGGTGGATGAGCGGAGTTCGGAACCCAAATCCAGTGCTTTTGAGAACTAGAACCGGAGGAAGATCCCAAATCACGGGTGTGCTTACGAGACTCCCTGTAAGTGAGCTGGGCTGTCTGCATTAATGGCCTTGTTAACAAGAGCTTGGAATGTATCACAATGATGCAGGTGGAGATCACGACGCAACTTGGGGTTGAGACCCTTCCGGAACCTAGCCTGCTTCTTGGCGTTCGTAGACACCTCTTCTGTGGCATAGCGCGCAAGGTTCTCGAACTCTCTACTGTAAGCATCAACAGCCATCTTATTCTGGGTGAAACTACAGAACTCTTCTCTCTTGCGGTCGATGAGGGCCTGAGGAATGTGATGCTCGTGAAAAGCCTCAGTGAAATCCCTCCAGGTAGGAATCTGGCCAGCTGGAAGCATAGCCTCATAGTTCTGCCACCAAAGACTAGCAGGACCTTCCAGATGGTATGTGGCATAAGTGACCTTGTCTTTTTCGGCTCCGTTCGCGGAACGCAGCTTATGAGTGATGCTATGGAGCCAGTCATCTGCATCGAGTGGCTCGATGGAATGATGGAAGGTAGGTGGGTGCAAGCGAATGAAGTCATGAATGGTTGCAGACCCTTTGAACTGATGTGCAGTGTTCTCCTCGATACGTGCCAACAAGCGGTTAGACTCATGCTTGTTCCTCTCCATCTCCAACATGAACTCTGTCAACGAAGGCTGGTCGGGAGGATCCTCATTCCTACCATCTCCGTGGTTCTGGCTACGAGCAATAGAACTTCGTTTAACTGATGACATCCTGAGAAACGAAACCATGGACGGAATCAACATCAACTATAGGCTGTAGAATGTAGGGCAAGGAAATTAGTAACTCTCGAACTCCTAGGCAATTCCGGCAGCATAACGGCAGTAAAATGCTCAGAATGAGACATCCTACTAAAATGGGGTAGTAACATACTCAACATCATCGCTCAAGGTTCTGAGATAGTACTAATCAGGCTACACCGAAAGTACTTGAAAACTGGAGTATGACTCTGATCAACCAATCCTATGGGACTACGGAGTAGTAACACGTGATCCTGATAGACGGAAGAGAAAGCCTAGTTCCTTTACCCCGTAGGAAAGATAGGATGACTCAGATTAGAAGGCCATGAGGTATAAGGAGTAAAAAGAGCCTTACGTTCCTTCCCACAATCAATTCCCTTACATAACTAGAGAATTTCTAGACACAACTTCGACCAGTTTGGCTTGGTAATCCTACAGGCAGTCAGGCTCAATGGTGTCAGGACCCCGATTCTAAGTCACATCGATCTAGCATGTAAAACCTCATATCACTTTGCGGCCTCACGCATGGTATTCCCACGGGTGTCTCCTTACCATGGCCCTGGACCGTTTGCGCCTTTTGGCTCACGTATATGATAGTGTCACTAGACTCCATATGACAGAGAACCCGGGCCGACATGACTAGTCGTGAACCCGAAGTGGCACTAACTTATGGGGACATGCATACATGAAACAACATCGAGCATGTCGGTCTGCAGCGTGTGAATCCGGGCTGCAGCAACTGGGCTAATAGGACTCTGGGAACCCGGGCTGTAGCAGGCTAGGCAGGACTCCGGATGTCATCGTGACATTTCCGAAGATGTATACAGGATCAAAGTGAATCACATGCCGCCAGTCTATGTTCCGGAGCAGAGTCTTTGGGCTAGCAGGACTCCTCAGAAACCGGCTGTAGCGGACTACCATGGCTCGGTGGAAGCACTAGACTACATTTCCCCATAAGAAAGGCTACCAAGGATAGACAACTAGGTTGTCGAATCCCACACATAGCAATACACGTTACACGTACGCACAATATGCAAGTATGTGTTGTACAACATGGCATCACAACATAACGCAAACTCGTATAGATAAAGGCCCAGAAGGGCCACATAGCATTTAATACAAACAGGGGTCTCATGACCCATCATTCAGAGCATACAAGCAACGGAAGCATTACATGTCTGAGTACAGACAACTACAAAAGAAAAAGGCTGAGAAGCCCAACTATCTGCAACATCTGATCAAGATCGTAGCTGAGGTACAAGCTACTTGTCGAAGTCCACGTAAACTAGTAAGACCGAAGTCTCTGCTGCAAAAAAATAAATAAAGCAACATGAGTACAAATGTACTTAGCAAGACTTACATCAGTTCCTATCATACATGCATTTGTATCAAGAAGGTAATGTGGATTTTAGTTGCAGCAAGCCAGATTTGACTCAGTGGCTATCCTGTACTATGACTGCTGGTAACTCTTTTGAGGTGGCGCACACGAGTCCACTAATCACCACATCAATACACTACTATGGATTCATTCCCGTCTCCCTATGAGAAGGCCATCCATAGCACTCACACTTGTCTTGAGCATTTTAGAGTATCCACTTCAAGTTGTCTATGTACCACGTAAGCATCCAAGAAGTCCATAACCGCGGACCCGGCTATTCGAATAGATCATGTTAACCCTGTAGGGGTGTACTTCTTCACACACGCTCTCGCCACTTATCGCCATGTACAGGTCATGTACCTCGGCAACCTTCAAGCGGAAGCTTGGCGAGGGAGTCGGCCACGACTTAACTAACCACACAAGACTCTAGTCCAGGTTTATCGCCTATTCGGGTTCCATCCGCAAGGAGATCCGGCCGGGGTGTCGCTCACGGCCCCAAACGATGTGTGCAGGGTTCCCAAGCCCACCTCGCCGGATGGATCTACGCTTGGTACACCGTGCCACTTGTGCCTAGTATGTCCCAAGCCCACTTGGCCGGGTGCCACTTGGTAGACTACTAACACTACCTACAAACACCAGAAACTATTTGCGACTCCTGGACAGAGGCCAAGTCGGTTAATAAGTCGAGAGGGGTCGAGTTACCGGAACCCAATGTGTGGTAGTATCTAGTCATTGGACAACATACACAGAACTCAGTGCTTAAGGACGGTTCCAGTGAGACAACCCACCATTTACTCCATATGGCCTCTCACCGCTACCTTTACCAAATCGTGTTCACACACTTCACTCTAAGCATCAGAACATAGAGCACTGCACTCCAATTCATTCCCAATGAATCAGACCTGACACACTCTAAGCAATAGCAAGCATGGCATGGTAGGAACACAACAATGGCTCAATCAACTCCTACACATGCTAGTGGATTTCCACTATTTACTGTGGCAATGACAGGTCATGCAGAGGAATGGGTTCCACTACCGCAGCATAAAGTAGCAGTTGAATCGTTGTTGTCCTAATGATATAAAAGAGAGCAGGAGCGAGAGAGTGGGATTGTATCAGAATGAACAAGGGGGGTTTGCTTGCCTGGTAGATCAACAAGGAAGGCACTGCTCCTCAGACAGGTACTCTGGAACGGACTCCGGAGCAGGACCTATCGAGAAGGAACGGTGTCGGCAGTCAATATACAACCATATGCAACAATATGATGCATGATCATGGCATGTAGATGTGATGTTGTTTGAGCTAATGCAGCTAGCTTTCAATTGGATGAAGTCCATTTGAACCAAGAATTCAAATGCAACTCCAAGTTAAGTCCTTATAAATGCCATTTTAGAGTTTCACTTATACAGTAGGTATAATTTGGTTTGTCATGCATGGAACTAGTACCAATGGATAGATTGCATTTTTCTGATAATTTTTCATATATAAATTATTTCGATCTGAGCTACGGTTGAATTTCTATGAATTTTAGAAGTTTATATCATTTTCTGGATTTTCCTGATTTATTTTAAAACCAGAAAATGATATATTGCGTCAGCACTGCGTCATGCTTGCATCAGCAAGTCAACAGCGCTGACTGGGTCAAACCTGACGCGGGGTCCACACGTCAGTGTCATAGTTAATTAACAGAGGTTAATTAAACACCCTAACTAAAAATTATTCAGGGCCGGGCCCCACCTGTCATTGACCCACACGGGTCAAATCTGGGTCAACTGGGGGGTTAGACCCGGTCAATCCCGCCGGCGTTTAGCCGCCGGCGAGGCCGAACGCGGCGGAGGGCTCAGGATCGTCGCTCCGGCGACCATTTAGGCGGCGGAGACCACCTACGCGAAGCCCAGGCTCGCGCGCATCCAGTGGGACACGCCGGAGGCCGTGGGATGGTCGGAGCTCGCCAGAGTAGAGCTCGCGGAGGCGGCCGGACTTCGGTGGCATGCGGTTTTGGTACTACGGGGCACGGCAGGGGCTGCAAGTGGGTGCGTTTGGCTCCTGGGGCTGCAACGAATTCAATGACGCGCTCGGGAGCGAGCTGTGGTGGCTCTGGCTACGGCGGTGACATGATCGGCGGCGAGGAGCTACGGTCATGGCGGGGAACGAAGCTGGAGCGTGCAAAAACAAGGGGGGAGAAGATGGGTTCGGTAGAGGAGCTCACGGCGAGGCCTTCGGTGATCTCAGCGCGCTCGGGGACGGCTTGGAGGCGACGGAATGTCGGTGGCGATCTCCGACAGCCGATGATGGAGACGACGGCGGTGACGGCTCCACGGGGCGTCCGGCGACGCGTGGTTTGACGGAGAGGACGAGGACGATGGCGCGGAGCTGTTGGACTTGTCGGGGAGGCGAGGTCGTGGCGGTGGGCGCGGCAACGGCGTGCGGTGGTGACGGCAACGCTCGGGCGCGGTTATAGATAGCGAGGGAGAGGATGGAAGGCCACGGGAGAGAGAGGGAGAGGTGTGGGGCGGCGTGTGGCGTCACGCGGGGCATCCAGAGCGACGGGGAGGGGGGGGGGGGAGGACCGGCAGGCAGGAAGTGGCCGGACGCGTGCATGCGCGTCGCGGGCACACGTCCCTGTTCTCCTGGCGGGAGGTGGAGGACGACTGGCACTGCCAGTCGGCTGGACCGGCCTGTTGGGCCAGTGGGCTGCCAGGCTGCAGGTAAGCACATGTAAGCGTTTTTCCATTTTTTTTCTTTTCTATTTTCTGGCATTTGTTTCTGATTTAGTAGAATACTAAACCAATTTATTTTCTTCTGAAAATTATTGTAGGAACTAATTGGATTATTCCAAAGCCCCACAGTAAAATCAGAACTATTGGAGATATAATATATATATATATATATATACATACATATATATATATATATATATATATATATATAAATATATATATAAAAGATATATATATATATATATCCAATGCAAATAATTATTGCATTAATTCCAAATGGCCAAAATATATATTTATGAGTTCCTAAAAATATTGGCTTGAATTTTACCTCTGACCAATATTTTCAGAGAGCAACATGAACATTTTCTTGAACCTTTTTGGAGCAACTTTTATCTGGGTTATTTCCAGAAATGATTTCTAAGGGTTTCACAAATCCCCATTTCAAATTTAAATGAAATTTAAACATGATGCACACATGACTAGCTAGCCTTGAGCATACCAGAACTAAGGATGTGACACATCCTGGCCACAACCGAGTTCTTGCATTGGTCGGAGCGCCCGGTCACCTGGTCCCGAGAGGACCACCCGGCTGTCATGAAAACGCCGGGCGGCTACGCTCTGGTCCTCGACCCCACCATAGTCGTTGCAAAGCGCCCTTGCAAGTTCTCGCGTGTCCTCGTCGATGGCAGCAGCAGCATCATCATCCTGTACCGCGACACCATTACCAAGCTCGGCATCGAGGCGAAGCAGCTGGAGACAACCCAGATGGTGTTCCACGACATCGTTCCCAGCCTCTCCTGCTCCTCCATCGGCCGGATCCGGCTTGACGTCCTTTTCGGCTCCAGCGAGCACTTCCGGCATGAGCTGCTTTGGTTCGAGGTTGTGGACCTAGACATCCCCTACCACGCGATCCTGGGAAGGCCCGTGTTGGACAAGTTCAAGGTGGTCCCCCACTACGCCTACCTGAAGATGAAGATGTAGGGTCCCAAGGGCCTCATCACCATTGCCGACGACTACAAGAAATCCCTACAGTGCGCTCAAGCTAGTGCCAAGCTGGCCGAATTGCTAGTCATAGCCGAGGAGCTGCGCCAGCTCGACCGGATTGTGGCCCTAGCCAGCGAGGAGCTGGCTGTGCCGACCCCGGCCCGGGAATCGGCGGGCGAAGCCTCCTTCCAGCCGTCCAAGGACACCAAGAAGGTCAAGCTCAACCCATCCGACCCAAGCTGCAACAAGTACGTTGTGGTGAGCTCTCGCCCCAGCAACAAATAGGAAGGCGAGCTCGTCGACTTCCTCCGTGAGAATCGGGATATCTTTGCATGGTCTCCAAAGGACATTCCAGGTGTTCCGAGGGAGTACGCCGAGCACATACTTCACGTCCGCAAAGATGCCAAACTAGTCCGCCAGCCGCTATGCCGCTTTTCCTACCATCGGTGAAGAGATCACCGGTTTCTCACAGCCGACTGCATAATGGAGGTGTTCCACCCGGAGTGGCTAGCCAACCCCGTCCTCGTCCTGAAGAAAAACAACACCTGGCGCATGTGTATCGACTACACCAGCCTGAACAAGGCTTGCCCTAAGGATCCTTTTGCCCTACCCCGGATCGATCAGGTGATCGACCCCACGGCCGGCTGCGACCTCTTGTCCTTCCTAGACGCTTATTCTGGCTACCACCAGATCAAGCTGGACCTGACCGGCGCCCTGAAGACGTCCTTCATCATGCCCTTTGGGGCGTATTGCTACATCACCATGTCGTTCGGCTTGAAGAATGCTGGGGCCACTTTCCAACGCTGCATGCAGAAATGTCCACTACCGCAACTCAGCCGCAACGTCCACGTCTACATTGACGACATCATGGTGAAGAGCAAGCAGCACCTCACGCTCCTAGCTGACCTCCTGGAGACCTTCGCCAAACTGCGCACGTACCAGATCAAGCTCAACCCGGAGAAGTGCGTGTTCGGCATGCCCGCCGGCAGCTACTCGGCTTCCTCGTCTCGGAGCGCGGCATTGAGGCCAACCCGGAGAAAATCAAGGCCATCGAGCGCATGCGCATGCACTACAAAAAAATACACTAACGTGATGATACGTGTTTGTCACAGTAGGTCACATTTTCTATCATGCATGTACATCCATGAAGAATTTATGATAGAATCAAGATAGTCATACCTGTGCTGTCGTAGAAGTGTTCCATGACATTACCAAAATTATCATCACAGAAGTGTTCACTTCCATGACGATGATATGTCCATTTTGCATCAAGCTTTCATGTCGATATTGCATTATGGGTTGTTATTACACATTATGTCACAATACTTATGCCTTTTCTCTCTTATTTTGCAAGGTTTACACGAAGAGGGAGAATGCGGTAGCTGGAATTCTGGGCTGGGAAAGGAGCAAATATTAGAGACCTATTCCGCACAACTCCAAAAGTCCTGAAACTCCACAGAAGTTAGGTTTGGAATTTATAAAAAATACTGAGCGAAGAAAGTACCAGAGGGGGGCCACCCACCATCCACGAGGGTGGGGGGCGCGCCCCTTGCCTCGTGGGCCCCCTGGCAGGCTTCCGGTGTCCATCTACTGCTAAATGAAGTCTTTTACCCTAGAAAAAATAATAAGCAAGCTTACGGGACGAAACTCCGCCGCCACGAGGCGGAACCTTGGCGGAACAATTCTAGGGCTCCGGCGGAGCTGTTCTGCCGGGGAAACATCCCTCCGGAAGGGGGAAATCATCACCATCATCATCACTATCGATCCTCTCATTGGGAGGGGGTCAATCTCCATCAACATCTTCACCAGCACTATCTCCTCTCAGAACCTAGTTCATCTCTTGTATCCAATCTTTGTCCCAAAGCCTCAGATTGGTACCTGTAGGTTACTAGTAGTGTTGATTACTCCTTGTAGTTGATCCTAGTGGGTTTATTCGGTAGAAGATTATATGTTCAGATCCTTAATGCATATTAATACCCCTCTGATTATGAACATGAATATGATTTGTGAGTAGTTACTTTGTTCCCGAGAACATGGGAGAAGTCTCGCTATTATTAGTCATGTGAATTTGGTATTTGTTCGATATTTTGATGAGATGTATGTTGTCTTTTCTCTAGTGGTGTTATGAGAACGTCAACTACATGACACTTCACCATTGTTTGGGCCTAGAGGAAGGCATTGGGAAGTAATAAGTAGATGATGGGTTGCTGGAGTGACACAAGCTTGTTGCTTCGTAAGGGGCTGATCTGGATCCATATGTTTCATGCTATGGTTAGGTTTACCTTAATACTTCTTTTGTAGTTGCGGATGCTTTCAATAGGAGTTAATCATAAGTGGGATGCTTGTCCAAGTAAGGGCAATGCCCAAGCACCGGTGCACCAACATATCAAATTATCAAAGTACCGAACGTGAATCATATGAGCGTGATGAAAACTAGCTTGACGATAATTCCCATGTGTCCCGGGGAGCGTTATCCTTCATATAAGAGTTTGTCCATGCTTGTCCTTTGCTACAAAAAGGATTGGGCCACCTTGCTGTACCTTATTTACTTTTGTTACTTGTTGCTCGTTACCAATTACCTTATCACGAAACTATCTGTTACCGATAATTTCGGTGCTTGCAGAGAATACCTTACTGAAAACTGCCTATCATTTCCTTCTGCTCCTCGTTGGGTTCGACACTCTTACTTATCGAGAGGACTAAGATAGATCCCCTACAATTGTGGGACATCAAGACTCTTTTCTGGCACCGTTTCCGGGGAGTAAAGCGCCTTTGCTAAGTTGAATTTGGCAAGGAAAATTTATATAGTGTGCTGAAATTTACTGTCACTTGTTACTATGGAAAGTAATCCTTTGAGGGGCTTGTTCAAGGTATCTTCACCCCGACCAGTAGAGCAAAGAGTTGCTCCTCAACCTACTGAAATTTTTTACTTTGAAATTCCTTCGGGTATGATAGAGAAACTGCTAGCTAAGCACTTTATAGGAGATGGAACATTGCATCCCGATTTGCACCTAATCTATGTGGATGAAGTTTTTGGATGATTTAAGCTTGCAGGTATGCACGAGGATGTTCTCAAGAAGAAGGTCTTCCCTTTATCTTTGACGGGAGAGGCATTGACAGGGTATAGGCTATGTGATCATAAGGGATCATGGAACTACAAACGATTGAAATTGGAATTTCATCAGAAATTTTATCCTATGCATCTTGTTCATCGTGATCGTAATTATATATATAATTTTTGGCCTCGCGAAGGAGAAAGCATCGCTCAAGCTTGGGGGAGGCTTAAGTCAATGTTATATTCATGCCCCAATCATGACCTCTCAAGAGAAATAATTATTCAATTTTTTTATGCTCGGCTTTCTGACAACAATCGCTCCATGCTCGATACTTCTTGTACTGGTTCTTTTATGATGAAGACTATTGAATTCAGATGGGATTTATTGGAGAGAATTAAACGCAACTCTGAAGATTGGGATCTCGACGAAGGTAAGGAGTCAGGTATAACACCTAAGTTTGATTTTGTTAAATCTTTTATGGATACCGATGTTTTCCATAAGTTTAGCACTAAATATGGACTTGACTCTGAGATAGTAGCTTCTTTCTGTGAATCACTTGCTACTCATGTTGATCTACCTAAGGAGAAGTGGTTTAAATATCATCCTCCCATAGAAGTAAAAGTAGTTGAACCTATTAAAGTTGAAGAAAAGACTATCACTTATAATGATCCTATTGTTCCTACTACTTATGTTGAGAAACCACCTTTTCCTGTTAGAATAAAGGATCGTGCTAAAGCTTCAACTGTTGTCAACAGAAGTAATATTAGGACACCTAAACCCCCTGAGCAAATTAAAGTTGAACCTAATATTGCTATGGTTAAAGATCTCTTGGCTGATAATATTGATGGGCATGTTATTTACTTCTGTGATGAAGCTGCTAGAATTGCCAAACCTGGTGCTAAAGATAAACATAGACCTGTTGTAGGCATGCCTGTTATTTCTCTTAAAATAGGAGACACTATTATCATGGCTTATGTGATATGGGTGCTAGTGCTAGTGCAATACCTCATTCTTTATACGAACAAATTATGCATGATATTGCACCCGTTGAGTTAGAAGGTATTGATGTTACAATTAAGCTTTCCAATATAGATACTATATCACCGATTGGGATTGTTAGAGATGTTGAAGTCTTGTGTGGAAAGGTTAAATATCCTGCTGATTTTCTTGTTCTCGGTTCTTCACAAGATAGCTTTTGTCCCATTATATTCGGTAGACCCTTCTTGAATACTGTTAATGCTAGGATAGATTGCAACAAGGATGTTGTTACTATCGGCTTAGGGGCTATGTCTCATGAGTTTAATTTTGCTAAATTTCGTAGACAACCCCATGATAAAGAATTACCTAGCAAGGATGAAATTATTGATCCTGCTTCTATTGCTGTGCCTCCTAATGATCCTTTAGAACAATATTTGCTAGACCATGAAAATGTTATGTTTATAAATGAAAGAAGGGAAATAGATGAGGTATGCTTTAAACAGGGTTCTATTTTGAAGCACAACTTGCCTGTTGAAATCCTATGGGAGCCTCCTCCACCCAAGGGTGATCCCGTGTTCGAGCTTAAACCATTACCTGATACTCTCAAATATGCTTATCTTGATGAAAAGAAGATATATCCTGTTATTATTACTGCTAACCTTTCAGAGAAGGAGGAAGAGAAATTATTGAAAACTCTGAAGAAGCATCGTGCTGCTATTGGATATACTCTTGATGATCTTAAGGGCATTAGTCCCACCCTATGTCAACACAAAATAAATTTGGAGAAAGACGCCAAACCATTTATTGATCACCAACGATGGCTAAATCCTAAGATGAAAGAAGTGGTAAGAAAGAAAATATTAAAGCTCCTTGAGGCAGGTATAATTTATCCCGTTGCTGATAGTCAATGGGTAAGTCCTGTTCATTGTGTCCCGAAGAATGGAGGTATTACTGTCGTTCCTAATGATAAAGATGAATTGATCCCGCAAAGAATTATTACAGGTTATAGGATGGTAATTGATTTCCGCAAATTAAATAAAGCTACTAAAAAAGATCATCACCCTTTGCCTTTTACTGATCAAATGCTAGAAAGATTATCCAAACATACCTATTTTTGCTTTCTAGATGGTTACTCTGGTTTCTCTCAAATACCTGTGTCAGCTGAGGATCAAGAAAAGCCACATTTACTTGCCCTTTCGATACTTTTGCTTATAGACGTATGCCTTTTGGTTTATGTAATGCACCTGCTACCTTTCAAAGATGCATGATGGCTATATTCTCTGATTTTTGTGAAAAGATTTGTGAGGTTTTCATGGATGATTTATCCGTTTATGGATCCTCTTTTGATGATTGCTTGAGCAACCTTGATCGAGTATTGAAGAGATGTGAAGAAACTAATCTTGTCTTGAATTGGGAGAAGTGCCACTTTATGGTTAATGAAGGTATTGTCTTGGGGCATAAAATTTCTGAAAGAGGTATTAAAGTTGATAAAGCTAAGGTTATTGCTATTGAAAACATGTCGTGTCCCAAGGACATTAAAGGTATACATAGTTTCCTTGGTCATGCCGGTTTTTATAGGAGGTTCATTAAGGACTTCTCAAAAATCTCTAGGCCTCTGACTAATCTCTTACAAAAAGATATTCCTTTCGTCTTTGATGATGATTGTGTAGAAGCATTTGAAATACTTAAGAAAGCTTTGATTTCTGCACCTATTGTTCAGCCTCCTGATTGGAATTTACCCTTTAAAATTATGTGTGATGCTAGTGATTATGCTGTAGGTGCTGTTTTAGGGCAAAGAGTCGATAAGAAATTAAATGTCATTCAATATGCTTGTAAAACTCTAGACAGTGCCCAGAGAAATTATGCTACTACTGAAAAAGAAATTTTAGCAGTTGTATTTGCTTGTTATAAGTTCAGACCTTATATTGTTGATTCCAAAGTAACTATTCACACTGATCATGCTGCTATTAAATATCTTATGGAAAAGAAAGATGCTAAACCTAGACTTATTAGATGGGTCCTCTTGCTACAATAATTTGATTTGCACATTATTGATAGAAAGGGAGCTTAGAACCCCGTTGCAGACAACTTGTCTAGGTTAGAGAATGTTCTTGATGACCCACTACCTATTGATGATAGCTTTCCTGATGAACAATTAGCTGTCATAAATGCTTCTCGCACTGCTTCATGGTATGCTGATTATGCTAATTATATTGTTGCTAAATTTATACCACCTAGTTTCACATACCAGCAAAAGAAAAAGTTTTTCTATGATTTAAGACATTTCTTCTGGGATGACCCACACCTTTATAAAGAAGGAGTAGATGGTGTTATTAGAGGTTGTGTACCTGAGCATGAATAGGAACAGATCCTACGCAAGTGACACTCCGAGGCTTATGGAGGACACCACGCTGGAGATAGAACTGCACATAAGGTATTGCAATCCGGTTTTTATTAGCC
Organism: Aegilops longissima; assembly: GCA_021605205.1. NCBI lineage: Eukaryota > Viridiplantae > Streptophyta > Magnoliopsida > Poales > Poaceae > Aegilops > Aegilops longissima. The sequence goes on along the minus strand of CM038679.1, from coordinate 614,790,073 downwards.
TACTCTCTTCAAGGATGCCCGTAAATTTGTCTTGTCTTGTGATGAATGTCAAAGAATTGGTAATATTAGTAGACATCAAGAAATGCCTATGAATTATTCACTTGTTATTGAACCATTTGATGTTTGGGGCTTTGATTATATGGGACCATTTCCTTCCTCTAATGGATATACACATATTTTAGTTGCTATTGATTACGTTACTAAGTGGGTAGAAGCTATTCCAACTAGTAGTGCTTATCATAACACTTCTATTAAGATGCTTAAAGAAGTTATTTTTCGAGGTTTGGGGTCCCTAGATATTTAATGACTGATGGTGGTTCACACTTTATTCATGGTGCTTTTCGTAAAATTCTTGCTAAGTATGACGTTAATCATATAATTGCATCTCCATACCACCCACAGTCTAGTGGTCAAGTAGAACTTAGGAATAGAGAGCTCAAATTAATTTTGCAAAAGACTGTTAATAGATCTAGAAAGAATTGGTCGAAGAAACTTGATGATGCATTATGGGCTTATAGAACTGCATACAAAAATCCTATGGGTATGTCTCCATATAAAATGGTTTATGGATAGTCATGTCACTTACCTCTGAAACTTGAACATAAGGCATATTGGGCTATTAAAGAGCTCAATTATGATTTCAAACTTGCCGGTGAGAAGAGGCTATTTGACATTAGTTCACTTGATGAATGGAGAACCCAAGCCTATGAGAATGCCAAACTGTTTAAAGAAAAAGTTAAAAGATGGCATGACAAAAGGATATAAAAGTGTGAGTTTAATGTAGGTGATTATGTGTTGCTATTCAACTCTCGTATAAGATTTTTTGCAGGAAAACTTCTCTCTAAATGGGAAGGTCCTTACGTTATCGAGGAAGTCTATCGTTCCGGTGCCATAAAAATCAACAATTTCGAATGCACAAATCCGAAGGTGGTGAACGGTCAAAGAATCAAACATTATATCTCAGGTAATCCCATAAATGTCGAAACCAATGTTATTGAAACCGTAACCCCAGAGGAATACATAAGGGACACTTTCCAGAACGTTTCAGACTCTTAAAAGGAATAGGTATGTGGTACGGTAAGTAAACCAACTCCAAAACAGTTCTAATGGCAAATTTTCTCTGTTTTGGAATATTTAAGAAAATAGGAAAATAAGAAGTAGTCCGGGAAGGACACGAGGCGTCCACGAGGGTGGAGGGCGCCCCCCTGCCTCGTGGGCACCTCGTGTGCTCTCCAAACTCCGTTTTCTTGCATGATACTTCTTTTGGTCGGTAAAAATTCATTATATAATCTCCCGAAGGTTTTGACCACCGTATTACGCAAATATCCTATGTTTTCGTTTCGAGCTATTTTCTGTCAGAATCGTTAAGGCCAGGCATCATGTCGTCCCCCTCCAACGATCAGGGCAACGATGCTTGGCTAATGAAGATAGAGTTGAAGAGAGAAGGACCCGGGGAGATCAACAAGGATGATGGGATCAAGAAGGCCATGGAGAACCAAGCTCCGGCAGTAGAATAGGAACACATCCTCCCACCTCTCTTTACCCCGACTGAGATTGAAGCTTTCAAGATAATTGAGTTAGCTCGTATACAAACAAGTATCTCACACGTGAAAATGTTTTGTTGAAGGAGCATATCATCGCACTCAAGGGCGTCATTCGAAAGTTGGAGGATCTCTTACGCTAGATGTGCGACTATCCATCATCAACAACTCCATCATCACCCCCTCCGAGGAAAGAGATATAATCACATGGGTTGGGCACTCCCCTTGGCAACTGCCAAGCTTGGGGGAGGTGCCCCGGTATCGTATCACCATCACACTCCTACCTTTACCGTTTTACTTAGTTCGATCCTTTTGGTAATATCTAGATTTAGTAGAATAAAGTTTTGGTATGATCTAGTTTTGAGTTTTTTGCTTTATGATCCCTCTATGTAATCGAGTTTGTGAGCTATATATGGATTGAGTGAATAAAAGATTAGTGTTGAGTCAAGTTCTTGATTATCCTTGCTATGATCTTGAGTGAATAAAAGAAAGAGAAAGAAATAGAAAGAAATAAAGAGATCATATTTATCTTATGGAGAGTAATGACTTCACATATAAAGAGTATGATGATTAAAAGTTGTTGAGAGTTGACAAACATAGTTTTGGTCATCGTTGCAATTAATAGGAAGTAATAAAGAAAGAGAGGTTCTCACATATAAATATACTATCTTGGACATCTTTTATGATTGTGAGCACTCATTAAAATATGACATGCTAAAGAGTTGATGTTGGACAAGGAAGACAATGTAATGGGTTATGTTTTCTTGTATTTGAAATAAAGTATATTGTCATGGATCATCCAACATGTTGAGCTTGCCTTTCCCCTCATGCTAGCCAAATTATTTGCACCAAGTAGAGATACTACTTGTGCTTCCAAATATCCTTAAACCCAGTTTTGCCATAAGAGTCCACCATACCTACCTATGAATTGAGTAAGATCCTTCAAGTAAGTTGTCATCGTTGCATGCAATAAAAATTGCTCTCTAAATATGTGTGATTTATTAGTGTGGGAGAAAATAAGCTTTATACGATCTTGTGATATGGAAGCAACAAAAGCGACGGACTGCATAATAAAGGTCCGTATCACAAGTGGCAATATAAAGTGACGTTCTTTCGCATTAAGATTTTGTGCATCCAACATAAAAGCACATGACAACCTCTGCTTCCCTTTGCGAAGGGCCTATCTTTTACTTTTAACTTCTACCTTATGCAAGAGTCATGGTGATCTTCACCTTTCCTTTTTATATTTTATCCTTTGGCAAGCACATTGTGTTGGAAAGATCCTGATATATATATCCAATTGGATGTATGTTAGCATGAACTATTATTGTTGACATTACCCTTGAGGTAAAAGGTTGGGAGGCAACACTATAAGCCCCTATCTTTCTCTGTGTCCGATTAAAACTCCATAACCATAAGTATTGCGTGAGTGTTAGCAATTGTGAAAGACTAAATGATAGTTGAGTATGTGGACTTGCTGAAAAGATCTTATATTGACTCTTTCCGATGCTATGATAAATTGTAATTGCTTCAATGACGGAGATTATAGTTTGTTAGGTTTCAATGAAGTTTATGATTCATACTTGACATTGTGAATAGATTGTTACTTGAGCATAAGAAATCACATGACAATATATATAAATGTTGCTGTTATAAGAATGATCATGATGCCCACATGTCCGTATTTTATTTTATCGACACCTCTATCTCTAAACATGTGGACATATTTATCGTTATCGGCTTCCGCTTGAGGACAAGCGAGGTCTAAGCTTAGGGGAGTTGATACGTCCATTTTGCATCATGCTTTCATATCGATATTTATTGCATTATGGGTTGTTATTACACATTATGTCACAATACTTATGCCTTTTCTCTCTTATTTTACAAGGTTTACACGAAGAGGGAGAATGCCGGCAACTGGAATTCTGGGCTGGAAAAGGAGCAAATATTAGAGACCTACTCTGCACAACTCCAAAAGTCCTGAAACTCCACGGAAGTCAGTTTTGGAATTTATAAAAAATACTGAGCAAAGAAAGTACCAGAGGGGGGCCACCCACCATCCACGAGGGTGGGGGGTGCGCCCTACCCCCCTGGGCACACCCCCTACCTCATGGGCCCTGACGGTGTCTTGGACTAGGGGGTACTCACCACGTCGTCTCCCGATCACTTGGATTGGGCCAAGGATCCCCACGGCCGTATACTCATGGTCCAGTCCGAACAGTTGCCGCATACAAGGAAGATTCCACAAGACTTGGCGATCAAGACAAGGACTCCTCCCCCACCGGCGTATTCGGCTAGGACTCTTGTTATCCAAGGCCTTTGGTGCATTATATAAACCGAGGCCAAGCTAGTTGATAGACAATCTCATATACAACAATCATACCATAGGCTAGCTTCTAGGGTTTAGCCTCTTTGATCTCGTGGTAGATCCACTCTTGTAACACACATCATCAATATTAATCAAGCAGGACGTAGGGTTTTACCTCCATCAAGAGGGCCCGAACCTGGGTAAAACATCGTATCCCTTGTCTCCTGTTACCATCCGCCTAGACGCACAGTTCGGGACCCCCTACCCGAGATCCGCCGGTTTTGACACCGACATTGGTGCTTTCATTGAGAGTTCCTCTGTGTGTCCGGCAAAAGGTCGATGGCTCGCCGGCAGATCAACTGCGACTTCGGCATATTCGTCACCAGCTCGACTGGTCACCTTGGCTCGACCAAGGAGTGCGCCCTATCTCCGATCGTCATGTTCGGATGAGGGCCTTCATCAACGTCATGGAGGAATCATCCAGTGAGCTCGGGGGCTCAACGTCAACAATTCCCTCGGGCGACCGTGCTGTTTTCCTGGACAGCGAACTTGTATCCGCCGTCACCGCCTCCTCGAGCGTCGGTTCGACGATTCCTTCGGTGAAATAGTGCGGAATTGAGTCTACAACAACCCTGGAAAATTTCGTCGAGTTCCGATGGAGGAATCTCTGGCAATCTCCGATATATCAGAGCCGCATTAAATCTGGACGAGAATCTGGACGAGTTTAGGGCGTGGTGTCCAGCTCCTAGCTCGGACTTCCTTTGGAATATCCAACCGTTGATCGGCTACGGAATTCCTATATCTACCACCCCTCAAAATTTCGGCTCGATCCGACCGTCCAAACTCTGGGAACCTTCCGATTAGTGCATCACTTTTCGGATCTGTTTTCTGCGCGAAAACGGATCCGACCCGAGTTCGTCTTTTTTATGAACGGGATTTCGGACATCCTTTTTGAAGGAAGTTTTGTATGGTGTATTGTGTTTCGTTTCCGAACACATCCCACTAACTTTAAAATCTTTTGAAAATGATCTTCAATATCATGATGGTGTCAAACCAGTCCGGCAATATTGCTCCACGGCTGCCGACCTACGCTACACGTCGTCACTTTGTTGAGCCGAGCTCAACTTCTTCGGATCATCATCTCGGCAAGCTGAACAAGAGTCCGACATCGCGAAGGATAAATCATCACCAACATCGCCGGCCCACGGATTGCATGGAGCGGGCACACCTGCATCGCCGCACGGTCACTTTATCAAGCCGGCATCGACCACGTCACGACCTGCATCGGCAGGGCCGCACTGTTGCTTTTTCAAGCCGGTGTCCATCACGCCGACCTACTTCGACTCATCGGCTGACACCGAGGCTTCATCACATTAGCTGGACCGGGGGCTTCATCATATCTTCATCAACCTACTCCGGACACTGGCGTCACTAGCTGACCAGCTCCGTCACGTCAGCTGGGCCGAGGGCTTTGCCTCGGCGAGCCAACCTTTGCCAGCATTACCATGCCGTCGTTTTATCACCCATCAGGCAATGGGTGCGCGGATCGAGTCCCGATTCTGGGAATCACCTTTCTTCAGATTGCTACAACAAATAAACCAGGTGCTATTAATCCTAGTATTTTTTGCTTTTTTGGGTTCATTTTTTCCAACGAATTATTACTCTGGTTTGTCCATCATATGTACGCAGGTCTATCAAATGGTGGCCGCATTAACGATGGTTGCATGGTGGTTCGGTCAGTTTCCGTACATAGTCCGGCGAACGCCGCATCCGGAACTCGAACCGACCTATGAATTCAGACCTGGCCATGCCTTTACCGCATCACGCCGCCGCCCTGCACCGATATTGACTTCAGCGCCAGGCCATATTTCTTTACTCACTCTGTATAAATTATTTATTATGCAACGATTTTTTTATTACTATTATCTCTGGTTTGCACTATTTTTTGTGCACAGGAAAATGATCCAGCCGGACTATATCCTTTGACGTCACCTCGGCTGGACGGGGGGCTTCGTCAACACTTCATTACCCCATGCCAGGGACTTCGACATCACTCTGCCGTCCTGCATTGACCGTGCTATGTCACCACTTCGGAGTGCCGAGCTCTTTGCTCCACCACCTCAGGACCGGCTTGGGGGATGGAACCTTGTCCCGCATCAAGCTCGGACCGCGTCGTCAATACCGAACACATTAACCAGCTAAATTGCCTTCATGCTCAAAGTTTAAATTTCTAACTTGTGTTCGGTTCGACCAAGCATTATACTTTTTGGAAAAAAGTTGCTTGTAAAATTTTCCTTGTCCAAACTTTGTTCAAGATACTTGACGCGCTACCGCTACCATTATACCGGGGGCTTCTTTACCGTGCTTATTAATACGGGCTTTATGCCCAACACATGTGTCACACTTCCGCATGTGCCTTTTATTCACCATTATATGCATCGATATGACTTAAGTTTTGGCCAAGCTGGGTTGCTGGCTCCTGTGCTTACCCCTCGCTCCCGATTGTTCAGCTAGGTGGTAAAGGAGCACCTCTGCGATTGTTACTGCTGGTCAGCGGATGTGTACCTCAGACTAGGTGAAGCCGAAAGCTAGCGTTCTTAAGGGAATACTCGGTCGGTGAACTAAAAGATGATTTCTTACCTATTTATTTACCTGGCCCCAGATGTTTTTCTGCTCTTTTCGCAGTCCGGACATGCACTTTAGGGCATGCCTCCCAGGGAAAGGAACCCCTAACGGAACTATTCTCCCTGGAAGATGTTTCTTACTAACCATGTAATATAACATAACTAGTTGGGCACTTGTCTGATAAAGCACTAATGACCCCTACGCCTGGTCTCCATGCATGCCCCGGTTTTATAACCGTGAGGGTATTCAGACACACTCCGGACTATTGGGTCCAGAGGTTGAAGCGAAAAGGTCCGCTACGACAAACGATCTACAATCCGGCTAGAAGGCATTCTACATGTCACCTTACATTTTATAGTCAACTTTTACCCAAGTCACTTGGGGGCTCTTATGTTTATTTGAGCCATTTCATACTAAGTGTTTTTCTTCTTAGTCGTTGCAAAGTTAAAGCACGACAGACACACTTTTTTTTTCTAAAGTCCAATTTTCAGATTGGCACCAAACACTTGATCTTGTTCGGACGTCATGTTTTTACTGACGTTTTTTGGCTTTCCAAGCTTTTGGCACTTTTAACTATTTGTGTGTTTTCAGCACAAGTCTCGCAGTGCAACGCCGGACACCTTTAGGGATTCGGCAAAAACATTCTCGGATATTGCTATATATGCATCAGTTTCGAATTGTGTCTTCGGTCAATAGTTGGGTTGCGGCTCCCGCTTGCCTCCTATGTTCCTCTTTGTTCGGCTAGGTGTGCAAAGGAGAACCATGCGATTGTGCTTCCAGCTCGCATGGTCAAGCACCTCGATGGAGAAAGCCGAAAACTGACTGTCACAATAGGTGTAAACTGGTCCGCGATCCGATGACTATATTAAATGATGGGCCATTCATAAAATTGGCCGAAGTGTTTCCGGATTGACCTCGACTGTCGTCGAACACTACTGGGGGCTAGTAACTGGCCTCCCAAACTAAATCCTCAATATTTTGCTCTTACATTGGAGCTGAGGTTTCATGATCATCCTTAGCATGACAACCCAAAGAAAGGAACCGATAGCGGGACTATTTTTCTTTGGAAGACATTTCTTCTATTAAACAGTAATATAACATGTCTCTCCGCGTACCTTTGTTTATAAAACCGTATGGCCAGATTGCCTTGTTTGTTGTAAATCTTTGCCCTCATAAAGGCTTTATAAAGTAGGACAAACACTCCTCGGCTATTGGCCGAGGAGGTGGAAGCTGATGGTCGGTCAACGAAGTTTTGTACAATATGGATTCGAGCATTAATGACGTAAAGTACTTGGATACATAGAGTCATTACACATAATTTGTGATTTTACTATGGATATCGATCCCTAATTCGGCCTCCCGTGCCCGCATTAAGGCTCGGGGGCTACTGGGCTTCGGGCTTATTATTTACACATATTAAAGGGGCACATCGATCCCCTGATCTGGTATTGCCACCCGACCAGTGTCTCGGGGGCTACTGCATTGCCTGTCCAATGCAGAAAATTTTAAGTGTAATACAGTCTCCGAGGAGATTTTGATCCTCGGGTTGGTCGGCCGCACCCAACCTGAGTCTTATGGACTGAGCATGCCGCTTTTTGTGTCCCAAAGTATTCTGCCGAGCTAGGACTTGATCCTCAGACCGAGTTTGCAAATCAACCTGAGTCTCAGCAGCTACGGGGATCAGCGGTCTTATGTCATCCTTCATGGGCATCTCGGGTTTTAGACCGATACACACCTTGAGGGCTACTGGCCATGTATCTTGGCAGAGAATAAATTGCATCAATCAAAAATATTGACAAAAATCGGCCCACATTTGGGGTGGTGCACCACCTCGGAAGCAGTCCAGCATAAAGCTCGGGCGATAGTGGCTGGCTCCATAGAGGGCATTTTCGGCATTAAGCTCGGCTAAACTCCTTCAAAATTCTTTGAACCAAGGTGATTTATGACACCTCGGATACAGTCCGCGTTGGAGCTCGGATACATAGTCCGGCGTTGGAACTCGGATACAGTCCGGCGTTGGAGCTCGGATACGTAGTCCGGCGTTGGAGCTCGGATACATTCCGGCATTAGAGCTGGGAAGCAGTCCGGCATTGGTGCTCGGCTGCAAAGGATACCTCGAATGCAGTCCGGCGTTGGAGCTCGGACGCAAGAGGACGCTACCGCCCGGGAACAACTTCAAACCCGAGGTGTGGCATAAAAATAACAAGGCATTGATAAAGGCCGTAAACTTAAAGGGGCTCCTCGGATACCCGACGTGTAAACTCGTCGAATGCATTTCGGCGATCCTCAAGATCGAAGATGAGAAGATTTGTTGAACCAGTTTTCAAGACCAACGACCAAGATGAAGAACAGTTCGAAGAATCGAGGAGCGCCCCCAACTTGAAGACCGGTTCAGGGGCTCTCGACGGTGTCCTGGACTAGGGGTACTCACCACGTCGCCTCCGATCAGGTGGATTGGGCCAAGGATCCCCACGGCCGTATACTCATGGGCCAGTCCGGACAGTTGCCGCATACAAGGAAGATTCCACAAGACTTGGCGATCAAGACAAGGACTCCTCCCCACCGGGCGATTCGGCTAGGACTCCTGTTATCCAAGGCCTCGTGCATTATATAAACCGAGGCCAGGCTAGTCGATAGACAATCTCATATACAACAATCATACCATAGGCTAGCTTCTAGGGTTTAGCCTCTTTTATCTCGTGGTAGATACACTCTTGTAACACACATCATCAATATTAATCAAGCAGGACGTAGGGTTTTACCTCCATCAAGAGGGCCCAAACCTGGGTAAAACATCGTGTCCCTTGTCTCCTGTTACCATCCGCCTAGACGCACAGTTCGGGACCCCCTACCCGAGCCGGTTTTGACACCGACAGGCCCCCTGGCAGGCCTCCGGTGTCCATCTTCTGCTATATGAAGTCTTTTACCCTGGAAAAAATCATAAGCAAGCTTACGGGACGAAACTCCGCCACCATGAGGCGAAACCTTGCCGGAACCAATCTAGGGCTCCAGCAGAGCTGTTTAGTAGGGAAAACATCCCACCGGGAGGGGGAAATCATCACCATCGTCATCACCATCGATCCTCTCGTCGTGAGGGGGTCAATCTCCATCAACATCTTCACCAGCACCATCTCCTCTCAAACCCTAGTTCATCTCTTGTATCTAATCTTTGTCCCAAAGCCTCAGATTGGTACCTGTAGGTTGCTAGTAGTGTTGATTACTCCTTGTAGTTGATGCTAGTTGGTTTATTCGGTGGAAGATTATATGTTCAGATTCTTAATGCATATTAATACCCCTCTGATTATGAACATGAATATGATTTGTGAGTAGTTACGTTGTTCCCGAGGACATGGGAGAAGTCTTATTATTAGTAGTCATGTGAATTTGGTATTCGTTCGACATTTTGATGAGATGTATGTTTTCTTTCCTCTAGTGGTGTTATGTGAACGTCGACTACATGACACTTCACCATTGTTTGGGCCTAGAGGAAGGCATTGGGAAGTAATAAGTAGATGATGGGTTGCTAGAGTGACATAAGCTTAAACCCTAGTTTATGCGTTGCTTCGTAAGGGGTTGATCTGGATCCATATGTTTCATGCTATGGTTAGGTTTACCTTAATACTTATTTTGTAGTTGCGGATGCTTGCAATAGGAGTTAATCATAAGTGGGATGCTTGTCCAAGTAAGGGAAGTGCCCAAGCACCGGTCCACCCACATATCAAATTATCAAAGTACCGAACGCGAATCATATGAGCGCGATGAAAACTAGCTTGACGATAATTCCCATGTGTCCTCGGGAGCGTTTTCCTTCATATAAGAGTTTGTCCAGGCTTGTCCTTTGCTACAAAAAGGATTGGGCCACCTTGATGCACCTTATTTACTTTTGTTACTTGTTGCTCATTACCAATTACCTTATCACAAAACTATCTGTTACCGATAATTTCAGTGCTTGCAGAGAATACCTTACTGAAAACTGCCTATCATTTCCTTCTGCTCCTCGTTGGGTTCGACACTCTTACTTATCGAAAGGACTATGATATATCCCCTATACTTGTGGGACATCAGATGGTAAATGCCGCGTCATGGAAGTGCTTCCGTCAAGGGTGACCGACACGTGGCATCCACCGTAACGAGTCGCCGTTAAGCTATCGGGTCCGGTTTTTGATCCGATAACCCGCTAACAGCCACGACCAATGTCGATTTTCCACGTGTAAAATTCTCATTGGCCGACGGAACCACGTGTACGCTCCGCCTTGGCACAGGTGTCAATCATCCAATGGGCGAGATGCGCCTATGATATGTTGACACGTCGACCGGCCCAAAAGTGGCCCATAAAGATTAAATGGGCCGGCCTAACTAAAGGCCCACAAGATTTTGCGGATTTAGATGGTCCGGCCCAGCTAAAGGCCCACAAGATTTTTAGGACACTAGTGGGCCGGCCTGTCAACAGCCTGCCATGTTTTGGGCCAAATGCCGGCCTATATTTGATCCGGTCCATTAACAGCCTGCCATGTTCCGGGCCTAATAAAGGCCCATATGAGATCCGGCCCGTTAAAAGCCTACCACGTTCTGGGCCAAATTACGGCCGAGATCAGATCGGTCCCTTTAAGAGGCTTTGGGCTAAATTATGGCCCATATCAGATTCGGCCCGTCAACTGGACGCTATGCTTTTGGGCCCACTTGCTAAAGGCCTATTTAGTAATTTGGCCTGATATTAGCTTCGGCCTGTTAAAGGCCCGTTTAACAGTTCAGACCTATATTTATTTTGGCCTGTTAAAAGCCCGTCATATAGTTGGGCCTAACTACGGCTCGATTTGCATCCGGCCTGCTCACAACCGATAATCTGATTGGGCCAAACAAGGACCGAGACAATTTTGGCCTGTTAACGGCCCGTGATGTGATTGGCACAATCATGGGCCAGGGTCTATTTTGGCCTGCTGCCGGCCCGTGAGCTGTTCATCACGTTTCAGGCCCAACCTACTTTTCAGCCTCCTAAAAGCCCATTGAGTTTTCTTGTGAAAATAGGGCCGGCAGTTTACTCGTCCTATTAAAGGCCCGAATCTACTAGTGGGCCAGTTTACATTTAGGCCGGTTAACAGACCAAGATGACTGGGCCCATGATGCGGATCATACATAGTGATTTTCATGACGGCCCGATTATGTATCGTAATTTTATGGTTTGGCCGGTTTACTGCGAAGACAGGATATATACATTAAAATAACTGCAGCATCGTGAATAAGAAAAAACCTAGACTATACAATAAAGAGATTACGGCATATTACATCCACTGGGCATCAAAGTTCGCCACTATGATAATAAAGCACAAGCAGACATCAGATTACATAGACTGGGCATCAAAGATCGCCACCAGTGCAAATAAACACGCCGACAAAATAATATACAAAACCGATAGCACTTCAATAGAGTTCGAGAAAGGTTAGCCCTGCTCGGGAGTTGCAGCTGAGCAAGGTGATGAGACTGCGCTTGTTTGACATTTATATCCCCCTCACTCTAAAAGATAGATAAGCAGACATACGATAGGTTTTGCACATATAAGTAGTGCTGACAATTCATCACATTTCTTACTAATGAATAAAGTGACAATGTTTAAAATAGCATTAACACAATATGGTATTGTTCAGGTTAAGACATGGCAGAAAATGACATTGTGAAGGAGTTGGCAGCTTCACGACACCACTGGATTACAGATCGAGAACTCATAAGTATCAATGGTTAGTGTGCTGTCAGTTTATCCCATTTCAGATTGGCAAATAAAGAGACGGTTTAAATAATAGTAGAATGATATGACATTGTTCATAGTTAAGACATTGCAGAATATGACATTGTGTTGTATTGGGTAGGTTCACCACACCACTGGATTACAGATCAAGAACAGAAGCATACATGTAGTGCAAAAGAATATCACTTTCTCTGTATAGTTTAATTTACATGGTATGAAGAAAGAACTTGGTTGTACAACTGAAAACTTGAATTGAGAAGGACAAACTTTTGTTTATGAACTACATAATAAACTTTAAACATGCAATTTGATGAAAACACCAAAAATAAAACAGCTGTTGCAGTCATGCCTAACCAAATATACACAACAAAGTTTGAAGGCTTGAGAAGGACAAACTTAAATTATTGGTGAGGACAGGCTCTATAAAGCCCTTGTCCATGCTGATCGGGGTGCAATTCAAGAAGTTTACCACATAATCTTCTTCATACGCATTGCCTTTATTCTACATTTTGTTACGAGTAAATATAGATGTGATAATATATGAAAAAATGGAGAATATTTAAGATAATATGAAGGGTGATGCTATATAACTAAGTAGCTATAAATGTAAGTACATCGATACAGGCAAAAGGTACAGCCAAGAGCAATGCAGAGCTAAACTTCTTCAGTACCATCGTTGTTATCCAACCTTATGGTAAGAGTAAATATAGATCCGATGTGTAGAAAATGGAGGGCAAAGGAAAATAACCTGCAAAGTGATGGTACATGAACAACTACCTGTCAATATAAGTACACTGATAAAGGACAACAGGTACTTACAAGAACAATGCAGAGGTAAAAAATTTCATTGGCATTGGATATATTCTACACTAATGTAACCATTCATATAGATCAGATAATTTGGAGCGAACAATTGATAAGCAAGCTATCAAGCATACTGCTGTCACATAATGAACCATGTATGAATGCAAGTATAGTGATACAGGACAACAGGTACTAACAAGAGCAAAGCAGCGGGCAGCATATTTGCGATATCCTGTCATTCTTTTCAAACCGGAATTCTTCTTTGAGCAGATTTCATGCAAAAAAGATCCGTAAGGCACATGCGGAAAAGTAGAAGTTCAAATTGTTATGTGATATCATAGACAGTACCTCATCCTGGGAACGAGACCAGTGCATAACAAGGTTTTTCCATTCAATGTCTTCTAAATTTAGCACATGAGACTTCACCGGAAATTCGTTTATATACTTGCCATCAAAGTGTGATTTCCTCAGGTAACACCGATACTGCTGCAATGCTTCCTTGAGAAGCGCAAGCAAGCTTTGCTCGTCATGACTATCCAAATTGACTCTCGCCTACTTACAACAATGTAATGTAAATCATTGATGTGTTCAATCAGCAGAAAACCGGAAAATAATCACCATGGATAATAGCACTTACACGTAAATGGGACAGGAAAATGTGAAAATGGTGTTTGTCTTCACTATAATGTTCCCATGATGGGAATATATGCACGTTGTCCCTAACAACATTGAAAGCATTGTCTTTTAAACTGGGAATAACTGGAATGGGGTTCCAATCTGTAGGAATTGGCCGTCTCTGCAGTTGGGATAGGTCTTCGGTCGGTCGACTTGCTGTACTTTTTGCTGGAGTGGGATTTTTCTGTGGTACGGCTGGTGCTATGGCAACTGAAATCGGCATACCTTTTGCTAGAGTGCAGGTCCTGTGTGGTGGGGCTAGTGGTGTGGCCAGTGAAGTATGGGTACAGTCTGCTGGAGTCGGTCCTACATTTTGTGTCACTGGTTGTACAGCCAATATAAGTGGGGTGTTGTCTGATTTCTCCGGCACCACTATGTTTTTCAAGGACTTTCCTGGTGCTCCTTCAGGTTCGGCAATCACCCTCTTCCTTTTTGATGTCTGATGCACAAGAACATCATTTGACTGAAAAAACATGGTATGATGACAGATGGAATATGATGAGTAAACTAAGCAGATGGCGGTGCAACAAAGTAGAAGAAATGCAAGACAACATATGCAAGATATGCGCAATCAATAAAACCTTGCCAAATTAGAATAGGCACCTTGGTGGGTGAATAGGATAGGCCATCTGCCTTTGACTCCTCGAGGTTAGAATAGTCATTAGGATCATATTCTGAACAAGAATTGACAGGTGGGGAGCGTATGAGTTTCATTGCATCTAGAATGGCAATCAATGCCTTGGTGCCAATTTTGTAAGTCGTTCCAGTGTTCCACAATATTCTTCTGATGCACGGATTATGATATTCACTGTAATTACGTATAATATCTAAGAACCATGAAAACATAAATAGTAGTGAGATTATCTTTGTAATGCAGAGGACATTCTAATATAGGGGCTCCCCTGTAAACCCTTGTGTGCTATCACTGGATTCTGATGAGAGAGCTCATGTGTGCTGTAATATGGTGCATGCATTAATATAATATGGCACAAGTACACAAAAATAGGCTCCAGAAGTAAGGATAGTTGGCAGATGATAGGTTCATAATATACTGTATAGAGAGTTTATTGCCAAACCATGATAACAAGAGCACACAACAACTAGGCAGATCGTAGTGTACATAAAAGGGGTACACCATAACCAGCATATATAAATTGGGAAAGTGGAACTTACTGGAAAATATAGTGTTGTATTGCCTCTACTAATTGAAAGCCTATCGATCACGTACATGCCAGCTCTATCAACTATTGACTACAGATGTCCCTGCTCCCCTTCGTGACGAGGAACATAATGTACATACTAAAAATGGAATAACAAAAGAGGAACATGCTAAAGAACTGAAGAGGAAGCATATTCTTGAGGTTCCGCTTATTTCCATACAATCTTGGTTGCCCACTCATGATGAATCACAGCGCCTAAAGAAATGCAATTCCATGTTGTCTCTCTATATGTGGCAACATGCATTTGGAAAATCAAGTGGGAGCATTAGCTGACCAATTAAATGTGTGTCTGTTAACTAATATCAGTATCATATCACAATTCATATTTGAAGAAGTAACCTTTGGACTTATGATTGGTCTATTGTTTAGCTTCAAGAGTGGACTACTGCTAGTGCGACACAAAGCAGCTACACAAATCATAGTGTAGATATAACGGGAAAACCGTAAGCATCACAAGTAAAATCATGAAAGTGGAACTTGCTGGAAAATATGGGCTACTATTGCCGGTACGGCTAGAAAGGCTTCAGATACTAGCTCTCTTCAACTGAAGGTGCGGTACTGTTAATATCGGTGTAACTCTCAAATGCGACACAACTCCCCGCATTTCCTTGTTAATCTTATAGGATTCAAGTGGACAGGCCACTACAATTCCTATTCCTATGTTTACGAAATCCTACAAATCAAAGAGGCCCGAAGAGTTGAAATTGTCCATCACAACTGACCGAAGAGACATCTACACTGCAAATGCCCATGCTCCTCTTCACTACAAGGAACATACTGTACTACTATTATACTCTCTCCGTTCCAAAATATAAGTCTTTGTAGAGATTTCCACTATGGATCACATACAGATGTATACAGATACATTTTAGAGTGTAGATTCACTCATTTTGCTCCATATGTAGTCCATGGTGGAATCTATACAAATACTTGTATTTAGGAACAGAGAGAGTACTTATTAAAGAAGAACAGAAGAGGAACATGCTAAAGAAGAGCAAGCAGATTTTTGATAATAAAATGTTAGTTGCGAAGTGCCAACATATGATGAACCAGAGCGCATTAAGAATGCAACTCCCTGTTGTCTCTCTATATGTGGTGCATGTGCTTTTCGAAAGTAAAGTAGGAACATTAGCTGACCACTTAAAAGTTATCTGTTTTAGTAATATCAGCATCATATCATATTCGTATTTGAGCAACAAGTTTGGAATTATGAGTGGCACGTTGTTTAGCTTGATGGATTCAGGAGCAGTGCTAAGCAGCTACGATGATGGTACTGAATATAAACGCATGTCTTCATGCAAGTTGCGTGACTTCATTTGGGTCAGTCGACCATTTTAGGCGGTTGGATGAAGATCCTACGTCTCCTAACCCTTCTTCTTCCTCGTCTCTGATTCTTCCCATACAGAACACCGCACGGGCCGCCGGCCGAACCACTGGCCCCGACCCCCCCCATGCCCTCCCCTGAACCGCCCCACCGCCCGTGTTCCTCCGCCACCCCGCCCCCACCCGCGTCGTGTTTTCTTTGCTCGGCGAGGCCCCACCACCGTCCCCACCCCGAGCCCCTTCATTCGCACCAGCGAACTCAGGTGAGCTCTCAAAAATCGACTGACTCAATTTTGAAATTTAGTCTATTGTCATTTAACTAGTGTGGAATATAAAAGGGGAAAACCATAAGCACTGCGAGTATAGTGTTGAGCACGCCATGGCGGATCTGAAGGTGCAAACTGGACAAAGGCAACTTCGCAACCAATGTTTGCTTTCAACAAACAAGTAAGTGATGGACAAGAAATCAGAGTAAAGCAGTGGCGATCTATTTTCTTGCTGCGATAAATAAGTTGAGCAGATACGAAAGAGTACCGCCTCTGGTGCGGCGCCGTGTATGCATCTGCTGAGAATTTGACGGTGCTGCGGTAGCGATGCCAGTCGGCAGCGTGGAAGCATATCTAGGAGGGTAGATGGTGGCGGCGGGGCGCGGTGGACGAGACGGTCGTAGGAGCGGTGCCGACAAGGTGGACGATGTAGGGGATGAAGCGATAGGACGGGATGCAAGGATCCCAGTTCGAGGCCGTGGATGTGAGAGGTTGATCTCTTGTAATGCATGACGGCGTCGGGGTATCAGCTCCGGCATGGTGGAGGAGGATGGCGGTGGATGGGGTGGCAGACGGAGGAGGCTGGGGTGGAGAGGGTGTTTTGGCGCCCACGGAGTACGAATGGGGAAATGGAGGGAGAGAGGAAGGGGGAACCATGTCTTCAGGGCGCGCTTGTCTCAAATGCGAGGATATTTACAAACTTAGCCCCCGTTTAAAATTTCCTACTACATCACAGAAATATTAGTCGGTTGGGGATAGGACGGTAATCTCGCATACACCGAATATTCGCCGATGAGAGTTTGTTTTGGCACCCACCGTGTATGAATCGGGAAGGGAGTCGATTTCGGCCGAGGAGACACTGTGTTTTGGCGCCCACCGTGTATGAATCCGGGTGAGAGGCGGCTATGTCACGCTCGAGTGAAATTACAAACCTACCCCTATCGAAACCTATAGAAATCGAGCCGATAGGCTTTGCGTGTCAGGGATAGGCATTAATTTCCATCTCTCAGATTTTGGTTTCGGGCGGTTACTGCCACTTTCCCCGCTTCGTTCAAGTTTTTTCAGAGCAAGAGTGCATGTTTACCATGCCAACTCAATTCGAATCCAGTTTGTATTCTATTTTTGTTCCGGCAGGATCCATTTCGATTTGAATAAAATTCTATATACATCATTTTTTAATATATATACTTTCGAAAGCACAACAAATAATTCTGCTCCTTTATATGTATAATATGATTTACAAATACAATTATCTCAAAATCATAAGGTTGAATTCAAAAAATTTAAACCAAATTATGTTATACTAAAATGTATGGATCAGTAATATCTACATATTAAATAACATAGATGCGCGTGAATTCATATGAGTATGCATGTCTAATAGATCAATTTTGGTTCGAGTATGAATTACATGTATCATCATCTCGAATTCAAATATTTGAATCCCTTTTATGTTGACTCCTTTCATGCACATCTCTCTCGCATGCTCCTTCATGTAGCTATCACTCTCTTTTCTCCAGCTCACCCGCACGCTCACTTCATGTTTCTCCTCTCTTCGCAAACATGGTCTCTTGATGTCTCCCTTGAGAAGTGTCACACTCTCCCTATCATTATACATTACATGGTTTTCATTATCTATCACATCTCTACCGTTCTCTGCTATAACTAGGTAGCTAAGCTTTCTGTTTCACCACCACACACACACAGTCTCACTCATCTTTCACTTTGTCTTTCTCTCTGTGGGGTTCCCTCACACACCATATATGTCTCTAGATATGACTCATACCACTAAAATTACTCTCTCCTATAGACACAACATTTGTTGCGGTCTTCTTTCCGTCTCCATCCCAATTATAAAACTAACATTATTCATTTGTTTACCAATCAGACAAACTCCCCCACCCCCTCTCTCTCTCACACACACACAACTCCTACTTCCACTCCCCTTCCGGACTACCATCTCTCTCTCACACACACACACACACAAAACTCTCGCTTTCCCACCCCCGACTCGTATTTTTCTCACAAACATTGATTGACTAGCCTCCGGATAGGTTTATACGCCCGCTCACTCATGCTTCCACTATCGCGTACATGTCTCTCTCGCGCTCCTTGTATCTATGTAGATTTTTCGTCCCTTCTTGAAACACGCCCTCTCGATCGTGTACACACACACTATCGCCTGATTTTAAGCTAATACCTCTCGCACACAAACTCTTTGTGTCTTTGTCACACATGCACTCTGTCCTCCTCCTCTCTCCCTCTCTCACACACAGAACACACACACACACACACACACACACACACACACACATGGGCTTTTTGCAACAACTAGCAAGATGCCCATGCGTTGCATGGAACATCAGGATGCATTTGTATGAGTAGTTTATCTTGTGGGAGAAAAGGAGGAACGAGGGAAGGCCTTATTTGCAAACATGGAGATGGGCGTGGGTATCTTTTTGCAAAATTGCCATAGTTTCCTTCCTATCCGTCAGATATAAATCGGATGGCCTATATTGCAGGATGGCAGGCACACCATCATCACCGATTCTATTCTTTATCTCTACTCTTATAAAAAGCATAGTCGGCGATGATGATGAGCCTGCCATCCTGCAATATAGGCCGTCCGATCTATATCTAATGGATAGGAAGGAAACTATGGCAATTTACCCGCACTCCTCTCAACATTTGCAGATAAGGCCTTCCCTCGTCCATCCTTTTCTCCCACAAGATCTTTATGTTCCGTGAAACGCACGAGCATCTTGCTAGTAAGAGTAGAAATTAGAGATATACCACTTCTCGAATCTTGAAACCAACAACATTCCTTTCTTATCTCATCAAAACCGCCAAAGGAATATATTTTCAGTGAAACATAACATATTTTTAGTGATATACTTATGTCAAAACTAGACTCTTTTTCTATCAAATTGGTTAATATGTATTAATCTACTTTGATCGTGTGGCAACACATTGGCACATTGCTAGTAGTTATTACTACTGTATAATTTTTTGGACACCAGACAAACGGTCGAGTACATATACGAAGAGAAGAGGCGCACGCATGCAGTCGATCTCTCGCTGTCTCGCACACATGAGAGTTACATAAAGGCACCGTTAACAAATAATCCCTAAAACCCTAGGTGCATGATTGCTGCATGCGCGTGTACTGGGTACGTGGTGGAGCGCACCTTTGTATGAATAGTCAGCTCGCGTGATAATTTGATCCGTAGGAGTTGATGGTCGGGACCACAGGTGAACGACCTGGAGGCGGTGGCTCAATAGTTGCCACAGATCGAGTAGCCATGTTTTAAATATCAATTTTTTAGTAGGGTAAGAGTTCCAATTTTCAATGGCACATTATAAGTACTAAGTAGTTTTTAGAACGATTGGTATGGAGCAAAAATGGAATTCATAACTACTACGTACCTCCTTGGCGTATGGTTGTATGGGTTTATGTTGCGAGATGTTCAACCTGGTAGTTCTAGGGCAAATACTATGGTTTAGATGTTGGTTTTCAGTAATGAAAATCGGAAGGGGGAAACCCTTCTTTGATAAAAAAAACTACTACCTCCATTCTGGTTTACTAGTCCCCATCGTATTTTGGGTCAAAGTTTGTCCACGAATTTTACATGTAAAATGTGAATGGAAAACGAGATTTTGTTATACCCAAACAAAAAAGGACCGGAGGGAGTGATTGATCTGATACGGACGCAACCTCTCATAGCACATGCATTGAACCGGCGCGCCGGTCAAGAGGGCCACACTCGCTGCAGGCCCGGCTGAACACGCCTCCTCGCTGCATGCAACCGGCTTCAGGCTACCCCGCCTGCCTCCATTGAATCCGCACGTGTGCCGGCAACATGTCCTTCCGCAAGCCGGCCGGCATTTTAGAACACAAAAAATAACCAAAATATAATTAATTACGCATGGTCTTGACTTGTTGTGCTTGCACTGGTAGCAAGAACTAGAGGTTTTTCTTTATTTATAACTCTCCTCACATTTTGTTTGGCTTTGAAGTGAATCATGGTTGTGGACATTATCTATGAATGTGCAGATATCTGTGAACATAAGTTTGATGTGGAAGTTGAACTTGGAATGTTGGGCTTGCGCGTGAACTATACAATGTCCAATGCTTCGTCTGTTATTGTTTGGAAAGTAATTACTATTATTACATGACCCGAAAAAAATTATTTTGTGCCACATCATTGGATGCACGGACATCACAACAGACATGCTGACTGGATAAACATTTGAACCTAGCTATTATAAAGGAAAATTTGTATTGACAAGAGTTTTAGATAGCAAGAGACGCCTAGCCTGCTCTGCCTCTGCTAGCTTATTTCTGGCTTCTTCCATCTCTTCTTTGGCTTGGGTGAAGAGAGCATCTGATTGCTCTTTTCACTTCTTCAGGAACTCAGCTACATCCTCAAGGGCTGTTGCATGCTTTCTTTCAGCCTTTACTAGAGCCACGAGGACACGAACAGTTGACGACTCCACCTGGCTTCTGTGTAATCCAACATCATCTGGGAATTTGCACCTTGTGTCTAATCCAGCATCATTGGGGAACTGGCACCTTGTGTGTAATCCAGCCTCATTTTGGAAACATGATCTCGAGGTTGACCATACTTCCCTCCTCGCAGGAACTTCATCCTGACATGAAGTTACTTCTTTTTTAGATCAATACTCAGAGCAACCCAGATCCATTTAGTAGAAGCCAGATAAACAGGACTCAGAGAAGTGAATTCAAAAGGAAAAATATAAAAAGAGACTACAAGGTGAGAATACCCACTTCGTACATCAAGCTAAAAACGAAAACATTAGGACGATTAAGACTCTTCTTATTACACACCGAAGAACACGAGACTAAGAGAAACAGAAACTACAACATATACACATCGAAGAACACGAGGCTAAACAAAAGTAATTGAAAGGGTGTTACTTACCAAAGCTTGTTCTACAGGTTCGGTGCAGCTCCTCTTTAACTTGCCACGCTCCTTGAAGATATCCCCAATATCCTGTGTTTGGTCTTCATTGCTCCTCTGCATGTTCGCACTTGTGGTTTTAAAATCTCAACATGGCAAGAAAAATATACTACTAGTAATACTCACGCATCTTGTGGGCAACATTAAAGTAGTCTTCTGCCATGTTAGAGCATCTCCAACAGAAGCGCAACAGGCGGCGCTTTAAAAAAGCGTTTATAGCGCCGGAATAGCAAGTTTTTGCAGGCCCGGAGTGCTGAGATTGAGAAGTAGAGATAGAGAGTAGTAGAGACATAGATAGTTCTCAGCATAGATATAGCATAGATAGATAAAAAAAGATAGTTAAACTACTCCTCGTCGTCCGACTCCTCGGTGATGTCTTCCTCTGATGTCTCAATGTAGGCGTGAAGATACCAATCGTCATCGGATTCCCAGGCCGGCGCTGCTCCTAGCCTCATGTTGAATTGAGCATTTGCTTTTCGCGTACGCTTGTCCTCACGATAGGCGGCTCGCTCCGCCCTCCTCTTCTGCCTCTCCGACTTCCTTTGCGCGTAGAACTCGCGCTCGTTAATGATGTCCTGTGGGAAGCATTGGCGCCACAGCGCCATGGCTTCCTCGTCCATCTCGGCGATGCCGAGACGGTGCTCCCGCTTCCGGTTGCCGCGATGATCCTTGTCGGTGATAAGCCGCGGCAGAGGCGCGACGTCCTGCGCCCGCTCCCGCGTCGGCAATTTGCGGAAGTTCAATGTTCTATGAGGCCACCGGAGGTGCCACGACGCCGCGTCATACGCGCGGGCGGCCTCGTTGGCGTTGTTGAAATTGCCAAGGCCGAGGCGCATCTCGCGGAACCAGACCTCGGCGGAGAAGCCGTCGGAGGGGCGTGCGCGGACGCCGCGGTATCCCCAAGTTTCCCGGTGACACGCCGGCATGGTGGCGCGGCGACGGCGAGACGAGAAAGAGCGGGGAGAGAGCAGTGGCAAGGCACAGAGCGGGGAGAGAGTGGTGGCAAGGCACAGAGCGGTGGGAGGGCGTTGGATTTTATAAAGCGCGCCGGACGCCGCACGCCCAGCCTCTTTTTCCCGCACGCGCGATCCTTTCCCGACGTCCCTGCTATCTCTACTCTCATCTCTACTGTTATATTTATTTTATATTTAATATTTATCTCTACTTCTCTACTCAATACTCTTTTAAAAAACAGAGTTGGTGATGATGGTGTGCCTGCCATCTTGCAATATAGTCCGTTCGATTTATATCCGATGGATTGGAAGGAAATGTGACGCTCGGATAATTAAGCTACAGTGAACCTCTGCTAATGATGCCACGTCACCTCGGCTACTGTTGATAAACCGGCATCACTTCGAAACCACTTCGAATTCAAATTCAAAATCAAGCAAACATCAAAAAATTTCAAACTTTAAAACTAAAATGTTCAAGTTGTAGCAAATAAATCATAAATAATATTGGTGTAGAAACCACATGTTTGTAAAGTGTTTAATTGCACTAAGGTAATTAAAACAACAACAAAACATTAAATTAAATACCTTTTACAAATTAATAAAATATTAAACTATTTTATTTAGCTATCCAAATTAATGTGGTAGTGTTGTAATTCTAAATGCTAATTTAGGTGTTGAAATTATATTTTACAAAAACTAAAATAAATTAATTAATAAAAGAAACAGAAAAATAAATAAATGAAAACAAAACAAAATAAAGAGGATCCCCATGGGCCAACCGCCCGGTTAGCCATAACCCGACCCGAGCAGACCAGGCCACCCCCTGCCTATACCCCCCACCATGGTAACCCTAGCCCACTACCCCACCACTCACCCTCACCCCCACGATCCCCTCTCCCCCGATCCAGATCTGGATCGGGCCACGACCGCGTCCCCGATGCCAACGGCGCCCCGACCGTCGCGCCCGTCGCCGCCCCATCGCGTCTCCATCCTCCTACGTGACGCCACCTCGCCGGCGCCGCACCTCCCGGCCTCCTTCCTCTCCTTCGTGCATCGTGTCGTCTTCCCCGAGCTCCGCGCGCGCCCCATCCGTGGCCGCCCTGACCCCGTCGCCGGAGGCCACCTCGCTGGTCCGCCAGCGCCGTCGTCCTCCCCTGCGTGCCGTCGTCCCCGACCTCCTCCCCACGCCCACTGCACCGTACCCTGCCACTCCCCCTGTGAGCTCCTCCCCCTCGCTGTTTTCCTCACTCACACACGGCGCCCGCGCTGTCCCCACCGCGGTCACCGCCCCCTCCTGCTCCAGTAGCAGCCGCACCAGCGAACATGTGCCCGCCAAGCAATGGCTCTTGTCGCCGCCCTACACGCCCAACGACGACCGCGCCCGTGCCTCCGCCCTCCCGTTCGCAACCCTCCCCCTACAGCATCGTGGCCGCGAGCTCGTGCCCGACCGGCCTCTATAGCCGTCGTCGCTTGCCCGCTACCGCCGACCGCGCCTCGCCGTGCTATCCCGCCTCTACCGCTCTGCCCCGCACGCCGCGGCTGCGTTGTGTCGTGTCGTCCGCCGCCCGCGTTCCCCATGGTCACGACCACCCCCTCGCCGCGCCGCCCCGGCGCCATGCTGTCGCCATTGCCCCTCTGGCGGTTGAGGTGTGCGCCCGAATGAACGGGTGCTGGGCACCCGTTGCGCCCATTCGCCCAGTGCCCACTAGGCTCCCCTAGAGCCTTTGACATATGGGCCCCAAGCCCCCATTTAAAAAAGAATTAGAAAATTAGTTAAGAAATATATTAATTAATTAACTTAATTAAATCTGTTAAATTAACATAATGACTTAATTAAACTAATTAAACCTGCTTAGTTAGTCTAAGACAATGACGAACGGGACCCACACGTCAGTTGACCAGTCAACACCTGTGTTGACTGCTGACGTCATGCTGATGTCATGATGACATTAGCAAACACTATTCTAGATAATGTTGAATTAAAATAAATAAGTTAATCTTAAAAATGATTTAAATCTTTTAAAATTAATATAAAATAAACCGTAGCTCAGATGGGAAAACTTTGTACATGAAAGTTGCTCAGAACGACAAGACGAATCCAGATATGCAGCCCGTTCGTCCGCCACACATCCCTAACCTATCAAACACACAACTTTCCCCCATCGGTTCATCTGTCCGAAAACGCGAAACACCGGGGATACTTTCCCAGATGTTTCCCCCCTTCGCCGGTATCACCTCTTACCGCGTTAAGGCACACCTAACACCGCTATTTGCTTTATCATGCATCATTATGCATCTGTTTACATTGTAGTCATTGTTTCTTCCCCCTCTTCTCTCCGGTAGACTACGAGACCGACGCCACTGTTGGTGCCCCGACCGACTACGCTGTTGACGACCCCTCCTTCTTGCTAGAGCAACCAGGCAAGCCCCCCCTGATCACCAGATATCACCTATTCTTCTCTATACTCTTGCATTAGAGTAGTGTAGCATGTTATTGCTTTCCGTTAATCCTATTCTGCTGCATAGCCTGTCTTTGCCACTACTGTTGTTACCTTTACCTGCAATCCTACATGCTTCGTATAGGATGCTAGTATTCCATCTGTGGCCCTACATTCTTGTCCGTCTGCTGTGCTATACTATCGGGCAGTGGTCACGAGGATTTTCGGTGTCAAAACCGGCGGATCTCGGGTAGGGGGTCCTGAACTATGCGTCTATGCGGATGGTAACAGGAGACAAAGGACACGATGTTTTTACCCAGGTTCGGGCCCGCTCGATGGAGGTAAAACCCTACTCCTGCTTGATTAATATTGATGATATGGGTAGTACAAGAGTAGATGTACCACGAGATCAGAGAGGCTAAACCCTAGAAGCTAGCCTATGGTATGATTGTTGTTCGTCCTACGGACTAAAACCCTCCGGTTTATATAGACACCGGAGAGGGTTAGGGAGAGTTGGTTACAATGGTAGGAGATCTACATATCCGTATCGCCAACGGTCTTCAATCTGTACATGGGACGAAGTCTTCAATCTTGTATCTTCATAGTCCAGGAGTCCGGCCAACGGTGATAGTTCGGCTATCCGAACACCCCCTAATCCAGGACTCCCTCAGTAGCCCCTGAACCAGGCTTCAATGACGACGAGTCCGGCGTGCATATTGTCTTCGGCGTTGCAAGGCGGGTTCCTCCTCCGAATTCTTCATAGAAGATTTTGAACACAAGGATAGTGTCCGGCTCTGCAAAATAAGTTCCACATACCACAGTAGAGAGAATAAGCTTTACACAGATCTACTGCTGTATTACGCGACATGACATCACACCACGGCCAGGCCTTTATTCAAATCATTTTTACTGTCCCACCTCAGCGCGTTTAGCGAGGCTGTTTCCTTGGCACGTCCTATCAAAGCGGAGATCGTGCCCCCTTATTCCGGGATTCTCATCAATACGGGCGTGAGTAACCCAGTCGTGCCCGTTGGCACGCCTCCTCTATCGAAGGCGAGTCCCGAACGGTCACGGGGAGGGCTCTTGGTATTCAACCTCTTTATAACGAGACCAAGGCCCGCTCCTTTCTTTCAATATCAATCGAATCCGCCCCTCGCCTTGAGTTCCAACACCCAAAGCTCCAGATTCAGGCGCTTCGGACCTTCGACGATGTCCGGCTCCAACCTGCACGGCTGGTGGATGCCTTCCTCCGTCACGGAAGAAGATGTGCTAAAGCTGAGAGACGCCAGGTATCTAACTGACGAAATTTCGCATAGGCTGCCTGCCCAAGGGCAGGTTATTCCCACTCCCGAGCCAGGTGAGAGCATGGTGTTTGTGTCTCACTTCCTTCGGGGTTTAGGCTTCCCGACGGACCCCTTCATGAGGGGCTCATGTTTTATTATGGGCTGGAATTTCATGACTTGGATCCGGAGTCCATCCTCCAGATCTCATCGTTCATCGTCATATGAGAAGCCTTCCTCCGCATTACCCCTCACTTCGGATTGTGGCTCAAGACCTTCAAAGTGGAGCCGAAGATGATCAAGGGGCAGCAGGAAGAGTGCGGAGGGGCTGTTTTAGCAAGAATGCTGACGCTCCATGGCCCGAGGGCTCTTTTCAAGAGGAGCTCAATTTATGGCAACATGAGTGGTTTTATATCACCGCTCCCAGGGGCACCAAATGGGTGGCGCCACCTGCCTTTCGCTCGGGTCCTCCACTGCGGCTGGCGTCATGGGTCAATAAAGGGCTTGACTGGGGGCCGTCCAAGGACGTACCTCTATTGCAGGGCCGTATTCGAGACCTCCTAGAGAGAGAGATCAATCTGGTCATAGTAGCGCGGGTCATGCTGATTCATCGCACCCTGCCCTGCAAACGTCGCCCCCTCCGCCTGTGGGAGTTCAATCCGGAGGGACCACGAGCTCTCCAACATTTTATGGGCGTAACGCCCGTGGAGATGTACCAACTGTTGTTCGGATCACAAGCAATGTGTCCGGACTTGACTAAGGACGCAGGTCTGAGCTGCAATCTCCCGGATACTCAAGTAAGTAGTCCTGTACCCGGACATGCTATCCGTGTATTTATCGTAAACTTGCCCTTAAAAGAGCTGTCCCTTAAACATGAGTGGATAGCGAAAGCAAAATTGATCAGGTGTCCGGCCCCCCTCCGTGAGACCACGCCGGATCCTGCATTAACCAAGATGCTAGAGGCCGCTCCTTTTGAAGAAGGCGAAGGTCGAACAAGGGAGCTACTGCCTCCGCGAAGGAGGTTATCAAGAGAGGGGGGATCAAAAATCCCTCCCTCCAAGGGGAGAAGAGGACCGCTTCTGAAGATCCGGAGACCAAGGCCTCGAAGCAGGGGAAGAATTCTTTGCCAGAGGGTCCTGCACCGGGAGATGCCCGGCCGCACTATTTCCCCAAGGAGATCAGCCCTCCAGCGAGCCGTAAGTAAAGAGGGGCGTTTTTATTAAAATGAGAGACATCCCCGTTTTATTTCTGAAGATAACTGAAATTTTACCTTTCAGTTCGGATCTTAGCCCTTCTCAGCAGAGCTCGTCTTCAGGGGATCTTGGTCCGGAGATGATGGAGAGCGAAACGCCTCTGCCTGCCGTACCGTCATTCGAGGCGGACGACCCTGAGGTGTCGTCGCGGAGGGTTTCTCCGAATCCGGCGAGGCCGGAAGGCGGTCGTATGTCCCCTCAAAGCCCTCCGCGTCCGGCCTTCGAAAAAGGCTATCGGACGAGTCCGGCACGAACTGGTGTACGGTCAGAGGAGCTGAAGGATCTGCTCGGGCGAGCGTCTATCTCGGAAGATCACCGTGCATTAATGGGTACGGTGATTGAAAGGATTTCATCCGCTGAGAGCGGATTGCATGAAGCCGTCATAAGTTTACTGACGGGTTTTGAGGTATAAAATGATGTACCTTCGACAGTTTTGCATATAGAATCGCCTGTATAGATAGTAGCCCACGAGACTCGGTGCGTTGTCAAAAATGACAGCGCCGAGGATCATAATCCAGTATAATATCGCTCTTCCTATGTAGGTGGCGAAGCGTCCGGTGGCGAGCGGATGATGAATTTGCCGAACTAAGCGGCAACTTGACGTGGCGGATGCGACATCGCGCTTGTCAATAAGCGGCAACGAGTCACAAGGTATGCAGCTTCTCCGCGGACACCTGGTAAGGGAGCTTGATGTCCGTGCCTTACAACATGTATGCTTGATGCAAATGGTGCCACTGCCATGGAGAACCTTCGGGCGGAACTCGCCCAAGCCAAGGAACAAGCCTGAAAAAGTGATGCGGCTGCCTTAAAGGCGGTCGCAGAGCTAAAAAGCCGAACGTGCTGCTCATTGCCAAAGCAAGAAAGAAATGGCCGAGATGACCGTGAAATTGAAGAATGCTACTGACCGTTGTGAGCTTCTTCAAAAATAAGGTCGAGCGGAGCAAGAGGACCTGAAAAAGGCCACCACCGAGACCAAGGATGCTCGCTCTGCGATGAGAGCTATGAAGGAGGAGCTGCATCAGGCCGGAGATATTGCGGCTGGAAAGCCCTTTCTGCTGCGGAGGAAATTCACGGATCCTAAGTATGCTCAGTTGGACCGGCTGTGGGGTGCGGAGGATGCTTATCTGGACTTGGCGGCGAGTGCATGAGACAGCGACGAACACTTCCGAGGTCAAAAGGATCACGGAATGGAAGAGCTTTTTTGGTCGTAGTTCCATAGTCCAGAGCGTCCACTTCCATTAACCGAACGTTTAGCCGAATGGGCTGAGCTGAATAGGTTGTCCGGACTTGCCA
Organism: Aegilops longissima; assembly: GCA_021605205.1. NCBI lineage: Eukaryota > Viridiplantae > Streptophyta > Magnoliopsida > Poales > Poaceae > Aegilops > Aegilops longissima. The sequence goes on along the minus strand of CM038679.1, from coordinate 614,761,371 downwards.
TGAAGGATGTCATGACTCATTTGTGGCCGAACAGGCCCGAGCCGAAGAGTTATTTTGGCTTGGTGCAACTGTTCCTTGGTGTGGTGCCGCATATCGATGCAATGAAGCGGTCAGCATGCATAGAGGGTGCGCGGATGGCTCTTGCCCGTGTCAAGACATACTGGGCGGAGATGAAGGCCACCGACGTTGCATCGAGGATTCGGACGAAGCAGTACCTACCGAGCACTATTTTGAGGAAGTCCTGCAGGGCGCTCGTTTAATAGAGACGTAGTGCTCGAAGGGCATTATGTTCTAATGACATGTATGATTTGTGAAACAATGTTTCAATGTAATATAAGAGCTTTTTATACTTGTGCGTTCAAGTATTAAAACACCTCTGTCTTGGCCGTTGATGTATATGTGTATATAACACGAAAGATGGCAGTCTTGACTTCAGCCCGGCCTTTTATAATGCGGGGTGTTTGCAAAAGGCGCATTTTCACACTAATCAACGTCTTGGTCCTGTAAAGGAGGTGATAGCGTAGCAAACTAGGCAACGGACTATAATGCTTTATCACTTTCACTTAGCCATAGGAGTTCGATGGTGTGGCTACTATATAGCCCCTAGGGGCACTGCGCTCTCGAATTGGTGCGTATGTGCTGACGAAAACGGTCCTTCATTAATCTTGAGAATTCTAAACATTCCGATGGGTCATCAGTGGTTGACCAGTCTCACGCTATATCATGACAGATCGGTTTTGGCTTTCTCTCTTGAGGTGCTCACTGGCGAACGGGGCACAATCGCGATAGTTCTCCACAGTGCGCGTTAGCGATAGAGCGAAGCGTAAGGCAGGAAAACACAGGGCCGGGCAAACCCAACATTTGACCAAAGACATGATTGAGCTGATTCATATAAGGCCTAACTCGAGACGCCAAACACTCCCTAAGGTATTCGGTCTTTATGAAAACGGGCAGAACAATGCCCTAAGCCCCTGGTGTCCAGGTACGCGCAAAAATTCTGACGCGGCCGATGCCAAAACGCCAGCCTCCTCCTCGGTTATAGCAAGAAACCGGGGGATGTGTATCAACAAGAGACAGTAAAAAAGGTTTACGCAGGGTCTTAATCTGAAAAGAATCCTTGCAACGGGTCCCTCTTGCGTCTGCGCTTTGTGTCTGTTGTGCCATATCTTTGGGCCGGTGTAGCATGGTGTTCATCTATAAAAGAGAAGAACTTAGTTGAAAAAAAGGTCGTGCGAAAAATGTTCTTTACATTAAATAAACAGAGTATGATTCGAAAAGTGAATAAAATTGAGCTTTATTTTCTCTTGTTGTACATGCATGCAGCCCCTTGTACGGGGGTATGCGGCTAGTAGGCTTTTATATGTTTACGCTGGACTCGTCTAACCATGTCCGGGGTCCGAATGACCTGTTCAGGTGCTTTGATTAGCGGAGCTGGATTAGTGTGTGACTGTCGAGGCGGTCTCATGTTCTTCCGTGCTTGAATAACACTTGATACCTCCCTTTAATGAGATGATGCCGCGTGGACCGGGCATTTTAAGTGTAAGAGATGCATAATGCGGTATTGCATTAAAGCGGGCGAAAGCTTCACGTCCCAATAGTGCTCGATAGCTACTTTTGAATGGGGCGATGTGGAAGGTTAACTTTTCGCGGTGGAAGTTGTCGGATGAGCCGAACACAACTTCTAGCAGTAGGGAGCCCGTACAATGGGCATATAGGCCTGGCATTACCCCTTTGAAGGAAGTGTTGCTATGGCGAATTTTGGTTGGGTCTATCCCCATTTTGCGGATTGTGTCCTGATATAGCAGGTTTAGATTGCTACCGTCGTCCATTAGGACTTGTGTAAATTGGAGTCCGCCGATTATAGGATCTAATATCAAGGCAGTCCATCCTGCGTTCCAGATACTTCCGGAGTAATCCTGATGATCGAAGGTGATTTGTTTTGACAACCAATGTCGGGACTCCGCTGGGATAGACCGTTCGGCGCGTATTTCTATGGGTGCCGCTCTGTTTTTCCCTTTTGTCACTTGAAGTGAGTTCACTGTTTTGACTTCTTGTGGGAAATTCTTTTGTTTTCCGGTGCTCTGCTTGTGGGGTTCGTCATCGTCCTCGCTTGGTGTGTCGAGCCCCTTGTGTTCGGCATTGAGTTTGGCGGACTGCTTGAAGACCCAACAATCTCTATGGGTATGGTTTGCAGGCTTCCCGGGAGTACTCTGGATTTGGCATATATTGTCCAAGATTTTGTTTAGGTTGGATAGCTCATCGATGTTATCCTTGAGGGGCGGTTTTTTATGATTCTGCCGAGAGCTTTTGAATCCGGCGTTGACTGCCGTGCTCTTCGGGCTGTTTCCCTTTGTCCGGCGCTGGTCCTTGCTGCGTCGTGGTTTTCCATTTCCAGCCCTGACTTCGGATGTACTTGGGTCGCTGGTACTGCATCTTGCCAGCCAACTATCCTCTCCCGCGCAAAAGCGGGTCATGAGGCTTGTTAATGCGGCCATTGTTCTCGGCTTTTCCTGGCCAAGGTGTCTGGCGAGCCATTCATCTCGGACGTTATGTTTGAAAGCTGCTAAGGCTTCGGCGTCCGGACAGTCGACTATTTGGTTCTTTTTGGTGAGGAACCTGTTCCAAAATTTGCGTGCTGACTCTACGGGTTGTTGAGTTATGTGACTTAAATTGTCTGCATCCAGAGGGCGGACATAAGTCCCATGAAAATTTGCCCGAAAAGCATCCTCGAGCTCTTCCCAACTTCCAATGGTATTTTCGGGGAGGCTTTTGAGCCAATGCCGGGCTGGCCTTTTGAGCTTGAGGGGTAAGTATTTTATGGCGTGGAGGTCATCTCCTCTAGCCATGTGTATGTGGAGGATGTAATCCTCAATCTAGACTCCAGGGTCTGTTGTTTCGTCGTATGCCTCTATGTTTACGGGTTTAAATCCTGCCGGAAATTCGTGATCCAGCACCTCATCGGTGAAACATAGGGGGTGTGTGGCACCTCTATATTTGGGTGTGCCGTGATGTTCGGATATTTGGTGTATTGCATTGCTTACTAGAGCTTGCTTTCTTGGCCCATAGATAGACCTAACTGGGCCATCCCTTTGATGCGAATCCTTATGCGGATCGCGTGCCGGCTTGTGTGCGGCGCCGCTTGCCGCTCTATGTTTGCCATGTGGTCGTCTATCCGACCGGGCGGCCTCTTTGTTCTTTGATTGCAGGGGCTCTATGGCCTCCTCATCGAATTCGGGCAGTAGTTTGCGCTTCGGGTAGCTCTTTGTTTGGCGACTGTCGCCGTATTTGTCTGCGGTGTTGAGTACTTTGCTCCATCTGATTCTAAGTGCATCTTTCGCTGTTTTGAGCTTCCGCTTCTGCTTTTTCAGGCTGCGCGCAGTGGCGACGAGCCTTTTGTGGAGGTTCTTCTGCTCCAACAACTTGTTTGGCGTGAGATCGTCCGGACTGTTATCTTCGTCGGGGACGGGTTGTTTATCCAAGTTGTCCTATTCGGACGGTTGCTCGATAGCATGTTCGTCGTCCACCGGTTCGCCCTGCTCTATGGCTGGGTCTGTATGGCTGCCGTCTTTGTCGAGGCGGGGCTTTGTCTTGGCGTTCGTCGCCGTTTTGACTTCTTTTCGAGGATTTATCCTTCGTAGCGTCCCGTTGTTCCTCGTCGTCACTTCCTTTAGGTGTATCCACCATGTATACATCGTGAGATGATGTGGCTGTCCAGTACCCTATAGGTGCTGGTTCATGGTTATCTCCTACATCGTCGTCCATACCGTCGATGTCTTCGGAGTCGAAATCGAGCACGTCGTTTAAGCTTTCGATGGTGGCTATGAAGTGGGTGGTGGGTGGGTGTTGAATTTCTTCGTCGTCCGTATCCCAACCTTCCTGACCATAGTCCGGCCAGGGCTCTCCTTATAGAGAGAGAGACTTTAGTGAATTCAGGATGTCGCCGAAGGGCGAGTGCTGAAAGATGTCCGCGGCCGTGAACTCCATAACTGGTGCCCAATCGGATTCGATTGGCAGGGGCGCGGAAGGTTCGGAGTCCGGAGTGGAGTCCGGCACTTTGGAGTCTCGAGCTTCGCAAAGGACAGGGGTGGTGTTTGGCTAAATCACCGTAGAGATCGTAGCCCCCGAGGCGGTGTCCAGCCACTCGTCCTCGATCGGCGGAGCCGGCTCCGAGCTAAGGGTCGGTGCGGACTCTGGTGCGGCCTCCAGGACACTGTTCGGCGGTAGAGCTAGATCGTGCCCATCGGGACAGTGCGGCGCGCTTGGCTGTGGCTCGAATCCGTCGAAGATCAAATCTCCACGAATGTGAGCCGTGTAGTTCAAACTCCCAAATCTGACCTGATGGCCAGGGGCGTAGCTTTCGATCGATCCAGATGGCCATGTGAATTGGCCCACAGGGCAAAGCCGCCGAATACGAAGATCTGTCCGAGGAGAAAAGTCTCACCCTGGACCGCGTCGTTGTTGATGATCGAAGGAGCCATCGGGCCTAAAGATGACGACACAGAGGAACTCTCAATGAAAGCACCAATGTCGGTGTCAAAACCGGCGGATCTCGGGTAGGGGTCCCGAATGTGCATCTAGGCGGATGGTAACAGAGACAAGGGACACGATGTTTTTACCCAGGTTCGAGCCCTCTCGATGGAGGTAAAACCCTACTCCTGCTTGATTAATATTGATGATATGGGTAGTACAAGAGTAGATCTACCACGATATCAGAGAGGCTAAACCCTAGAAGCTAGCCTATGGTATGATTGTTGTTCGTCCTACGGACTAAAACCCTCCGGTTTATATAGACACCGGAGAGGGTTAGGGTTACACAGAGTCGGTTACAATGGTAGGAGATCTACATGTCCGTATCGCCAAGCTTGCCTTCCACGCCAAGGAAAGTCCCATCCGGACACGGGACGAAGTCTTCAATCTTGTATCTTCATAGTCCAGGAGTCCGGCCAACGGTGATAGTTCGGCTATCCGGACACCCCCTAATCCAGTACTCCCTCTGGTATATACTATATACTTTATACATGATACATGTGGTGACTAAAGTCGGGTCCGCTCGTCGAGCACCCGCGAGTGATTCACGGATTGGGGGCTGAAAGGACCTTTGTCCCGACGGCCCTCTGGGTGGATCTTTGTGGCAGAGCGATAGGGCAGGTTGAGACAGCCTAGGTGAGAGGTGGGCCTGACCCTGGTCGGTGTCCGCGGTTACATCAATTAACACGCTTAATGAGATCTTGGTATTTGATCTGAGTTTGGCCATTTGGTCTATACGCACTAACCAACTACGCGGGAACAGTTATGGGCACTCGACGTTGAGGTATCAGCTGAAGCCTTCGTGACGTCAGCGACTGAGCGGCGCGCGCCGGGTTGGACCGCGTAACGCAACTTCCTTTGAAACAGAGGTTGCTAGGTCTGCTCTCCAGCCGCGTACGCAACATGCAGGTGTGCAATGGGCGATGGGCCCAGACCCCTGCCCGGATAGGATTTAGACCGCCCAGCTGACCTCTCTGTTGTGCCTAGGTGGGGCTGCGACGTGTTGATCTTCCGCGGACGGGCGTGACCCAGAAAAGTGTGTCCGGCCAAATGGGATCGAGCGTGTTGGGTTATGTGGTGCACCCCTGCAGGGAAGTTTATCTATTCGAATAGCCATGTCCCTCGGTAAAAGGATGACCCGGAGTTGTACCTTGACCTTATGACAACTAGAACCGGATACTTAATAAAACACACCCTTCCAAGTGCCAGATAACAGTCGGTGATTGCTCTCTCACAGGACGACGAGGAGAGGATCGTTGGGTTAGGATTATGCTTTGCGGTGCTACTTGGTGAACTTACCATCTACTCTCTTCTACATGCTGCAAGATGGAGGTGGCCTGAAGCGTAGTCTTCGACAGGATTAGCTATCCCCCTCTTATTCTGGCGTTCTGTAGTTCAGTCCACCGATATGGCCCTTTACACATATACCCATGCATATGTAGTGTAGCTCCTTGCTTGCGAGTACTTTGGATCAGTACTCACGGTTGCTTTTCTCCCTCTTTTCCCCCTTTCCATTCTACCTGGTTGTCGCAACCAGATGTTGGAGCCCAGGAGCCAGACGCCACCATCGACGTCGACTCCTACTACACAGGAGGTGCCTACTACTACGTGCAGGCCGCTGGCGACGACCAGGAGTAGTTTAGGAGGATCCCAGGCAGGAGGCCTGCGCCTCTTTCGATCTGTATCCCAGTTTGTGCTAGCCATCTTATGGCAACTTGTTTAACTTATGTCTATACTCAGATATTAGTGCTTCCGCTGACTCGTCTATGATAGAGCACTTGTATTCGAGCCCTCGAAGCCCCTGGCTTGTATTATGATGCTTGTATGACTTATTTATGTTTCAGAGTTGTGTTGTGATATCTTCCCGTGAGTCCCTGATTTTGATCGTACACGTTTGCGTGCATGATTAGTGTACGATTGAATCGGGGGCGTCACAGGAAACTATGGCAATTTTAAAGAAAGATGACCACACCCTCTCCAGATTTGCAAATAAGGCCTTCCCTCATTCATCGTTTTGTCCCACATGATACACTACTCATACAAATGCATCTTGGTGTTCCATGCAACGCATGGGCATCTTGCTAGTTCTAAAAAACTTTCCATCATTTGCCACACTACTGGTTGCAGATGAAGAACCTACCCAAGCACAACACGATACAGGAGCGACGCACAATTACAAGCTGATATTCTGTTGGACAATGGAGGCTATATCCAATTACTTTTACGGGAACAATAGCAACCAGGAAATTTGAAGGGTAGGTATGAACATTGGAACTCACATGTACTGCTAAGTGATTCAATACACATGTTACCAATCGAGGAGGAGAACAATGGTCGCGGCGGCCTCATGCATCATAATTAAACAGAGTCGATTCATTGTCCATGGCGGTGGTGCTTACATTAGCTTGCGTCGGCTTCCCGGAAGCAGATCCGAGACCGTGGAAGACGGTGCCGGGGAAGAGGATCCATGTACGACAACGACGGTGGACCGGCTCCAGTGTGGCGTACGAGGTCGTTGATGAGGCAGATGCGCTGTGGTGGACGAGTCCGCCGATGTAGAAGTGGAGGAGCACGAAGGCTGCGGTGCGGTGGAGAAGTCTATTTTGTGGTGGGGATAGAAAATGGGGAGTATTCAGGTGTACTACTCTGGGTGCCGGGGTGGGGCTGGCTGGGTAGGGTGAACCTGAAGTTACGAAAATAGCTCCCTACCAAGCGTCATCCATAGGCCTGTTCTGAAGGCTATGATGGTAACTTCGCACTTCTCGAATCAGGGTCGCGGGAGATTTTTCCCGCCGACATCAAAATTTTGTGACACTGAACTCCCCGTTTGGCGTGTTGGGTGATTGGGCTAAGCAACTAGCGAGTAGTACTAGTAACTACTAGTACTCCCTTTGTTTTTATTAACTCTGCATATTAGGGTTGACTGAAGTCAAACTTCCTAAAGTTTGACCAAGTTTATAGAAAAATATAAACATATACCATAACAAATATGTATGATGTGAAAGTACATTCAATAATGAATCTAATGGTATTTATTTGTTATTGTATATGTTAATATTTTTTGTTATAAACTTTTTGAGAGTTTACAAAACTTGACTTTGACCAATGCTTATATACGGACTTAAAATAAAACGGAGGGAGTACACATTTGTTTTCTTAGTTTGTAGTGAATTAATCATTTGTTGTAATTGTGAAATAAATATATTAGGCTACTGACTTCGAATGTAATATAATCCAATTCAATAGTTACAATCATTGTTGAATTCCAAGATGTATACGAGGTCTATAGTACTACACAATATGCCCAAACTCACATAATCCCAGTCAAATGAGAATCTAAATGCATTTCATAGTTATTACTTTGTAGGATGCAACAAAACCAACCATAACTCTATATCATCCATTATGAAAGCAACATTTCGAACACATCCCAATGTGTGAATGAAATGTGTAGAGAGAGCTTGCGAAGATGGAGCAGATAGGGCAGAAAAGATTGTATGTATGTGGACGAGAGAGTAGGAGACAGACCTAATGAGAGAGAGAGAGAGATAGAGAGAGAAAGAGAGAGGAAGAAATTAGGTATGTGAGAAAGATGGAGACATGTAATATACGTGAGATGCGTGTGCATCCGGAGTCTGTACACGTGGAAGGGGAAGAGACAACGGGTTTGATGAGAGAGCTGGAAAAACATTGACGAGAGGGGAAGTATCTCGTGGGTTGAGGGATTGATAATTTTGTGCGGGAGAGAGAGGGATTGGTAATTTTGTGCAAGAGAGAGGGGGGGGGGGGGAGGAGTCAGTCAGCCGTCGTCGCATCATCCTGCTTCCAAATGGCCCCACATTCTCTAGTGCAGTGTGGTCGCCGTCTTCGATCTCCTTGATGCCCTCTTTGAAGATTGAGGTGTTGTGCATGCTGGGGTGCAAAGAAGCACAAGCGAGAGTGGTTGCTATATAACCTTGAATGGGGATGAATTGTGTGCTCGGGGGAGGGGGAGTGTTTGTGCGGTGTGTGTGTGTGTGTCAGATATTGAGAGAAATCAAACCTATGGAGAGAAATGTGTGTGTATGTGATGGAAAGCTACATGCTAAATAGGGTTTTCACGAAGAGATTGTGCGTGCGAGATAGAGAGCGATGTGCGGGCCTTGAGGTGGGCAGGGGCTGGGTGAAGGTGTCAAAATGTGTGCGTTGATGCATGCGTTCCATGCGATCATGCGAGGGACGGACGAATCGAGAGAGATGGTTGTTGTGTTACAGATGCTCCTCTCTCTCTCACACACACACACACAAGAGTACAAATAGAATACCGTTCTCTCTTGTATACACAACGTATCGGCATCTGTCTATGTCTCACTCATGCATGATCATTTTTACATTCACACCCCTCTATGTCCCTATCACACGCACACCGTCTCCACATTGCCCTTCCGCCACAACACACATATGGACACATACACACGTTCTCTGTCAGTCATACACACAAAATCAATATTAAAAAAACTAGGGCACACATAAAACGTCCAAATCGAAATAAACACGAACTAGAGCAAAATTCAAATATATGGAAATATTGTAGCGTCAAGAACTTTTCCAGGAAAAAAGTTGAGTAATATTCGGGGATTGTTTTCACACACACAAAAAGGTTCGGTGATGTCCTTCGAGAGCGACACGGTGACGCACCGTTCGATTGACCACGCGGCCACGGTTCACGCGCTTGCACAGGATTCCGTATCGTGGCTGTGGTAACTAATATAAGCGATGCCTCAGTCTAATGTTTACATGTACTAGTACGGTTTTATTTTAAGTTTGACCAAACCTATATAAAACTAAACTAAGCTCCAATATGCGCAGTCATCAATATGCCATCGCCGCCTTTGCGCATGCCGGTGCCCGCCTACTCCGGCCACCATTTCTCGCCCATCACCGCCGTGTCGCAGCCATCCCTATGCCATGAAGCCGAAGGCTCGCCCGCTCACATTGTCTGCAGTCCCTCCTCGTGATGCCGCCGCGCTGCCAAGCACGCGAGCAGCTGGTGGAGCCGCGTCTACGTACGCAGCGTACGAAGAGGAGGACGAGCGCGTGCTCCAGCACGCCGACGAGGAGGAACTAGAGTCTCATTGTCGTCTCCGCCCGCGCGAGGAGGTGCGCATGGTGGCTGTCGCGGCGGAAGCCGGTCGTTCCTGCGCCGATCCTGCAAACCGGGTGCGGACGCGGAATCTACCTTCGAGACCTTGAATGCCACATGGATCGTACAATCTGAAGGAGCAATTTGGGCCAGTCGACTCTTGTGAGCCGTTGGATGCAACATGGATGGCTAGAAGGGCTTCTTCAACCTTCGAAATTGATGCACTGTTCATCTTCTCAGCCTGCGACACGCCTAACCGCCTGCCTCCAGGTGAATAAGTCATCTTTGGTGGTGCACCATGACCAAGGAGGGAAGACTTATACACCTAGACAGAGGGAGTACTACTATTACTTATGTACGTGCAAATGAACATTTTAACATTACGATGCGGTTTTTGTAAAAGTAGAAAAACAACACTAGTCAAGCTTTTGAAACGATTTAATGCAAAACAAATGCAAAAATGCTAGTTTGATTGTTTACTTTTAGCTTCCTTCTCTGTTGTTATTTCTCTATCGTACTTTGTACGGAGTATCTCACTGGTTGGGAAGGCATGCAAATTCCCAAACCGCTTCCTACACCCTGTATCAAACTTTTTGCCTAACAAGTTGTGCCGTGTTGGAATTCCAACTTTATTACTACTACTAGGAGTACCATAGGCTTCTAGATTAGTAATCCCATAACTACTACCTCCGTCCTGGTTTATTGGTCCCCATTGTAATCTGTGTCAAATTTTGACCATAAATTTAACTAATGAAATGTTTGTGCATGTCACATGCACTAACATTTGATCAGTTAATCATTGGTCAAAATTTAGCACAAATTACAATGGTGGCGAATAAACCAGGACGGAGGTACTAGTAGTAGTTTAGAAGCCCAAATAAATGAGTGAGGCGCCTTAATGTGACTCTCCACTGTGACTAGTCTTATGGGAAAAGTTGGGGAAGAGACGGCTTATTTTTTAAGCCGCCAAAAGAATTGGACCTAGGAGTAGTAGCTAGGGATCGAGTGTGAGAGATGAACCAGAGAAAGTAAATGCAGAGAGATGAAATGCAAAAAAGACAGAGGGATGTGATGGTCGCTTGTCCGTTTATTTTACCAGGCTACTTATTACTAGGAGTGGTTGGGTTTTGTGATATGACAGCTTTACTGCCGCGCCACGAGCGGGGTGAGACTCCTGTGCAGCAGTGCCCTCTACAATAGTTCTACATTGGTCATGGTTTATTAGTCCCCCATTGAATTTGACTGAAGATTTAACTGACAAAATGTTAGTGCTTGTCAACAAAAACTATATCATTGGATTCGTATTTGAACATAGTTTTCAATGATATAATTTTAGGTGACATGCATGAGCATATATCGTACTATATATAATGTTAGTTAAATGTTTGGTCCTACTAATCTATAGTAAGGTGCTCGTGCATTGCACGGAATAGTGAAATGCATTGATCGGGGAGTTGTTTACCTTAACAAAGGATGTGGGGGTCATCTCATGTGTAACGGGTATCGATAGGTTTCTTTAGATATTATTTCATCTCTAGAGCTCACAAACATCCGGGTGAAATAGATAAAAAAGTATCTTTTGCAAACAAAAGCGTTTAACTGTTCAACCCGCTTCCAAAACTTGTGAAGAAATAACATTTATTGTGCTTTGAAAGAAATGATCTTTAATAATTAGGTTTTGAGTATCGATTGTTATACATGTTGGCTACAGAGGACATGTCACTTTCTTATAGTCAACAGTTGGCTATACTATTAAGTATTAACCATGCTCTTATACACCTAGACGGAGGGATTAAATCAGGATGATTTGGAAGGGGGCAGAGGAGATGTAAGAAATGGTTCATCATAAGTCTTTCACCAGTACTGTAGTAAAAATTCTCAGTTAATCTCATAAATGGTAAACGAGAACTCTAATGAAGCAAAATCATACATGGAAGATTCTAGACTAAACCATAAAAGGATAAACTTTTATTCAAGCGCGATACTCTAATAGAGCTAGATCATGCATGGAAGGTTCTATACTGTATAACTAAGAAGTCTCCACATGCTTAGACAGCGGATTACATTGAGCGAAGACTAATGATCATCATTTAACTTGGTAATGCATATGTCCAGGTGAACCTCCTTAGAGTCCCGGTGCACCATGTGGGGGGGGGGGGAATCATACCATGCGTCTTCCATGTCCATATCGGCGGGAAGGTCCCAGCTCGGCACAATCCTAGTCAGCGTCATGGAGCGGGTGTGGGCGCCCACGTACATCTGAGGGGCACTAACAGTGATCACGCACCCGTACATCGGCCTCGTGTCAGTGTTAGCATCAGCGACGTCGCCTCTGACGCACACTACAGAGACAGGGCAGCAGCCAGCACGGGCCTCGTCGGTGCCCATGATCAATAGGAAGACGCTGCCGTCCTCCTCCGAGACTAGCAGGCGGCGGACTCCGGCACGGCGAACGGGTAGCACATCTTGTACTTAATGTTCTCCGCCAAGGGCCAGTAGTGATCACCGGACGCCTGCGTGAGGTGATGCATGAGGTCCGCTGGCGAGCCCCAAAACGGCATCGGGCACTCATAGAAGTAGACGAAGGGCTCCTTGGAGGCATCGACCAGGCCGTCCATGAAACGGGAGTGGCTGTAGGGGACGTTGCGCCAGTTGAATATATGAGCAAGTTACTACGAGATTTAGTCCGAATAAGCACAAAATTAATCATGATGGCTATAACAGATATTAAACTAATCATGTGGACTAGCATAGTAGATGAACAGATCAAATCTAGGACACAGAGTAGAAACATGAATTCTACCACGATTTCAAACAGGAAGGACAGAAACACATACGGTGCAATGGGAGCAGCACCGTTGGCGTTGAGGTTGTCGCCCATGTCGTTGAGGAAGAGGTTACCGAGGTTGGGGAAGAAGTCGTCGTCGGTGAAGTCATCGCTGCTAGTAGTCACGAGAGTGCGCTCCCCAAATTTCAACAGCGCCAGCCGAATGGAGCGCAGGAGGTAGTGGTTGTAGGGGACGTTGCGGCTCCAGAATGGAGTGCATGAGTAGCACACGAAGCAGTAGCACACGCCGCCCGTCTGCCTCGGCCAGGCCTCGCTCCGCCAAATCCGGCATGAAATAGGGTCCAAAGTAGCCAAATGATTGAGAAAGAGCATTTATTGTCAATCTAACCCTGCATCCAAACACCTCTTCGGTTAGAGTTAGTTCAGGGTTGGTTCAGGGTTAGAATCTAACTCTAACCTCTTACTGAGTTAGAGTATCCGAACAGGGCCATCATTTTTTCAATGAAATGGTCGAGATACCATTTTTTCGACAAAATTCTCGAGATATCATTTGTTTTTACACATGGGATTACTCCTGCATGGGTCAATCACAACAGGTGTTTTGTAAAAAATGCATCTTGATGTTCTGTGCAATGTATGTGCATCTTGCTAGTTTTTTTGCATATAATTCCAAACACCACGTAGACACGGTCTTTGACCATTTTACAACTATGTTAGTATCATTGTTATTGGTCAGCCGGTGCAAGTTATAGCCCCGAGTGCTTTAACCTTTTTTTAGTAATGATATCTGGCGATTGCTCGCCACGAGCTCAATCCTGGCGAATCCCACGTAACCGTCAGATTTCCATCCGACGGTGGCCTGTTTTTAAGCCATAGTATTTGACAAAACCACTACCCTTACACACGTACTGTAACTGCGTCGCGCGCGTTTGCAACTGCCATGTCTGCCAGCGAACATTTGCTGGGAATTGGAGTTAGCACCGATTGCGGTTCGTAGTTGTTCCACGCTCGGGCATTGAAGTTTATAACTATTTTAGATTAGAATATACTAATCCTCTGGTGCTAGTAGTAGAGCAGAGTCCTACTCCACTGCTACTCTACTCAAGCAAGTTAGGGCATAGTAGTAGGTACTGTAGGGAGTACCAGTATTGTGATCACTCAAGCAAGTTGTCCGACATCGATATGACCCTACGCTGTTGGTATGTGTCTCGTAAGTCAAGCGACATACTGTATTCATCATCACCTATCTACTCCCCGCATCACATATTCGCTTCTCCATATTTGTCCGCACATAATCGTCCAATCTTCCATCCCCGCTAAGGCGCCTCCCCCCTCTTCCAAAACTCAAGAACTAACAATGGCAGAACCGAGCAGTGTCCGCCGAAAGAGTGGCTGGAATTCGCTCCCCACAGAGGTAATCAAGCTCATTGTTTCGCATGTGGACAATCTCAGTACCATGACGCTCGCCGCGTGCTCGTCGGGGCTGTACCGTTTACTCAAAGACCTCATGCCAGAGCTTTTTAAGCCAGCTCCTTGCTTGCTGATGCCACCTAATCTTCAGAAATGGCGTGTCACGCAGCATATCGATCGTAGGGTGGCGAGCATCAACCCCCTTGACTGCGATCCGATCCCCGTCACCCTCAACTACATTAACGGTATGTACTGGGTCGGCATGAACACGTCTTGGATGGTGCTCGTCGACGGTCGCGACAGCTTGTGATGGGCTAAGTTGGGACACCCCTGCAGGGTATAAACTTTCGAGAGCCGTGCCACGGTTATGTGGCAGATGGGAATTTGTTAATATCCAGTTGTAGACAACTTGACACTTGACTTAACTAAAATGCACCAACCGCGTGTGTAACCGTGATGGTCTCTTCTCGACGGAGTTCGGGAAGTGAAAACAGTTTGGTTATGTATGAACGTAAGTAGTTCAGGATCACTTCTTGATCACTTCTAGCTTACGACCGTTGCGTAGTTTTCTCATCTTACTCTTGTACTCGTATGTTAGCCACCATATTTGCTTAGCGCTTCCACCTTATACCCACATCTTACCTATAAGCTTAAATAGTCTTGATCTCACGGGTTTTGAGATTGCTGAGTCCTCGCGACTCACAGATACTACCAAAACAGTTGCAGGACCCGATGATACCAGTGCAGGTGATGCCACCGAGCTCAAGTGGGAGTTCGATGAAGACCTTGGCCGTTACTATGTTTCGTTTCCGGATGATCAGTAGTGGAGCCCAGTTGGGAGGATCGGGATTTAGCATTTGGGTTATCTTCTTTTTATTGGGATTTGTCCGTAGTCAGATTATGTGTGTACTCTGAATGATGTATGAATTATTTGATCATTATGTGGCATGACGATTGTAATCCAACTATTTATTCTATCATTGTTCTTGTACATGGGATTGTGTGAAGATGACCCTGCTTGCGACAAAACCAAAATGCGGTTATGCCTCGAAGTTGTGCCTCGACACATGGGAGATATAGCCGCATCTTGGGCGTTACACTCAACCCGGATCATTTCATCGAACAACTACAAGAGACGTAGCGACACCTGAGGAAAACCCAGAAGACTGCACGAGACACTGAGCAAAGCACAACTACTGAGTCCGAGAACCCCAAGGGTAGGATGAGTCATGTACCCTCTATGCACAGTCGAGTCCGTATGATGGTTCGAATAGAACCATGATTGTGTGTTGCTTGCTTTTATCTGTTTGAGTTTTGATATAAGTCGCACTTTTGCCCTAGGCAACAAGAACGTGACTATATCACCTACCTTATTTTAAATGCTTGTGTTTGGCCCTTTCGACACTTGTTTGTTTGCACTTGCACTACACCATCCCCCTTTAGGCATTCCCCTCCTCTATGCTACTTTTCCCTCTCTTTCCTCTCGTCAACTTAAGACCAGCAAGACAAGATGCACCAAGGATTCCACCTCGGCGACCAACCAGCGTTGAAGACTTTTTCTACAGCCCCCTCGACCAAGTGCAACCCCGTAGAGTTATATTTACCCCTCAATGTTAGAAACTGATCCCTAGACCCTTCGAGACTTTACAAGATACCCCAGTTCGAATCCTTAACCAAGTGCTTAACCCACAGAATTGCAAGAGAACCAGTTAAGCCTCTATAACCTTGCTTAGCACTAGGTTCATTATGGAACTAGTGGACATAGGGAACGAGCACATTATCATCTTAAGATAGCACCAAAACTGGCGATGCCATAGGGAAGACCAATTTGAGGATATAGGAATTGAGGACAAATGACTTGATGAGTTTATACCAGTGACCTTGAGGAATTATCTGAGACTCTTTGGGGAATTATGAGGCTTTCGTGTTGGTAGATGAACTTGGTGGGATCATGATAATAGAGTAGCATAACTTTCATTACCCGTGAGTAAATTGGATTTTGTAGGACAATTATGATCGCAAGCTAAAATTCTTGGAAGTATATGGATTTGACTTGATCAGATGATATAAATAGGAGCTTGTTGACATTATGATAATGACTTGGGGGAAAACATGTAGGATTTCTCGTGGGACATGAGATTTGGATTTAAATAGGTGATCTTCGTGGAGTATAGATGCTGAGTAAGTCTACATGGTTCGGAGTAAATTGGATTTAGACTGATGATCTCGATCATGATACCATGTTTCTCAGTGGATGATAAACTAGGAGATTGGACTAATTGTTGGAGTTGATTTAGGGATCTATATAAGCTTGACATAGCAATTTATCCGATCACGATAACTGGAATTGGTGGACTGACTATAGTAAGGACAGCCGTTTCAAGTATTTGGGGATTATAGGACATCAGAAGATCACGTGGAACAACATAGACATTATATTTTAAGAATTAATGGATTATGTAGAGATTGATGGAAGTTAATGGGCTGTTGGAATTGATTCATAGGAAGGAAACAAGATCTTGGAGTGGTATACGATGTGTTTCCTTAGGATAGAGATGCAGTATCATGGACCTTTGAAGAATAGGCTGAGCACTTGGATTGTGATGTTTAATTCAAGCTTAGCAGCTTGAATGTTCTACCCATGGATTTTTTTCATAGATATGAGTTTGGGGATAGTTGACATGTATGTTTTTGTTAGACCTCCTCTCGGGAGTCATGTGGATATGAATAGCATGAGTAATGATTGAAGTTGGTCTATACAAAAGGATGCTTTCAGTGGTATAAGGTGATTTGTTTAAAGTACTAGATGGAACAATTGGCATCTCAGAAACTGTGCTTAAGGATAAGATGGCAAACATTCACTCGCACACAAGAATCCTTGAAACCCTTAAGCCCTACCAAGCCACAACATGGCCGGATCATGACCATGGTCTTTGGCTCTAGGTCGAGAACACCTTGGCCCATACTCAACCGTGACCACCACCAATACCCCAGACTACTTTATGTACCTTGTGATCAAGTCTTCATAAAGAACTTGGACAAGTTGGTTGTCATCTAATGGCGACATACTTGTCTACCCGAAGACTGAAGAAGAGCCGTTCAGCTGGTCAGAGAACATCTGAAGACCGCCATGTCAAGGAGGAAGAACTATACCAACCACCATCGTCAAGAAGTGAACTTCCGCGTTGAAGGCCATGTGTATCTGCAAGTCCTCTCAAAGGAATCAAACATTTCCATGTCATAGGAAGACCCACACCAAGATTCATCGACCCCCTTCAAGATCACTGTAAGACAAAGAGAAGACGGTTATCGGCTAGAGTTTCCACTAGTATCATCCGATGTGCACAACGTTTTCCACGTGTCACGACTCCGAAAGTGATTCCAACTTCCTAACTAGCCCGATCTGTACAAGCACATCGATCACCGAGCCATCGACCTCCATCCCGACCTGACCTATGCGAGAGACCCCTTTGCAACCTAGATCAAGTGGAAGGTTATACAAGAAGCCACACACCATCAATTACTTCAAGTTTAATGGATCACGAGACGGAAGCAGAAGCAGTATGAGGACGTGAGGACTACCCCAGATCTAAGTTTCCGTATTCTTTTCCGCGCCTAGTTTGGGAATCTCGGTGACGAGATACTTGTAAGGGGGTAGGTTTGTCACACCCTGATTTTCATGCCACAACACTTAAGCTAATAAATCATGATAAAATGTGGTTTGACCAAAATCTTTTGAGTGTTCTGAACTTTGCTTGATTGGATTTTGTTTTTGCTGTTTGAAAGTGCTCTAAAAATCAATTAAATCCTCTAAATCTTATACTCCTTCTCCTTCATCCAAAACTTTCCCCAATCATCATGCCTTGTGTACAGGACAGAATAGAATTTTCTTACAAAAATAATTTGGCCAAATAGTATTTTCTAAATTAGGTTTTCCAAAAACCCCTGAATTGAGACTTGAACTACAAGTACTTAATTAATTGTGTGAAAAATATTTAAAAAATTATATTTGACTCCTATTAGATATAGGACTCCCAAAAACCACAAAATATTATTTTAAAAGTTATTTTTCTATTTTATTGAAAGGCTTTTTCTTAAGGCCGGAAATGGTCTTTAATAGGTTAAAATTATTTTAACGTTTCAAAAATATTTGAGAAAATTTAGGGAAGCTTAGTGGACATATATTATCCGTATATATGAGTTTCAAGACATGGTCATGTTCAAAATATTGGACAAAAACCTCCAAAACCATTTCTGCATAATTCAAGTATTTGAAATATTTTTGTAGGAAATATTATCAAATAAATCCAAGAAAATTCTAGAAAGTCACATATTCATAATGTGATGAACTTGCAAAGTTTCATTCCAATCAAAATAGTTTTGGTTCACAAAAGTGCCCCAAAACCCTCCCTGACCAGATCCAAATTTGAGCAACTCTACATTACCAACTGTCTCCTTTTCATCCCAAATTTTGTGGACATGCTCAGATTTTCAAATGATAACACTACACCAAGTGGTGCATCAAGGAGAAAAGATTTACATGACTAAATCTGGGAAAATCCATTTCTGTTGATTTCTATGGTTTGCCAAAGTTACATTGGCAACTTTCTTCAAATGAAATCAAACTTGGTGATCAACCTCATTTTCATATGCCATTTGATCATGTTAAATCCCATGTCAAGGAGAGATCATTTGCTTGTCCAAAACAACATCAAACACCTTCTGGCACTTTGCCAAAACCACCATTTGGACCACTTTCACTATTCTCCTTTGCCTCAAATATTTACCAGAGGTATACCTGATCATCATCTACCTCCAGTAATTCCCCCTCTTCCATAGCTCAATTATTTGTGGGTGAAAACCCCCATTTCCCCCTCTGGACAGCCACTGTTCACCTGTCTCTCCACCTCCCCTCTCATCCAGTGGCTTACTAAGGCATCCAATGCCCCTTTCCTATTGTTTACTACCCCCTAGGGTTGTTGGACACGGGAGGACACAGCCAGGACACAAAAGACATGCCCATGCCCAGAGTCACGCTCTGGAGTGAGCTACAGTGCGCCAGGGCACTCTAGCTCGGCCCTCCCGAGGACACCTGGCGGCATTGGGCAGAGCGAGCGTGTCCGTGGAGGACTCCTCGGCGTCCGCAGCACGCCAAGATGTCGGGTCCCTCCTTCCTTGCCCTCTTTTCTCTCTCTACAGAGCTCGCCGAGCGCGCCGTAGACCACGCCCACGGTGCACCAACGCCCCCTCTATTTAGAGACCCTCTCAAGCTCTCCTATGGCCTCCTCTCGCTCCCTCTCTCTCCTAGAAATCTCCCATACAAGCCACCTCTCCCTCTCGCGCCCTCCTGCACCCTCCATGGCTGCCATGGTCGCCGTCGGCCTCCACCCGACTCTGGGGAACCAGGGCCTCCCCTCCTCTACTTTGACCACCAGGGGAAGCGACACAGGCCATCGGATCCCTCCCGCTCCTTCTTTCCTCTACTCCGGTGCCCATGGCGTCGCGCTCGTCTGCTCCCGAAGTCGCCCGCTGGCACCAAGGTCACCATCTCCCTCGTTCCTCCCGGCCTGCGTGAGGCCAATGGATGGGTGCGGCTCGATCCCATGAGTCCGTCGGTATGCCGGACGCCGCCGGGGATGGCCGGAGTTGCCGGGAAGGGCGCCGACACCTCGCTCGGCCGGCCTCCTCTGCCCTAGGCACGAGGAGGGAGACGACCTGCGGTCGGGCCCCGAAGGTCAGCGAAATGGCCGGATAGCCACGTCATTAAGTGGAGACGGGCCCACTGCACGCCGCCTCACTACAGTGAAAGCGCCAGGCAGGAACCCGCTTTCGACGTGGCCTCCCAGCAGGCACACGCGAGGAGCTGGGTGAGGCCCAATGAGCCACGGTGCTAAGTTACGGCCTGAGCGGAGTTTAGCGCGTTTTGGTATATTCCTTATTGTTTCTTTTTCTTTTTCCAGAATGTTGTAAAAACTCCCAAATATTCAGAATAAATCCAAATCTGAGGATTCCAATTTCTCATAGTTCATAAATTGATGCTCTATCACATGGTGCAGTTTGCAAAATTTTCCAGAAAAATTTTCTTCACAAATATTTATGAAATCCCATTTGTCCATTTCTGTGATAAACTTTAGAAAATTACAGAGAGCTCATATTTGATCCAAATGCCATGATTCAAATTCCTATATACTTATGTGTTCATAACTTAGTTTGTGAACATTTTTCTAAATACTTTACGTGCCACATGAAATATTTGTCCATTTCTCCATGTATAGCCAACTTTACAAATTCTTAGGAAATTCATCTAAACTCCAAATCCAGTAGAACCAACTCCTAGATGCTTCTAAAATAACTCCTTGTTAAATGGGTGGCTTTGCTCATTTTTCAAAATAATGTTTCTGTACACCTCTTACAAATCCATAAATCCCTAGTTCCATCATATTGAAATGTTCCAAAATATCCATTGATCCAATCCCAATGAAACCACTCTGGCATTTTTCATATGACCAAAGGTATCCTAGAAAAGTCAAATTCACATTTTTAGAGCACTTTTACTTTTTCCAAGTTGTGTTGCTTATTGTGATTGTTTCCAACGTTAGTTGATGAAGTAGACAAAATACTCGGAGATGGACCAGAAGAATTTGAAGACCAAGAAGGTTTTGTTGAGCCAGGCAAGCATCCATTTGACCATGTCTATGAAACCCTTATTATGCATGACATATAGCACTTTATTATTGTTGCATTGGAACCTTGATGAGATGGTAACCCCTTTGGTGGGTGCCTTTGTTACGTCCTTGTTGATACTTGCATTGTGCATGACCCTACCTTCCTATGAGGGTTATGCAGGTGGGCGTAGATAGGATGCTAAAGTAGTTGCTACGCAAAAAGGGACGAGTGTATGCATGGTGATGGAGACAAAAATATTCTCAAAGACTTCTTGAAAACCTCATCGGGTGCCACTAATTCCCTAGGGAGATGTTGAGCTAATGTCAGGACCCCGATTCCAAGTCACATCGATCTAGCTGGTAACACCTCATATCACTTTGCGCCTCACGCACGGTATTCCCACGGGTGTCGCCTTACCATGGCCCGGGACCGTTTGCGCCTTTTGGCTCACGTATATGATAGTGTCGCTAGCATCCATATGACAGAGAACCCGGGCCGACATGGCTAGTCGTGAACCCAAAGCGGCACTAACCCATGGGGACAGGCATACATGAATCAACTTCGAGCATGTCGGTCAGCAGGGTGCGAATCCAGGCTGTAGCACTTGGCTAACAGGACTCCGGTAACCGGGCTGTAGCAGGCTAGGCAGGACTCCGGATGTCACCGCGTGACATTTCCCCGAAGGGACAGGCACAAGAACGAAGTGAAACACATGCCGGCCAGTCAAGTGTCTGGCGGTAGTCTGGGCTAGCGGGACTCCGTGAACCGGGCTGTAGCGGACTACTATGGCTCATGGAAGCACTAGACTACATTTCCCCATAAGAGAGGCTGCCAAGGATAAACAACTAGATTGTCGGATCCCACACATACCAAGCATTTAAATCATACACACAATATGCTCGATATGTGTAAATACAACATGGCATCACAACATAACTCTACGACTCAAAGTATTTATTCATTAGGCTCCGAGGAGCGAGATATTACAAACATGGGTCTCATGACCCAACACTGAGTGCATACAAGTCAAAGCACACGTGGAAGCTTAACATGTCTGAGTACAGACATCTACAAACGAAAAAGGCTGAGAAGCCTGACTATCTACCAGATCCTGCCGAGGGCACAAGATCGTAGCTGAGGTAACAAGCTAAACGTTGAAGTCCATGCGGTACTACTAGCGAGACTGGAGTCTCTCTGCAAAACATAAAATAGGCCAACGTGAGTACAAATGTACCCAGCAAGACTTACATCAGAACTAGCTACATATGCATTAGTATCAACAAAGGGGTGGTGGACTTTAACTGCAGCAAGCCAACTTTGACTCGGTGGCTATCCTGAACTACGACTGCAAGTAACTCTTTTGAGGTGGCGCACACGACTCCACATATTCACCATACCAATACACCACTATGGATCCGCTCCCGTCTACCTACGAGAACGCCATCCATAGCATTCACTCTTATCTTGAGAGTTTTAGAGTATCCACTTTCACTTGTATATGAACTGTACAGGCAACCCAGAAGTCCTTTACCGCGGGGGTGTACTTCACACATGCTCCCGCCAGTTACCACCATGTACACATCGTGTATCTCGGCAACCTTCAAGCGGAAGCCTGGCGAGGGAGTCGGCCATGACCTGACTAACCACACAAGTCTCTCATCCAGGTTTATCGCCTATTCGGGTTCCATCCGCAAGGAGATCCGGCCGGGGTGTCGCTCACGGCCCCAAACGACATGTACAGGGTTCCAAGCCCACCAAACAGGCGGCCCTTGGCATACCCGGCCACGGTGCCTAGTCTGTCCCAAGCCCACCTGTACCGGGTGCCACTTGGTAGACTACTAACACTACCTACAAACATCAGAAACTAGTTGCAACTCCTGGACAGAGATCATGTTGATTAATAAGTCGAGAGGGGTCGAGTTACGGAACCCAATGTGTGGTAATGCTGTTCATGGATCACAAACACGAACTCAGTTCACGAGGGGCGATTGCAATGAGACAACCCACCATGTACTCCTACATGGCCTCTCACCGCTACCTTTACCAAATCGTGTTCACACACTTAGCTTACACACAGTAGGACATGTTCACACACCTCCAATTCATCCTTGATGAATCAGACCTGACACAACTCTAAGCAATAGCAGGCACGACAAACAAGCATGAATGAGTAGGCACATCAGGGCTGAAACAACTCCTACTCATGCTAGTGGGTTTCATCTATTTACTGTGGCAATGACAGGTCATGCAGAGGATAAAGGGGTTCAACTACCGCAGCAAGTAACAGATGAATCGTTGTTGTCCTAATGCAGTAAAAGAGGGTAGGAGGGAGAGAGTGGTATTGTATCAGAATGAACAAGGGGGTTTTGCTTGCCTGGCACTTCTGAAGATAATATAGTTCTTCATCGGTGTCATCGAACTCATCGTCGGTACGTCGTCTACTGAGAGGGGACAAACACCGGCAACACAAAAGGAAACACCGTCAATGCAATGCACAATATTATGCATGATCATGATATGGCAATATGATGTGGTTTGAGATAATGCAACTAGCAGCAGGTTAAATGAAGTTGGTTTGAACCATAGGTTCAAATTCAAACTCCATATCTGAAGGTTTAAATGCCATTATAAGATTTGGCCTAAACAGCAGCCCTAAGTTGTTCTATCATGCTTGAAAATGGTAAAGATGGATAGATTGGATTTTTCTGATCATTTTTCATATATAATTTATTTCATTTGGAGTTACGGTTGAATTTATATGAATTTTTGAAGTTAATATCAATTTCTGGAATTTTCAGAAAAGAATAAATCCAGAAAAAGGTTAACTGCATCAGCATGACGCCGTTGTGACGTCAGCAGGTCAACAGACCGGGTCCAGGTCAAACCTGAAATGTGGGTCCCGCATGTCAGTGTAACAGCGTCACCAGCAGAGGCTGACCAGTCGGGCCAGGTCAACGCTAAGGTGGCAAGGTCAAACTAACCGGTGGGGCCACGGCCATTAGCTTAAATTAAGCAGGGAATAACCCTATGGTTAACTAAAGGGTGGGGCCCGTCTGTCAATGACTCTAGGGGTTAACTAAGTGGTGGTTAATGCTAATGACTTGCCATGTCAGCACTGCCGGCGATTAGTCGCCGGCGACCTCAAGTCGCGGCGGAGTCCGCTCGGGATTGAGCTACGGGTGATGGTTTCGGGCGAAGTTTGCGGCTATGGGTTGCTGGCACACACGCGCATCCAGTGGTGGCCATGGGAGGGAGCGAAGTGGACTGTAGCGGCGGTGGTGACGATGAGTGCGGTGGCCGGAGTTCGGCCAACAATGGTTTGGGCGATGCGGGGCACGAAAGGAGCCGTGGATGGTCTTGTTCGACTCGAGGGAGTGCGGTGAGTGCAGCCGTGAGCTCGGACGCGAGCTTGCGCGACCATAGCCACGGTGGTGACATGGCCGGCGGGGGGAGATCTCGACCTCGACGGTGGCCTAGTTAGGGCGTGCTATCAAAGAAGGGGCCAGGGGGGAAGCGATCAGGGGCTCAATGGGGGCGGAGGAGAAGGCTGGCGGGATCGGGGATGCGTCGGAGTGGAAGCACGGTCGCCGGCGATCTCGGTGGCCCGAGGAGGAAGAATACGTCGAAGCGGCGCTCCGAGGCTCTTCTCGTCACGTGGCTCGGTGGAGACGGCGTATGGGTCAACGGCGTTGCTCGAGGTCACGTCGGAGAGGCACGGGGAAGGCTGTGGTCGCGGTGGTGCTCGTCGGCGGTCTCGGCGCCCACGGACAGAGAGAAGGGAGGAAGCAGAGGAGGGGATGAGGGTGAGGGAGAGTGAGAGGAAGTCGGGGGAGCTGCATGGCGTCGTCCAGAAGCATCCGGGCAAGCAGGCAGAGAGGAGGTGGCGCTAGGAGGGCGAGCGTGCGGCGAGCACACGCTCGGCGTCCTACTGGCGCAAGGTTGAAGACAACCTTTCCCCTGGTGGGTTGTATGGCTTTGCCCAGCCGGGCTGCTACAGAGGTGGGCCGGTTGGGGCGCCAGGTAAGCCCAGGTAACTCCTCTGTGTCTCTCTTTTATTTCTGTTACCTTTTCTAATTTCTATTTTTCTGTTATGGTTTACGATAAATAGTAAACCATTCATCAAATCCTGGAAATAATTATGGGTGCTTTCTGAGTTATTCTAGTGACCCTTAACAATTTCCAACATTTTTGGAGCAACTAAAATATATATAGCATTTAAATAGCTCCAATTCAAATATGGTTGAATTAATTCAAAGTCCAAATATGTCCTGCAAAAATGTCAACCATTTTTGGTAGATGCTTCCACCTTGATCCAGAAATGATGAACATTTTTAAAGGGCATTTTGAAATCATTGAAAAAGATTTTAGTAAACCCTAGTTGGTTTAAGGGGTGGTGCTGGGGGTTCTGTCATCCCCATTTCAAGTTTCTGAGGAATTTAAACATGATGCAACACCAGATGCTAGCACTAAGCAGTACCAGAAGCTAGGGATGTGACAGCTAAGTAACCACTTGATGATGAAGTGGTGTACCGAGGCAAGTGAGTGTGTTGTTTTCGAAAACAGATTGGTTTAAGTTGTGATCGTTACTCCAACCTTACATGCGCAACCACTCTACCCTTATATGGGAAAGGGCACTATTGATTACCTAATCTGCGCTAGCATGGAGGACGCATTACTAGTGACGGAGTGACGTGGTTACTCTCGGGATAGGGTCGTCCTTGGATAGGCGGCCATGGTTTTTTTCACAGGGCACCGAACACAACGTTGATACCCCCATGCTTGTGCTATGTGTAGAATATGGGAGCATGGCTCCACCGAATTAAACAAGTGAGCACAATTGTGGCACGGGGGGTTGATATCAATCGAGTGGACTCCATGTTGGTGGCGTCTAGGGAAAGGTAGTGATCGGGTGCTTACCCCGGGTACTTGAGGTACCGCGGGTCGTGGATGACACGAAAGCTTCCCTGATCTTGTGGGTAAAGTGTGCAATCTCTGTAGAGTGTAAAACTATTCGAATAGCTGTGTCCATTGTCAAGGACAGTTGGATAACCGCTCTTCTACGCCCATTGTTTACGAAACCTGGTGTGTGTGTGTGTGTGTGTGTGTGTGTGTGTGTGTGGTTGTGTGGAGAAAACTATTTGAGTCAAGTCAAATGACTTGACATGTTGATTAAGCTGGAATTGAATCAAACCCTGTTTATGTTGATATCTGTGACCTGTTCACATGAATATCTGAATTCTTTTGATGCATGTTTTACAAGGTGTTAAGACGTGTCATTGCACTCAAAAATTGCTTTCTGCAAAAAATCCTACTTGGTGCTATATCATGCATTGTCATACCTTGTTCCAAACAATGGGTTGCTTGCGAGTACATTCAAAGTACTCATTGGCTTGCCACTAGTTATTTTAGTGGCCAGTCATGAAAGAACATGATTTAATGAAGAGCACCTTGGTGACGAACATGCGAGCTAGGACGCTTCCCAGTCAGAATGCCTGTAGGGTTAAGGCAGATGGTATGGGTCCAAGTTGTCATTGAAGATTTCCTCTAGACGAGTTGACCATAATGGTCCTACTTGTGTAAGATAGTATGTATGGATCTAAGACTCTTGTTATTCAGCTTCTGTGTGTCTAGTGAGCATTCATCTCTGTGATTGCCGTACACATGCATTCGATGCTCATGACTTATGAGTCGGGGTCCCACATGGGCTGTTGATGCCGGCGCGCTTGAGCCTCGAGTGACCTCTGGAGCTCCTCTAGACGAGTGCGCTTAGCCAAGTTGGCTTCACGGGTGGCTACCAAGGCCTAAGCATCGGGAGTCATCCCAATGATGGGTGTCTAGAGAGCTTACACGATCCTGAGCCGCAGCTCATCCATTTGCTGCCGAGTGAGAGGCCGGGGATAGTACTCGTCGGTGCGGAGATGGTCGTCATTGATGTTTCCGTGCAACGGTCCGTCAGCGTCCGTTCCATCGTGAGCAAACATAGGATGGCAGTTCGGGGAGTCGACCACCAGCACCTCAGCAGCAGAGTTACTGCTCTCGCACTTGGATCCATCATCCGAGTCACCATGTAGGGAGGCGAACAAATCAAAGGCGAGCTCGACTAGCTCAATCACCGCGACCTTTGAGGCCACGACTTGAAGGGCCACCGCATGCCTGATCCAACGCTATAGCCATGAGCGCCAAGAACGCTTGGGACAATGGCCAGTCAGGCGGGGAAGTGTTGACTGGTATGCAACAAATGGCTGCCAAAAGAACTTCATGAAGTGCGCTGCCCCGCAGATGAGCAACTCCTCCACGTCCAGCGGGGCCTCCTGGAGCCATGCCAAGTCTGACACTTGGTTTTCGATTTCAGACCCCTCACGATGGAGGTAACGACGCTACGTCTCGGTGCTCAGGAGTTGTGCTTGATTGAGTGTATGATTACAAAGATCGCGAACCCTTGCCATGGAGCTGAGGGGTGGCTTATATAGAGTCCGCTTCCCCTCATGAATGCTGCCATAACCTAGGGTTAAAGGGAGAGTTTAAGGGCGTCCGTTACTGGTAACGGACGCATTGATTGCACTTGATGAGTGTCGTGGGAAAACACAGTCACCTATGGGGCCATGGGCCCCTTGTGGTTTGGCAAGGGGGAAGAGCACGTTGCACAAAGAGCGAAGATCATCGAGCAGCACAACAAGGGGTGACTCTAATCATTTTACCCCGGTTCGGGCCGCTACGTAGCGTAAAACCCTACTCCTGCTTTGGTGGATTGGATGAGGGAGAGCGATGAGCACGTAGCACCCAAGCCCAACAAGGTTGCCTCGGGGAGAGCAGCTACACGCGTATGAGTGTACAAGGGTCCGAATCATTTTCTAGCTTGCCTCGGTCCTCCTTTTATAGTTCAAGGGGTATCCACAGTGGCAACATAGTCACTGTTGGTCGATTCAGTAGCTAACAGTGCTATCGTACCTAACTCTGGCAGTTAGGACAAAGCGCATTAGACGCCCCGCTAGGTGTCATGCTGGGAGGCAGCCCGAAAAGCATGCTGTGCCGCTTAACCATCTTCTTGTCTGTATGCATGACACGCCGATGGACGGGTGTCGCATGGGTAGAAAACTGCTTCCACATGGCAGCCACAGGCCGAGTGATAGCCACTTAATCACTTGAGGGCTCGACACCATGCTGATAAGTGACTTGCGTCGCTATGCGGTGGAGTGGTGGAGCCTTGGCGGGGAGATTTGCCCCTGGGGGCCCAGGCAAGCCTACTAGGGAAAGTTTGGCCTTGCTCTTGGGGTGGCCTCGACCCGACCGGCGCGCCTGCCCAGCAAGGGATGCTTTCCATTAATGGAATCTTGTTCCTTCGCCTTGTCTTGGTATTCTTGATCCGCTCTTGACTCCCAGAGAGCACTTTGTCTCTCTCTCTGGCTGGGTTCTTGACTTGGATGATCGATGGAGCTTGTTTCCTTGTCGCCGTGCCTGTGTACAGTCTAGGCAACATACACTAGGTTTTGTTGCACCGATAGGAGCCCCCGGGCCTGGCCCAGATGTGCTGTCGAGCATCGTTGGGGTAGGCTCTGTCAAGTACACAGGCAAGGGTCTTGTGCTGGTATTCTTCCTTTCCTTCTTGATATTTTCCTTGCTTCTTTGTTAACCTTGCGCTTGAATGAGGACAGTTTCCGCTTTTCCCGCCCATCGTGCGAGACATCTTGGGGCGAGCTTTATGCCACGACCCGCTGGTTGACCATGTCCCATACTCATGGGATGGCAACTGCCTTTTTGCCCATAGGTCGTTCCTGCCGTTTCCGCCATGTATGTTGCATGCATTGCATAGGGTTGGTGGCGAAAACATCGGGCGCAGGGAGGAGCGCCATGGCGGCAAGCCAGATGTCTTGGTTTTGTGCGCCATTAGTGGCGCAGAGGAATCAGGTTGGTGGAGCGGGGCGGTGGCTGATAACCCACAAGTATAGGGGATCGCAACAGTTTTCGATAAGTAAGAGTGTCAAACCCAACGAGGAGCTAAAGGTAGAATAAATATTCCCTCAAGTTCTATCGACCACCGATACAACTCTACGCACGCTTAGCGTTCGCTTTACCTAGAACAAGTATGAAACTAGAAGTACTTTGTAGGAGTTTTCAGGTAGGTTTGCAAGATAATAAAGAGAGCGTAAATAAAAGCTAGGGGCTGTTGTAAGTAAAGAAGCAATAAAGAAAATATAGCGAGTGTGGAAAAGTGGTGGTAGGAGTTCCGAAATTGTCCCTTAAGCAATTGACTACTTTACTAGACCGATAGCAAATTTTATGTGGGAGAGGCCACTGCTAGCATGTTATCCCTTACTTGGAATTCTATGCACTTATGATTGGAACTATTAGCAAGCATTCGCAACTACTAACGTTCATTAAGGTAAAACCCAACCATAGCATTAAGATATATTGGTCCCCCTTCAATCCCGTATGCATCAATTTCTATGCTAGGCTGAAGCTTCCACTACAAAAAAATACACTTCCGTGATGATACGTCTTTGTCACAGTAGATCCGTTTTTTGTCATGCATGTACATCCATGACAAATTGATGACAGAATCAAGAAAGTCATACGTGTGCTGTCGTCGAAGTGTTCCATGACATTACCAAAATTATCATCACGGAAGTGTCCACTTCCATGACGATAAATCGCGCGTCATAGAAGTGCTTACGTCAAGAGTGACCGACATGTGGCATCCACCGTAACGAAACGCTGTTAAGCTATCGGGTCGGGTTTTGGATCCGATAACCCGTTAACAGCCCCGACCAATGGGGATTTTCCACGTGTAAAATCATCATTGGCTGGAGGAAACACGTGTCGGCTCACCGTTGGGACAGATGTCATCCGCTCATTGGACCGAAGGCGCCTATGATACGGCGACACGTGGCACGACCCAACAGAGGCCCATTCCTGTGAAAAGGCCGACCCGTTTGACTTGGTAAAAAGGTGGCGGGCCAGCCCACGAAAAGCTTGTTAACGGCCTGTTCGCATATAGCCCACTTACAGCCCGCTAACCCAGGGCCCGTTACGCCCTATCCGAAATAGGCCCAGTAGCGTCATCTGGGCCGTCCAATATGATTCAGCCCGTTTTAAATTCCGGCCCATGTGTGGTCCATGACTTCTTTCGGCCCATATGAGGACCTTTGTAACTCTTGGCCCATTAATGGCCCATGGTGAAACCGGCCTGCAATGAACAGTGTATCACTTTATACCCATTAACGGCCCGTTATTTCATTGGGCTGTTTCCAGCCCAAGTTATCTTTCTGCCTTCTCAGGGCCCATTGATTCTTTGGATCATTTGCAGCATTCGGTTACATACGGCCCGTTACTGTCATTTTCTGCTTGTTGGCCAAATTCAGCCCATTGTTACAGTCAGCCCGTTTGCGGATCGTTAATACGTCGGGCCGTTTTCATGTAACAAAAACCCGTTGGGCTGTTTTCATAGAGTTATCAAATATGGCCTATTAACGGCCCGTTATAGTCCACGAATAGTACGACCCATGATTGGCGAAATGATGATACTCCCCGTAGAAGGTCCATGGATCCTACGGCCCATGGATAGTACGGCCCGTAGACGGCCCATGGATCATACGGCCCGTAGAAGGCCCATGGACCCTAAGGCCCGTATATAAGGCCGACGGATCCTACGGCCGGACGAAGGCCCATGGATCATACGGCCTGCAGGAGGCCCATGGTTACATCAGTCCATGTGTTGCCATGATTATTTTGATCTAGTTACCAAAAATAGGCTATTGTGGCCACTAGAAAAAAAACAGAAAAAGAACTGCAGTGACTACAAGCAAACAACTAAACAAGACAATAAGGAAATAAATAAGAAAGCAATTAACGCTAGCCTATTACCGCTGTTACACATATTACATCTAGTGGGCATCAAAGTTTGCCACCAGTGCAAATATAGGGAACAAAGCAGCACATTACATACACTGGCCGTTAAAATTGGCCACCAGTGCAAATAAACGCGGCGCAAAAACAAGAGCATAACTGAAACAACTTTAGAAGAGCTCAAGAAACGTTATTCTGGGTATCCACCATGCTGGCAATAAGCTTAGCAAGATGATTAGCTTTGTCCTGTTTGGCGCTAAAATCCTCCAACTCTTGCTGTTGCACCAGAAAGTATGCATCTGAATGCTCCACGGACTTCCGCAGTCCTTCCGCTTCTTGTCGCAGCACAGCTGATCGATGTCTTTCAGCTTGTAGTTGAGACTCAAGAAACCGAACTGATTCAGACAGTGATTTTGAATAGCTTGTGCAAGCGGTAGTGGCCAGTAACTCAAACACTGAACCAAGACAGGACTTTGGGGTTGTTTCGCTGTCTTCAAGATAGTCTTCCTTAGCTGTTTTATCAGCTTTGTTGGAGACCAACAAGGATGTGTCACTATCCTGAAACTTATTTGCATTACTTCCTTTACCATTGCTTAATTAGGCACTCTTCCCCAATATTCTGTCAGCATTCTAAAAGAAGAAACAAGCAGACACATTTCAGTGAACCTGTTCATTAGTAAGGTGGACAGGATTAAACTACCAAGTCTTCTATTGCCAAGTACTAGTACATAATAATAGCATCAAACAAACATATATCTATGTCCTATGGTCACTGCATTGTCTTGCCAAATCAAAATAGAGACACGGTTCAAATCATATCAGTTCAAGAAAAAGCAGCAGTGAAAGAATACAAAGTGTGGGAAACTACATGGCACAACAAGATTTCAGATGGGTACCACGGGTCAACATGTACAACAACACTATTGGCTCTGTTGTGATGCTAGTAATGTGCATGATATGAAAGTCAACTGTATACACAATTGAAATTGAAATCAACAGAGCTATTGATAAGAGCAAACCTGTTAAAGAAATATGCGTGAACATACCTGCTGTGCCATTGGAGTTTCGATTGGATCCTTCGATTTAAAAATAAGTTTGTATGAGTAAATACAATGATACAAGAGCAGAGCAATCATAGTTAAAAAAAGGCGTGCCTAAGCGAGCGCTTAAGCGCGCCTAGGCTCTAGGTGTTGGCAAAACACATTGCGCATAACTACGCATAATATGTGCATAACTGCGCATAAGCATGCTGAGGGAGTCCTGGATTAGGGGGTATCCGGACAACCGGACTATATCCTTTGGCCGGACTGTTGGACTATGAAGATACAAGATTGAAGACTTCGTCTCGTGTCCGGATGGAACTCTCTTGGAGTGGAAGGCAAGCTTGGTGATACGGATATGAAGATCTCCTTCAGTTGTAACCGACTCTGTGTAACCCTAGCCCCCTCCGGTGTCTATATAAACCGGAGGTTTAGTCCGTGGGACAACAACAATCATACCATAGGCTAGCTTCTAGGGTTTAGCCTCTTGATCTAAGTGGTAGATCAACTCTTGTAATACTCATATTCATCAAGATCAATCAAGCGAGGAAGTAGGGTATTACCTCCATAGAGAGGCCCGAACACAGGTAAACATCGTGTCCCTTGCCTCTGTTACCATCCACCTTAGGCGCACAATTTGGGACCCCTACCCGAGATCCGCGGTTTGACACCGACATTGGTGCTTTCATTGAGAGTTCCACTGTGTCGTCGTTGCAAGGTTTGATGGCCCCTTCGATCATCGACAACGATGCGGTCCAGGGTGAGGTTTTCCTCCCTGGACAGATCTTCGTGTTGGGCGGCTTCGCACTGCGGGCCAACTCATTTGGCCATCTGGAGCAGATCGAGAGCTACGCCCCTGGCCATCAGGCCAGGTTTGGAAACTTGAATTACACTGCCGATGTCCGCGGAGACTTGATCTTCTATGGATTCGGGCCCATGCCAGGTGTGCCGCACGATCACGACGAGCACGATATAGCTCTAACGTCGGATGGTGTTCGGGAGATCACGCCAACAACTACTCTGGCCTCTAGTCCAGAGAAGATCGCGCCATCCGAGGACGGGAGGATAGACTCCGCCACGGAGGCCGCGCTCCCAGTGGCGATAGAGCCGAATACTGACCTTACCCTTCACGAGAGCCGTGTTGCCGAACTGCTGGACTCGTCCTCGGCCACGGACTCCGCACCACCCGCGGCCATACATATCGAATCCGATTGGGCGCCGATCATGGAGTTCACCTCCGCAGATATCTTTCAGCACTCGCCATTCGGCGACATACTGAACTCATTAAAATCTCTCTCCCTGTATGGAGAACCTTGGCCGAGCTATGTCCGGCTAGAGTGGAATGCGGATGATGAAGAAATTCAGTTCCCACCCACCACCCACTTTGTAGCCACTGTCGACGATTTAACCGACATGCTCGACTTCGACTCCGAAGACATCGATGGTATGGACACCGATCTTTGGAGCGTCAGAACCACGCCCATAGGGCCTTTGGACCGCCACCTCACCATATGATATATACATGGTGGATACACCCAAAGAGGGCAATGGCGACAAGACAACGGAGGACGACTCCTCCAAGAAGCAACCCCAGCGCCGACATCAGAGGCGCCACTCTAAGTCTCGCCACAGCAAAAGCGGTGATATCGACACAGGAGATAACAGTAATCCGGACAGTGCCGAAGATGATGAAAATCCCCTCCAGAACGATCTAGAGCCGGAGGATGAACAAGCCAGCCCTCCTAAGCGAGTGGCAGAGGGACAAACAGAGGACGACAACTATATGCCTCCCTCCGAAGACGAAGCGAGCCTCGACGACAAAGAATTTGTCATGCCTGAGGATCCCGTCGAGCAGGAGCGCTTTAAGCGCCGGCTTATTGCCACGGCAAAACAGCCTGAGGAAGGAGCAGCAACAGATTTGAGCTGATCAAGATCTGCTAGCAGATAGATGGACTGAAGTCCTTGCGGCTGAGGAGTACGAACTCGAACGCCCTTCCAGAGGTCACCCCGCATTCGATGCGGCTGATCGCCACCCGTGGCGAGATAGAAAGGCGATCTGACCTGAAAATCAGCCTGCACCCCACCGCCATTCAAACAAACATACCAAGGAAACGGGAAACACGCGATACCTGCGAGACATATTGGAAGACAGGGAAAAACACGCTATATCGATTTATGGATCACGGGGCGGTGCCCCCACAAGGGACGGTGACTGCCTCGCCAGATACAGTAAAAGCAATTCCGGACGGGCCGAATACAGCAGGCAAGACTCGTACGAGCTGCGTCGCGACATAGCCCAGCACAGAGGCGCGGCACACCCCCTATGCTTCACCAACGAAGTAATGGAGCACGAATTCCCAAAAGGTTTTAAACCTGTAAATATCGAATCATATGATGGTACAACAGATCAGGCGGTATGGATTTAGGACTTCCTCCTCCACATCCACATGGCCCTCAGTGATGATCTACATGCCATCAAGTACCTCCCATTAAAACTCAAAGGACCAGCTCGGCATTGGCTGAATAGCCTGCCATCAGACTCCGTCGGCTATTGGGAGGATCTGGAAGATGCATTTCTCGACAATTTCCAGGGCACTTATGTGCGACCACCAGATGCCGATGACTTGAGCCACATAATTCAGCAGCCAGGGGAATCGGCCAGGCAATTCTGTACAAGGTTCCTAACAAAGAAAAACCAAATTGTCGACTGTCCGAATGCAGAAGCCTTAGCGGCATTCAAGAACAACATCCGTGACGAGTGGCTCACCCGGCACCTCGGAATCAATGGCAGCCCTCACGACACTCATGACCCGCTTTTGCGCGGGAGAGGATAGCTCGCTGGCTCGTAGCAATAACATATCAAGAAACCTTGGCACTTCGGATACCAAGGACAGCAACGGCAGGTCACACCGCAGCAAACACAAGTGCCGCAGCAACGGTGATAACGCCAAAGACACAGCTGTCAATGCCGGATTCAAAGGCTCTAAATCCGGTCAGCGGAAAAAGCCATTCAAAAGAAGTACTCCGGGCCCGTCCAGTTTGGACCGCATACTCGATCGCTCGTGTCAAATACACGGCACCCCCGATAAGCCAGCCAATCACACCAACAGAGAATGCTGGGTGTTCAAGCAGGCCGGCAAGTTAAATCCCGAAGACAAGGACAAGGGGCTGCACAGCGATGACGAGGAGCAGCCACGGCCTCCGAACACGGGAGGACAGAAGAGGTTCCCCCCACAAGTGAGGACAGTAAATATGATATACGCAACCTACATCCCCAAAAGGGAACGGAAGCGTGCACTAAGGGACGTATACACGATGGAGCCCGTCACCCCAAAGTTCAACCCATGGTCCTCTTGTCTGATCACATTTGATTGTAGGGACCACCCCACAAGTATCCGTCATGGCGGATCTGCTGCATTGGTCCTAGACCCAATCATCAACGGATATCACCTCACTCGAGTCCTTATGACGGCGGCGGCTGCCTGAACCTGCTTTACCAGGATACAGTGCGCAAAATGGGTATAGACCCCTCGAGGATCAAACCCACCAAAATGACCTTTAAAGGCATTATTCCAAGTGTAGAGGCCCATTGTACGGGCTCAATCACACTGGAAGTGGTCTCCGGACCTCCGGACAACTTCCGAAGCGAGGATTTAATCTTCGATATCGTCTTCCGCAGCGTCTATCACGCACTGCTCGGGCGCACCGCATTTGCAAGATTCAATGTGGTACCGCATTACGCATACCTCAAGCTCAAGATGCCAGGACCTAGGGGGGTCATTACAGTCAATGGAAACACAGAACGCTCGCTCCGTACGGAGGAGCACACTGCGGCCCTCGCAGTAGAAGCACAAAGTAGCCTTTTGAGGCAACACACCAGTTCGGCGATCAAGCCCCCGGACACTGTCAAGCGCTTCCGGAATAGGATCGCCTGGCACGCTCAGAGCTCGCCTAGCAATTCGGCCCCCGCCCTAGTCTTAGTACAACGGTAAAGTCCGTCCAATGCGTGCATAATTACGCATTGAAAATACCATGGGTATAGGCGGGGGCACGATCATGGCACGTCCCACAATGCGGTTTAACCGCCCTAGGGGCTCACTACCTTCTTAACTCTCTCT
The DNA here is from genome assembly GCA_021605205.1 of Aegilops longissima. Lineage (NCBI taxonomy): Eukaryota > Viridiplantae > Streptophyta > Magnoliopsida > Poales > Poaceae > Aegilops > Aegilops longissima. Next base: position 614,725,857 of record CM038679.1, on the reverse strand, counting down.
CTTTCCGAACTCTACTCTTTGGAAGCCTTACCCAGCAGTGCGGTAGCCGGACACATGATACGCCCAACGAGGCAGGAAGCCACGTCGTACAACGGAATCCCCAAGTGGTCTCTGATAATGAGCTAAATACCTGTTTTAAGATACCAGTCCGCGTCTTGCCCTTGGATGGGATATGTCCAATAGTCCTATTGTTTGCTTACCGCACCACTTGTATCAGTATGCTTTAACGCATTTCTTAAATAAACAATGCATAGTACTAGTCTATTATTGCATCCTATATTCTTTTATATATATGCTTATCTATGACAATCAGCACCCATACAATGTGGTACGGCCAATACGCCAGGGGCTTCCGTATACCCCATAATTCGGCGTGAGAAGTCCGAACACTTTCGACAGTGCGGCACCCCGAACTTATAGCATTATATGCATCAGCTCCGAATCATGTCTTGGGTCAATAGTTGGGTTTGCCCGGCTCCCATGTTTTGGTACCTTACGTTCCGTTATATCGGCTAAGGTAGCACTCGGAGAACTACTGCGATTGTGCCCCGGTTCTTCCGGCCGAGCACCTCAGTAGAGAAAGCTAAAAATGACTATCATGATGAGGTGAGAGCTGGTCGCTGTTCGAGAGGTCTCAAGTCCGTAAAGACTTTTTCTGCTTCGGGCGAGGAGCAGGCCTTGTCCGGCTTAGGCGTGTATAGCACCCCAAATTCGGCTTTCCAAAGACTAGGGGCTTTGCCAAAATTTAAAATTGTAGACTTCTATGGCTAAGTGAGAGCGATAAAGCATTATAGTCCGATTGCCTGGTTTGTTGCACTGAACACCTCCCTCGAAGGACCCAAGAATGGGAAAAAGAGTGCTCAGATTTATCCGAACACCCCAAACTAGTTGCATGGGGGCGCGAAGCCGACGACTAGCAACTCTCGAATTTGTATGGCGGCCGCATAGAAGGTAATATTTTAAATACAAAAGCGTTGCATAACGAACATGAACTAGTTTTCATAAACACAAGGATCACATGAGCAAGTTCATTCAAAGATTACATCTTTGGTACATTCGTCCGCCATGAGATGGGCACCCTTCAGGACACTTTCATAATACATTTTGGGGTGGCGATGCTCCTTGCCCTGCGGCGGCCCCTCCTTCACCAGCTTTTCAGCGTCCATCTTCGCCCAGTGCACCTTTGCACGGGCAAGAGCCCTGCGTGCACCTTCGATGCAGACGGACCGCTTGGTGACTTCCAGCTGTGGGCAGGCATCTACAAGCCGCCTCACTAGGCCGAAGTAGCTATTGGGAAGGGAATCGCCAGGCCACATCCGAACTATAAGGCCCCTCATGGCCTGTTCGGCCGCCTTGTGGAGCTCGACCAGTTGCTTCGGCTGGTCGCTCATGGGCATCGGGTGTTCGGTCCCAATATACTGAGACCATAACAGCTTCTTCGTCGAGCTTCCCTCCTCGGCCCTGTAGAACTCCGCGGCGTCAGACACACTACGGGGCAGATCTGCGAATGCTCCTGGAGAGCTCCGATCTCGGGTAAGTAAAAGGAAATTTTCTTCACATGCCTACTTTGCATAATAAGTGCCTTACCCGCCACTATCTTTTTCACCGCCTCAACTTTGGGGGCCTTATGGCTTCGCCTTGGCATTTTGCACTTTCGAGGGCCTGGGCAAGCTCGGACTCTCGCGTCCTCGAGTCAAGCTCCAGGGACTCATGCTTCTTGACGGGCACCTGGAGCTCTTGATGCACCTCACCTACCCAGGCTTCGTGTCTTTCTCGCTCAGCGCGCTCCTTGGCGGCTTTGTTTTCGGCCTCGGACAGCGCCTTCTTGAGGGTCGCCACTTCGGTCGTGGCCCCTGGCAAAATTCATGATGATCCTATTATTCTGCAACCAACTCTTTCTTTTTTCATATTGACAAGGTATTGCTTACCTTTGTTCTCCTCGAGCTGCCTCTTGGCAAGGCCGAGCTCATCCTTGGATCGCTCAAGGTCCCATTGTAGTGCGGCGACCTCTGCAGTACGTGCGGCAGCGGCCAGCAGGGAAGCCTGTAGATTCACATAGACATACCATAATTAGACTCCTGCGATTATTATTCGATCCTCTGTTCGGCTTTTCTTCGCGAACGCCAAACAAAGCATCACGGGCTACTGTCTATACGGTGATATTTCCCTATAATTTAATTACTTACCTCAAATCCTGTTAGGAGGCTGGCGCAAGCTTCAGTTAGTCCGCTATTGGCAGACTGAACCTTCTCCATCACCGCACTCATGATAGTGCGGGGTTCTTCGTCGATGGAAGCGCCTTGGAGCGCTTCCAGCAAGTTGTCCGGTGCCTCTGGATGGACAGAGGTCACCGGCACTGGCGGCTCGCCCCTCTTCACAGGGGGTCGCCTGACAGAGTCCGGAACCACTGAAGGTTCCGGCGTGGTGTTCGGCTGAACGCCAAACTTGGAGCCCATGGGAGGCTTGCTCCGTTTGCGCCCAGGGTCCGGAGTGTCGCCTTGAGGTGCCTCCAGGACTACCTCCCCCCGGCTCGGTGCTGTTTGAGACAACACCTCGGCGTTGTCCGTAGGGCGAGGGGTGGAGGCGGTCGGAAGTGAATCACTATTCATATCCAACGGGTCCAAAGAACCATCCGACGAAGATACGTCGATATGGGCTCGGGACGGACTGCATAATCATGTTCGACGTGATGAGAGGCAGTGCGGTAAAATATATCAAGAATTATTATGGTATTCGGATACTTACGACTGCGCCAGGGGCTTGTCCCTGGGAAACCACTCGTCGTCGCTGTGGGCGGAGGTCGTGGAGCAGTCCGGGAGGAAGGTCCTTCCTTTCTTGGACCCTTCGGCCTCCCTGGTTGGGGCGGCCTTCCTTTTATTGTCTCCCTCGGCTGGGGGAGAACTTTCCTCTTCCTCCTCGTCATCATGGGAGGAGTGCGCCTCGGAGTGGTCGGACGATGAGTCCAACACAACCTTGCGCCGGAGACCCTGTCGGGTCCCCGTGGCCTTCTTCTTAGCCGTCTTCGCTAGCACCTCGTAAGGTGCCGGAGTCAGCATCTGTCAGATTTCGGGTTCCGACAGACCCTCTAGGTTCAAACTCTGGGGTGCGCGCGGAGATCACACCACCTACCTACCTACACTTTGTCGCCTCACAAGGATCTAAACTACGAATGATGAACAACACAAGGGACACAGGGTTTATACTAGTTCGGGCCACCGTTGTGGTGTAATACCCTACTCTAGTTTGTGGTGTGGTGGATTGCCTCTGGGGCGGATGATGAACAGTACAAGGAAGAACAGCCTCGCGAGGGTCTGTTCTTGGCTGGTGCGATGAACTACTAGGGGGAGTTCAGTCGCTTCTCTCTCTCTCTCTCTCTCTCTGCTTGATGCCAGGTGGTCGAATCCCTCTACCCTGTGGGTGGCTAGTCCTATTTATAGGGAGAGGCACTGGGCCTCTTCCCAAATATTGAGCGGGAAGGGCGCCAACAATTGGCCATTTTGAAGGGGAACATCCAGTACACTTATCCTGACTAAAGTTGGTCCTCGCCTGCCAAAGGCTCCGTCGATGACGCTGGCTTGGGCTCCACGATGACCTCCTTCCTGCCATTGGGCTGGTCTTGGTCTTGTTGCACCGAAATGGTTGCCTTTGCTTGATACTCTTGCCTGCGCTTGCCTCCTTTACACCAAAGAGGAAATGAGGACACTGCGAGGGCTGGCGCCCGCCTGGCGCCCTTGGTCATCATGGCTTACGTCATGGGCACCTCGTTAGGTACCCCACCTTGATCTCTCCGCCTCCTCGCGAGCCAGCCTGATGAGGCTGTGCCTGAGGAAGCTTCCTGTCGTCCGCCCCACGAGGCTTGGCCCCTCGCGAGGGTCTTGAGCTTGTGTTGATGAAGATGGGCCGTGCTGGGCCACCCCTTGAGCCACCTGCAGGCCGCAGGCAGGCAAGTCTAGGTACCCCCGTTCCCAAAACGCCGACAGTAGCCCCCGGGCCCAAGGCGTGCCTAGACTTGACTCAGCAGAGAAGCGAAGGGGCAAGTGCGAAGCGCCGCGGGCCCTAACAGCCTGCGGCCTTTGGCGCCGCGTGGCGGTTGATTGGACATGGGCGTATCCACTTCCCCACGACGCCTCGGCAATTTCACGAATTGACAAGTCCCTGCATGCAAAGCGGGTCATGATTACCTGTGATCGTGGAGGTTGTGGGTTGGCCTTCCCCGGCTATAAGTACGGAACGACGCCTGCCCTTCCAGTCCATCCCTTCTTACGTCTCCTCCTTCTTCATGGCTCCGCTGAAGAGGTTCTCGGCCGCGGAGAAAGGAAAGGCCCGCCAGGTGGAGCCTGACTCTCCCCCGGCCAAGCGTGGTCGGGGCCGCCCTCGCAAGCACCCTATGGCTCCCGTAGTAGCTTCTCGCGGTCGTGGAGGTGATCTCCCGCGGGGTGACGGGAGGCAGGCCGTTGATGGGGGGTGCGCTACGGCCGCGCGACCCCCTAGGCCGCGCTTCCATTCGGCCGAGGTGCTACCGGAGTTTCTTGTGTGGTCGGCGGAGCCGACCTGCACCTGGCTCCAGCTTCCCCGCTTCCTCCTAGGCGAGCTTCCGGCTGGCACCCCGGGCGGCCTCTGGCTCCAGGCGGACGGCTGCTGCTGCCGGGCTTCCTGGGCTTTGTTGGAGGTCTCCCCCGCCGGGAGTGTGGCCCTGACCCGTGGCTGGCAGACGTTTGCCCGCGCACGTGGTTTGAGCCGGCGGTGCACCCTACACTTCAAGTTCGATCGTGTTGCCACCCTCTACGTGAGGGTGTTCGTCGAAGACGGTCGCCGCGCCGGGTGCTGCCCCGAGGACGACGACCGCGGCCGTGGGCCTAGCCTCGGAGATGATCGGGATGAAGACGACGGCGTGCGTGCGGTTGGTGGCGCTCGGGGTTCGTCGAGCCTCAGCGACTCTTCTTCAGTCAGCGGCTCCTCCAGCGGTGGCCATGCCCAGCCTCCGCGCCCGCCTGGAGGGAGGTAGTGGGTCTGCCCGCCGTTGCGCCTCGGTGAAGCGCGAGAGGGAGTCCGCTTGAACTCCGGAGGCGGTTCGAGCCTTCGCCGCGAGTCTGCGTCAAGCGAGCCACGCTTATTTTGTTCCTTTTCCTTTTCCTGCGTAAAAAGACAGTAGTGTAGGGCGCCGCGGGGGCGCGTCTGGACTGTTGCTGTTCAATTATCGTATTGTTTCCTCCATCTCCGTATCAGGCTTTGGCGCCTAATGCCTGCTCGTAGAAATTACTTAGCTCGGGGGCAACCTGCCGCGGTCTTCGCCTCCCGAGGCCGAGGCCTCGTCGAACGCTTCATGCCCTGCACAGATTAGCCAAGAGAGGTAGCTTCCGGCCTCAGCCGTGAGGGCGACCGACCCAGGTCCTGTGTTCGTGTCGCGGTGCCTGTGGGGCACGGACTGGAGGGGTGCTCCCGTACTGTTCCCGGCGAGGGTAACCTCAAGCAGTAGGGGCAGAAAACACTCGCGAGGGTGCCCGCGTTGCTCCCTCGCGAGACTTGCGCAAGAGAAAACAAGGCAGGAGAGCAAAGAAGGCAGACAGTCACAAGCCAAAGACGGCGACAACTTCAATAAAACTTCGAATGGGAATGAACAAGCCAACTACAGAAAGCAAATTGAAAAGCCGCGTCCGGCACCTAATCTAGTCTTCGACGTCTTCTCACCAGCGTGGAGCTAAGTGCTGCCACTGGGCGTGGGAGAGAGCCCCAGGGCCTGAGGCCGGCGCTCCTGAGACTCCGGGGCGTGTACAACGCCAACTCATTATTACGTGAGAGTGTCACGGGCGGCGAGCTTCACAGGCGTTGGCCTTCTTCACAGGCTCCGGGTCTTTCTTGGAAAGATAAGCTTCACAGGCAATGGCCTTCTTCACAGGCTCTGTGCCTTTTCCAAAACGCAATAGCTTCACAGGCATTTGCCTTCTTCACAGGCTCTGGGCCTTTCCCAAAACGCAACAGCTTCACAGGCATTCGCCTTCTTCACAGGCTCTGGGCCTTTCCCAAAACGCAACAGCTTTACAGGCATTCGCCTTCTTCACAGGCTCTGGGCCTTTCCCAAAACGCAACAGCTTCACAGGCATTCGCCTTCTTCATAGGCTCTGGGCCTTTCCCAAAATGCAACAGCTTCACAGGCATTCGCCTTCTTCACAGGCTCTGGGCCTTTTCAGGGGTAAAACCTCCGGAGGTACTGGATGTTCCACGCGTTTTGGACAGGCACCCCCTCCTGAGTCTCCAAGAGCGCGGAGTCGGGCCTGGAAACATGAACAACCTTGAACGGGCCCTCCCACATGGGAGAGAGCTTATGCAGTCCCTCCCTGGAGAGAACCCGTCTGAGCACGAGGTCCCCTATCTCGAGAGTTCTGGGGAGGATGTTGCGGCAATGGTATTGTCGCAATGCTTGTTGGTACCTCGCTGCTCGTAATGCGGCTTCACGTCGATGCTCCTCCCCCAGTGTAACGCCCCCGATGCGGCTATATCTCCCACGTGTCGAGGCACGACTTAGAGGCATAACCGCATTGAAAGCAATGTCGCAAGTGAGGTAATCTTCACACAACCCATGTAATAAATAAGGAAAGAGACATAGTTGGCTTACGATGCCACTTCACACAATACATAAATAAACATCCATCATTGAGTACACTCAAGGTCCGACTACGGAACCAAAATAAAAGAAGATACCCCAAATGCTACACAGATCCCGAATCGTCCCAAGCTGGGCACCACTACGATCATCGGGAAAAGACACATAGTAACGACCACGTTCCTCGTCGAACTCCCACTTGAGCTCGGTGGAATCACCTTGGCGTCGTCGGAACCTGCAACTGTTTTGGAAGTATCATGAGTCACGGGGACTCAGCAATCTCACACCAGCGAGATCAAGACTATTTAAGCTTATAGGAAGGACAGGTAGTAAAGTGGAGCTGCAGCAAGCGACTAGCATATATGGTGGTTACATCGCAAAAGAGGCGAGAAGAGGAGCAAAGCACGGTCGTGAAACTAGTAGCGATCAAGAAGTGATCTGAACTACTTACGTCGGACATAACTCCAACACCGTGTTCACTTCCGGACTCCGCCGAGAAGAGACCATCACGGTTACACACGCCGTTGATGTGTATTTTATTGAGATCAACTTTGGGTTTTCTACAACCGACATTAACAAATTCCCATCTGCCTCATAACATGGGCACGGCTTTGAAAGATATTACCTGCAGGGTGTCCCAACAGCCCATTATAAGCTCTCACGGTCAGCGAAGGATATTCCTTCTACCGGAAGACCCGATCAATCTCGGAATCCCGGACTACAAGACATTTCGACAGCAATAAAACAAGACCAGCAAAGCCGCCCGATTGTGCCGACAAATCCCGATAGGAGCTGCACATATCTCGTTCTCGAGGCACATCCGGATGAGCAGTACGTCACGGCAACCAAGATGCCCCAAGTTACCTCAGGTGGCACCGCAAGTGGCTCTAGTTTGGACCAACACTCGAGGAGCATTGGCCGGGGTTTAAAATAAGATGACCCTCGGGCTCGCGAAACCCGGGGAAAAGGCTTAGGTGTCAAATGGTAAAACCAATGTTGGGCCTTCTTGGGCGAGTCTTATTCAAAGCGAACTGTCAAGGGGTCCCATAAATCACCCAACCGTGTAAGGAGCGAAATCAAGGAACATAACACGGTATGGCGGAAACTAGGGTGGCAAGAGTGGAACAAAACACGGGCATAAGGCCGAGCCTTCCACCCTTTACCAAGTATATAGATGTATTAAACATAGCAGATATATATATTGTGATATCCCCAACAAGTAAACATGTTCCAAAGAGGAACAACATCTCCATGTTCAACAAGGAACAAACTTCACTTCACTGCAACTAGCAGCGCTATAAGAGGGCTGAGCAAAGCGGTAACATAGCCAATCAGCGGTTTGCTAGGAAAGGATGGTTAGGGGCTGACATGGCAATATGGGTGGCATGATATAGCAAGTGGTAGGCATCGCAGCATAGGCATAGCAAAAGAGCGAGCAACTAGCATAGCAAAGATAGAAGTGATTTCGAGGTATGGTCATCTTGCGCAATGTTCTCGAGTTGTCGAAAGCTTGATCCTCGAAAGCGTTCTCAACAGGTTCCTCGTTCACGTACTCATCTCCGACTCTACCCAAAGCAACAACACAAACAAAGGAACCACAATAAATCACGGTGCAATGCACAATCAACATGATGCAAAACATGACATGATATGCATGATGGGATATGCAATGCTTATGTGCGCTCCGGAAGGTAAATGATGAACCAGGCATCAACTTGGCAAACCAAGCATGCCACTGGAAAGATGAGATGATTTCGGTTGAAATCGATATAAAGATCACCGGAATCGGATGCACGGTTTGCAAATGGCAAGCAAAACAAGAATGGCGCAAATCTGCCATTAACAGCATGATGCCACTTAGCAAGCAACAAATAATTAAGCTACTGCACCCAAACGTACCAACAAAGCACATGGCAGTGATCTACACATGATGCTCGACAAAATATGAGCACTGAGCTACGGCTAGTTCACATCATAACATGTTCAAACAAGCATGGCAAAAGTGCACAAAATATCAGGCTGGACATGGCAAAAACAGTAACAGGTTGCAATGTTCAGAGCAGCAAAACTACATGCTACAGGACCTTAAAATAGCAAAACAAGGTATGGCATGAATCTACTCAAAGCCTAGAACAAAAGTCCCTTACTGACCATAAGCCAAAAAGGACTAGAAAATATAGTAACACCCATGTCAAAATTGAAAGTCTTGTTAACAGATTCAGCAACATGGCATGTCAAAAACTGATAACGAGATGGCATGTTTACAAGCTCAATGCACTCACTACAGAGCCTCAAATGATAAACTAAACATACATACATCAAGAAGACATGACATAGAAGACATACATGGCAAGAGCAATAACATAGCATAAATGGATCAACCACAACAAGCTAGGCAAAATTGAATAACATGTATACAATCTGCCAGGAAACATTTGATAGCAAAAGTAGAGCTCGATTGACTCAAGCTATGGAACTCCATAATTGCAAACAAAGGCATGGATGGATAGAGCAAGACATGTTTTACAAAACACCCTTACTGAAGTATCCCAAAATATGCATAGATCTCTCGGTATCATCAAGTTAACATGGCATCAAAATCAGCTAAAACAGGGCTGAAATCAGCAACATTAGGACACCTACTTTGCATGCTTGTGCTAGTCACCACATAGATCACAAAAATACATGGCATATACCCCTGGAAATATGGCATGGCATTTTACAAAACACATGTAGGACTCAAATTCATAGGGTGCACATATTAATCATGGCAAAAATAACAAAAGTGCAACTTCTGATAAAAATCAGAAACTAACAGCACATAGCACTTTTCCAACAGCATTTCGGGCATCAAGATGAGCTCAAATGAAAATGATGCAATGGAATGAAATGATCTACTCTTCGAGGCGAACATTTTGACATATTATACGCGAAAAATGGATCTACGGATGCGAAGATATAGCACGTCGAAAATTACACAAAATATCAAAGATATTTAGACTTAGTGAAAAAAAGAGGGAGAAGAGGTCAACGGGAGCACGTGGCCCGAGGCCGGATCGGATCGGCCGGGCTGCCGCTGCCAAGGAGGAAGAAGGCTCGCCAGGGCCGGGCCGTCGGGCGCGCGCGGCCGGCCAGGGAGGCCGGGCGAGGGAGCCGCAAGGCGGAGGGGCGGCGGGTCCCGGCGCGGGCGCGGGCACGGCGCGGGCTGGCGGCCTGGTGTGGCGGGTTCGCCTGGGCCCAGCCGGCCAGGGCGGCGTGATGGCGGTGATCTGGACAGGTGGCGGCCCGCGATTAGGCGGCGGCGCGCTGAATGTCCGGGCGGCGGACACGTCCGGCCATGTGAGGAGGTTTTAGGGTTTGGGGAAGAGGATGATCCGGATTTGGGGAGATGTTTAAATAGGCATAGAGGGAGCTAGGAGAGTCCAAATGAGGTGTAGTTTTCGCCCACACGATCGTGATCGAGCGACGGAGAGCATGGGAGTGACTTAGATGGGTTATTGGGCTGTTTTGAAGGGTGTTGGGCTGCAACTTAAAAGAGGCCTTTGCAAGAGTCGGTTAACCGTTGGAGTACCAAACGAGCTCCAAATGACCGAAACTTGACGGTGGTCTCGGGTGTTATACCAAGGCCACTAGACAAACCTCGGTCCATTTCGAGAAGGTTTAATACCCGCTGCGGAAAAACGTAAAAGGACCGCCGGGGAGATAGGGCGCGGATTGCAAAACGGACAACGGGAAAATGCTCGGAATCATGAGACGAACACGTATGCAAATCGATGCACATGATGACATAATATAAAATGCATGACATGGACAAAATGCAAAATGAAGAAAACCCAACCACGGAGGGAATATCATATATCAATGCGAAAATGGCAAGAGTTGGAGTTACAAATATGGAAAGTTACTTCGGGGTGTTACAACACTCCACCACTACAAGAGGATCTCGTCCGAGATCTAGGACTGAAAGAACTCCGGATACTCGAGCGGAGGTGATCCTCGCGCTCCCGGTAGCTTCTCGGTCGGAATGGTGTGACCACTTCACTTTCAGGAATTTGATTGACTTGTTGCGAGTCTTGCGCTCGGTTTCTTCAAGAATAGCAACAGGGTGCTCATGATAAGAGATCTTCTTGAAGGTCAATCTCTTGAAGTTGATAGTGCGTTCGAAGTCTTGAAGCACTTGCGAAGCTGTGACACGTGAAACACATCGTGCACGTTTGCAAAGTTGGATGGAAGCTCAAGTTGATAGGCGAGATCGCCTCTTTTACCAATGATCTTGAAAGGACCCACGTATCTAGGGGCAAGCTTCCTTTGATACCGAGCGGCGAGTGCCTTTCATTGGAGAGACGGAGGTAGACATGGTCTCCAATTTCAAAAGCCACATCACGGTGCTTATCATCATAATAGCTCTTCCGCGCGATTAGCGGCTTTGAATTCTCACGAATGACTTGGCACATTTCTTACGCTTCGTGATCAAGTCATTGCCAAGAAGTTAGCGTTCACTGTCTCGGACCAATTGAGAGAAGTACGGCACTTTCGCCATAGAAATTTCGAATGGGGCCTTGCCGAACTCGCTTGGAAGCTGTTGTTGTAAGAGAACTTCGGCATATGGAAGACAATCTTCCCACTTCATACCGAAAGAAATGACACAAGCTCGAGCATATCTTCAAGGATTTGATTTACTTGCTCAACTTGGCCACTTGTTTGAGGATGGAAAGCTGTCTTTGAAAGCGAATGTTGGTGCCCATGGCCTTGAAAAGAATCCCAAAACTTGGAGGTAAAGATGCTGCCACGGTGCAAGAGATCACTTGTGGAATGCCGTGCAAGGAGACAATCACGAGGTGTATAGCTCGCCAAGCCGAGCTGCTGTGATGGATTCTTTGATAGGAAGAAAATGAGCCACTTTAGTAAGCTTGTCAATGACAACGAAGATAGCATCATTTCCACGCTTGGACTTTGGAAAGCCAGATCCACGAAGTCCATTTCAATATGATCAAACTTCCATTCAGGAATAGCAAGAGGTTGGAGGAGACCAGCTGGTCTTTGGTGTTCCTTTCACTCTTCTGCAGACATCACACTCATTCACGAATTGAGCAATTTCTCGCTTCATTCGAGTCCACCAATATGACTGCTTGAGGTCATGGTACATCTTCGTACTTCCAGGATGAATGGATAGAAGCGAATTGTGAGCCTCGTTCATAATGACTTTTCGTAGATCACCCTTAGGAACCACAATCCGGTCCTCAAAGAACAGAGTGTCTTTGTCATCAACATGGAAGCACTTGTACTTGGAAATGCCCTTGTCGATACCACGTTTCACCTTCTTCACCATGGTATCCAGAAGTTGAGCCTCACGAATCTGATCTTCCAAAGTAGGAGATACTATGAGGTTGGCAAGAAAGCCTTGAGGAACAACTTGAAGATTCAGCTTGCGGAAAGCTTCACAGAGATCCGGCTGAAAGGGCTTGAGGATTAGACTGTTGCAGTAAGCTTTCCTGCTCAAAGCATCTGCAATGACATTGGCTTTGCCCGGAGTATACTCAATACTTGGGTTGTACTCTTGAATCATTTCGACCCATCGAGTCTGCCTGAGGTTGAGGTTGGGCTGAGTGAAGATGTACTTGAGACTCTTGTGATCGGTGAAAATGTCCACTTTCCTTCCCAACAAGAGATGTCTCCACGTAATCAATGCATGAACAACTGCCGCCAACTCAAGATCGTGAGTGGGGTAGTTCTTCTCGTTGGGCTTCAACTGGCGAGAGGTATAAGCCACAACTCTTTTCTCTTGCATTAACACAACACCGAGACCTTGAAGAGAAGCATCACGAAAACTTCAAATGGCTTGGATTCATCGGAGGAGTCGAGCAGAGCTGTGACGAGTTTCTCTTTGAGGGTATTGAAAGCAACGTCACACTCGGGAGACCGGACATACTTCACATGCTTCTGGAGAAGGTTGGAAAGAGGCTTTGCAATCTTGGAGAAGTTCTCAACGAATCTTGACAATAGCTTGCAAGACCAAGAAAGCTGCGGAGCTGCTTGACATTACGAGGAGGTTCCCAATTCACAATTGCGGACACCTTCTGGGATCAACAGCGATGCCCTTGGCGGAGATGATATGACCAAGATAAAGCACTTCATCAAGCCAAAATTCACATTTGGAGAACTTAGCATAGAATTGGTACTCTCTGAGCTTGTCTAGCACCAATCGCAAATGTTTGGCATGATCCTTCTTATTCTTGGAGAAGACCAAAATATCATCAAGATAGACCAAGGCGAATTCATTGGTGTAGGGGTTGAATATGAAGTTCATCATCCGAGAGAATGTTGGAGGAGCATTGACGAGGCGAAAGACATGACAAGATATTCATAAGAACCAAAGCTTGTTCGAATGCTGTCTTGGGAATATCTTGTTCACGAATCTGAATCGATGATACCCCATCGAAGGTCAAGCTTGGAGAACAACTGTAGCACCTTTGAGTTGCTCGAAAAGCTCATTGATGTTGGGAAGTGGATACTTGTTCTTGATTGTCTTCTTATTCAATGGGCGGTAATCGGCGCAAAGTCGGTCCGTGCCATCCTTCTTCGGACAAAAGAACACCACAACCCCAAGGAGATGAACTCGGTGCGATCAAACCCAGACGCTCTTGTTCATCGAGCTGCTTCTTCAATTCCTTCAGCTCATCGGGTCCAAGCTTGTATGGGCGCTTGCAAGCGGGTTCGATGCGGGCTCAAGATCGATAACGAACTCAAGCGGCGATGAGGAGGCATACCCGAAGCTCTTACGGAAAGACATCTTGGTACTCACAAGCGATCGAATCGAGAGATGGCATTTAGTTCGCCCTTCTCATTGAGAGAAAACAACGAATGGTTTCATCACGAGAGGCATAAATGATCACATCATTAGAAGAGTGAGTCAATTGAATTTCCACAGCAGCACAATCAATCTGAGCTTTGTCTTTGATAAAGCCATCCATTCGAGAATAAGATCAATGTCCGAGTCACCAAGAACAACTGGTTTAGCCAGAAATCTATAATCGCCCATCTTGATAGAGACATTCGGAACCAAAACTCGAGAAGTCATCTGTTTACCCGGGGATACAATCTTCAATGGAATAGGAATCTCTTCTGTCACCAACTCATGCTTGGCAACAAAAGGTCTTGAGATGAAAGAAAGCGATGCACCAGTATCAAATAAGACTTTTGCAGGAATATCATTAACTGAGAGATTACCCAATATCACATCAGAAGATTCCTCTGCTTGAGCTGCATTCATCATATTGACCTTGGCATACTTGGGATTATGCTTGACCACTGCATTGCTTGAAGATTTCACAGGAGGAGGAGGCGGAAGGCGCCTCTGGTTGAAGCACTTGTTCGCATAGTGACCCTTCTGCTGACACTTGTTGCAAGTGACCTCAGAGAGCGGACGGTGGTAAGGAGCACTTGACCTTGGAGCTTGAGAATTAGACTTGTTCTGATAGCTTGGGTTGGGTGGGTGGGAAGATCCACGGCCACCTGAGTTCTTCTGCTGGTAAGGCTGACGGAACGGAGGAGGGGCAGGTAAAACTTCTGCTGCTTAGCTGCCACTTGAGAGGACGAAGAGGACTGAACTGCATCCCTGATTCTCTTCTTAGAAGCCTCGCATTTGAGCTGGGCAGCTTCTTGCTTCAGAGCCATGTTGTAGAAATCATCATACTTATCTGGCTCAAACAGCACAAGAGGTAATTGCAGATCTTCTCTCAGACCACCTCTGAACTGATAGATCATACTCCTTTCATCAGGTACGTCTTGCTTAGCAAAACGAGCAAGCTTCTGGAACTGGATATTGTATTGATAGACAGACATGGTGCCTTGCTTGAGATTGCGGAACTCCTCACGCTTGCTCTCAACAACACTTTTCGGAATGTGATGAGCTCTGAAATCACGGCGGAACTCATCCCAGGTAATGACACGACCTCCTCTGGAATCTTTGTATTCTTGGTACCACTCAGCAGCTTGATCCTTGAGTTGAAGCGATGCAAACTTGACAAAGTCCTCGTGTCCGACATTGCTACAGATCAAAGTGCTTGCAGATGTCCACTAACCAATCATCGGCGTCTGTTGCCTCAACACGAAACCGAAAGACTTTGGCTGATTAGCGAGGCCGGTCGAGAGTAGCAAAGTGTGGCTGATTGTTGCCTTGACCTTGATTGCCTTGATTGCCTTGATTGCCTTGCCCACGAGTACGTTCTTGCAAGAGCTGCAAAATCATCGAGCATTGGCATTGGTGGCTGCCATGATAGCTTGCCGGGCTCTGGAGGCGGAGGTGGAGGTGGAGGTGGAGGTTGATGATCCCCATCATTGCGATCCGGATTCGAGCGCGTTGGCGGAGCCATCTGAAGAGGGTGACATCCGTTAGTCCTTTGATAGACAAATTGATAAGTAGAATCAGCGGATAGAAATTGCAACATATCTTCACAATAAACATTGAACAAGAATGAGCGAATGAATTCCAAAGTTAATCATCACACGTCCATTAAGGTGAGAAGCCACTTAGATAAAGATATGGAAACAACATCATCTTAGAAACAAATCGAATATCTGGCTGAAAACAAAAGGTTGGCTTCTAGAATGAGCGGAACAAACACATGATAGAGATTTACGCCCAAAGTGTTAGTGGTGGGGCCCACACGGACCTGACGTATAGCGGACGTCACGAATGACTAACAAGGCGTCCCGAATCAGCATAGCC
Organism: Aegilops longissima; assembly: GCA_021605205.1. Lineage (NCBI taxonomy): Eukaryota > Viridiplantae > Streptophyta > Magnoliopsida > Poales > Poaceae > Aegilops > Aegilops longissima. The sequence goes on along the minus strand of CM038679.1, from coordinate 614,710,528 downwards.
AAGGATTCTTTAAGGCGTCTCGCGACCACTTAAATCGACCGTGAATGGGCGGACCACTGAGCGTTGAACCCCAATCTCAAATCATACATCATCGGAAAGAATATCACGTAAGCTACTAGAATTCCCACCTATAAACTCCGAAACTTTACGGTTATGCAATCTGGTGTTGGGGATCAGGGACACAAAATATATCACCCAAACTAACAATACCTAGATCCATTTGTATCCATCCGTCAACACATAACCAAGAAACCCTCGAAATCGTGTACCTCGACCTTGAAAAACATCCGTTATGCAAGTCATGGCAATACTCCCTTTTCGCCACATCTTCGGGCTATCGGGTTATCTCACCAACAACTGCACAAAAGAGATTTCGATGTCGGCAAAACTTAGGTATTCGAAATGCAGCGATAAAATTGTGGCGACAACACCTCGGAGCTCAACTCCCGGGACACTGCCACAACCCTAAATGTCGGGAGGCACCAAGAACAATGTTCTCGTCACAAAACCATCGAACGATTCCAAGATACCCACGTGATCCTAAAAATTTTTTAGTGAAATTTGAGGAGAGAAGAGTCAAAACTCTCGTCAGGATACCTCACCGAGGCGACGAAGGGACTGGGAAGTAAAAAGAATCCTACTCTCCGATATATATAATCCTAAGACTCAAAACATTTTCCATTCTAGACTCAACAACGCCAACAAACAATCAAGTAGGGGCTCCTAAGTCGGGAAGGCTCGATTACCAACTTAGCGCCCGATGCGGCTATATCTCCCGTGTCGAGGCACGACTTAGAGGCATAACCGCATTGAAAGCAATGTCGCAAGTGAGGTAATCTTCACACAACCCATGTAATAAATAAGGAAAGAGACATAGTTGGCTTACGATGCCACTTCACACAGTACATAAATAAACATCCATCATTCAGAGTACACTCAAGGTCCGACTACGGAACGAAAATAAAAGAAGATACCCCAAATGCTACACAGATCCCCAAATCGTCCCAACTGGGCACCACTACTGATCATCAGGAAAAGACACATAGTAACGACCACGTTCCTCGTCGAACTCCCACTTGAGCTCGGTGGAATCACCTACACTGGCGTCGTCGGAACCTGCAACTGTTTTGGAAGTATCTGTGAGTCACGGGGACTCAGCAATCTCACACCCGCGAGATCAAGACTATTTAAGCTTATAGGAAGGACAGGTAGTAAAGTGGAGCTGCAGCAAGCGACTAGCATATATGGTGGCTACATCGCAAAAGAGAGCGAGAAGAGGAGCAAAGCACGGCCGTGAAACTAGTAGCGATCAAGAAGTGATCCTGAACTACTTCGTCGACATAACTCCAACACCGTGTTCACTTCCGGACTCCGCCGAGAAGAGACCATCACGGTTACACACGCGTTGATGTGTATTTTATTGAGATCAACTTTGGGTTTTCTACAACCGACATTAACAAATTCCCATCTGCCTCATAACCGCGGCACGGCTTTGAAAGATATTACCTGCAGGGTGTCCCAACAGCCCATTATAAGCTCTCACGGTCAGCGAAGGATATTCCTTCTACCGGAAGACCCGATCAATCTCGGAATCCCGGACTACAAGACATTTCGACAGCAATAAAACAAGACCAGCAAAGCCGCCCGATTGTGCCGACAAATCCCGATAGGAGCTGCACATATCTCATTCTCAGGGCACATCCGGATGAGCAATCGTCGGCAACCGAAGATGCCCCAAGTTACCTCGGGTGGCACCGCAAGTGGCTCTAGTTTGGACCAACACTCGAAGGAGCATTGGCCCGGGTTTAAAATAAGATGACCCTCGGGCTCGCGAAAACCCGGGGAAAAGGCTTAGGTGGCAAATGGTAAAACCAATGTTGGGCCTTCTTTGGGCGAGTCTTATTCAAAGCGAACTGTCAAGGGGTCCCATAAATCACCCAACCGTGTAAGGAGCGAAATCAAGGAACATAACACGGTATGGCGGAAACTAGGGTGGCAAGAGTGGAACAAAACACCAGGCATAAGGCCGAGCCTTCCACCCTTTACCAAGTATATAGATGTGTTAAACATAGCAGATATATATATTGTGATATCCCCAACAAGTAAACATGTTCCAAAGAGGAACAACATCTCCATGTTCAACAAGGAACAAACTTCACTTCACCGCAACTAGCAGCGCTATAAGAGGGCTGAGCAAAGCGGTAACATAGCCAATCAGCGGTTTGCTAGGAAAGGATGGTTAGGGGCTGACATGGCAATATGGGTGGCATGATATAGCAAGTGGTAGGCATCGCAGCATAGGCATAGCAAAAGAGCGAGCAACTAGCATAGCAAAGATAGAAGTGATTTCGAGGTATGGTCATCTTGCTCGCAATGTTCTCGAGTTGTCGAAAGCTTGATCCTCGGCGTTCTCAACAGGTTCCTCGTTCACGTACTCGTCTCCGACTCTACCCAAAGCAACAACACAAACAAAGGAACCACAATAAATCACGGTGCAATGCACAATCAACATGATGCAAAACATGACATGATATGCATGATGGGATATGCAATGCTTATATGCGCTCCGGAAGGTAAATGATGAACCAGGCATCAACTTGGCAAACCAAGCATGCCACTGGAAAGATGAGATGATTTCGTTGAAATCGATATAAAGATCACGGAATCGGATGCACGGTTTGCAAATGGCAAGCAAAACAAGAATGGCGCAAATCTGCCATTAACAGCATGATGCCACTTAGCAAGCAACAAATAATTAAGCTACTGCACCCAAACGTACCAACAAAGCACATGGCAGTGATCTACACATGATGCTCGACAAAAGATGAGCACTGAGCTACGGCTAGTTCACATCATAACATGTTCAAACAAGCATGGCAAAAGTGCACAAAATATCAGGCTGGACATGGCAAAAACAGTAACAGGTTGCAATGTTCAGAGCAGCACAACTACATGCTACAGGACCTTAAAATAGCAAAACAAGGCATGGCATGAATCTACTCAAAGCCTAGAACAAAAGTCCCTTACTGACCATAAGCCAAAAAGGACTAGAAAATATAGTAACACCCATGTCAAAATTGAAAGTCTTGTTAACAGATTCAGCAACATGGCATGTCAAAAACTGATAACGAGATGGCATGTTTACAAGCTCAATGCAGTCACTACAGAGCCTCAAATGATAAACTAAGCATACATACATCAAGAAGACATGACATAGAAGACATACATGGCAAGAGCAATAACATAGCATAAATGGATCAACCACAACAAGCTAGGCAAAATTGAATAACATGTATACAATCTGCCAGGAAACATTTGATAGCAAAAGTAGAGCTCGATTGACTCAAGCTATGGAACTCCATAATTGCAAACAAAGGCATGGATGGATAGAGCAAGACATGTTTTACAAAACACCCTTACTGAAGTATCTCAAAATATGCATAGATCTCTCGGTATCATCAAGTTAACATGGCATCAAAATCAGCTAAAACAGGGCTGAAATCAGCAACATTAGGACACCTACTTTGCATGCTTGTGCTAGTCACCACATAGATCACAAAATACATGGCATATACCCTGGAAATATGGCATGGCATTTTACAAAACACATGTAGGACTCAAATTCATAGGGTGCACATATTAATCATGGCAAAAATAACAAAAGTGCAACTTCTGATAAAAATCAGAAACTAACAGCACATAGCACTTTTCCAACAGCATTTCGGGCATCAAGATGAGCTCAAATGAAAATGATGCAATGGAATGAAATGATCTACTCTTCGAGACGAACATTTTGACATATTATACGCGAAAAATGGATCTACGGATGCGAAGATATAGCACGTCAAAAATTGCACAAAATATCAAAGATATTTAGACTTAGTGAAAAAAAGAGGGAGAAGAGGTCAACGGGAGCACGTGGCCGAGGCGGATCGGATCGGCCAGGCTGCAGCGCCGCTGGGAGGAAGGGGCTCGCCCGGGGCAGGGCCGCCGTCGGGCGCGGCGGCCGGCGACAGGGAGGCCGGGCGAGGAGAGCCATGGCGGAGGGGTGGCGCCGGTCCGTCCGCGGGCGCGAGGCACGGGCGCGGCGCGCCGTGGCTGGTATGGGCGGGGCGGGCCCCTGGCCCAGCCAGCGGGCGTGTGATGGCGGTGATGCGGACAGGTGGCGGCCAGCGATTAGGGGCGGCCGGCGCGAATGTCCGTGCGGGCGGCGGACACGTCCGTGTGAGGGAGGTTTTTAGGGTTTCGGGAAGAGGATGATCCGGTTTGGGGAGATGTTTAAATAGGCATAGAGGAGCTAGGAGAGTCCAAATGAGGTGTAGTTTTCGCCCACGATCGTGATCGAGCGACGGAGAGCATGGGAGTGACTTAGATGGGTTATTGGGCTGTTTTGAAGGGTGTTGGGCTGCAACTTAAAAGAGGCCTTTGCAAGAGTCACGGTTAACCGTTGGAGTACCAAACGAGCTCAAATGACCGAAACTTGACCGTGGTCTCGGGTGTTATACCAAGGCCACTAGACAAACCTCGGTCCATTTCGAGAAGGTTTAATACCCGCTTTACGGAAAAACATAAAAGGACCGCCGGGGAGATAGGAGCGCGGATTGCAAAACGGACAACGGGAAAAATGCTCGGAATCATGAGACGAACACGTATGCAAATGCGATGCACATGATGACATAATATAAAATGCATGACACGGACAAAATGCAAAATGAAGAAAACCCGACCACGGAGGGAATATCATATATCAATGCCGAAAATGGCAAGAGTTGGAGTTACAAATATGGAAAGTTACTTCCGGGGTGTTACACCCAGCACGAGGTCTGTCCCCCGCATGGCGTCCTGCTGCGCCTCGTCGAATGCCAGGACCCGTGCGGAACGACGTCTGACCTCGTGAGGGAGGACCGCTTCAGCTCCATAGACCAAGAAGAACGGGTTCTCTCGAGTTGGATTGGTCGCGGTCGTGCGGATGGACCACAACACCGACTGAAGCTCATCGTACCAACCTCTGCCGCAGGCCTCTAGTTTTTCTTGAATGTCCTGGTCTTGAGGCCCCTCAGGACCTCTGCGTTGGCCCGCTCGGCCTGGCCGTTGCTTCGGGGGTGCGCCACCGAGGCGTAGCATATCTGCGTTCCAAGGTTAGCACAGTATGTTTTGAAGAGGTTACTGGTGAACTGCGAACTGTTGTCAGTGATGATGCGGTTCGGCACCCTGAACCAGCTCACGATGCCCTTGATGAACTTGACCGCAGAGCCTACGGGGATGGTGCGGACGGCTTCCACTTCAGCCCACTTGGTGAACTTGTCCACGACGACGTAGAGGTAGTGATAGCCCCCTGGCGCCCGAGGAAACGGGCCCAGGATATCCAGCCCCCAGACTGCGAATGGCCACGAGAGGGATATAGTTTGCAGACCTCCCCCCGACTGGTGGATCTTCTTGGCATGGAATTGGCAGGCCTCGCAAGCCTTCACCAGTTTGACGGCATCATTAAGCGCAGTGGGCCAATAAAACCCACTGCGAAACGCCTTGCTGACGAGAGTCCGCGATGATGAATGATGTCCACAGTCTCCACCGTGTATATCTGCCAGCAGTTGCTTCCCTTGCTCCCTGGAGATGCAGCGTAGGGACACATCATTTGGTCGCTTCCGGTAGAGCTCTCCATCCCTGATGCAGTATGCTGTGGTTTGCTGCGCCACACGCTCCGCTTCCTCCTCCTTCTCTGGCAAGGCCCCATGCGTCAGGTAGCTCCCGAGCTCCGTGATCCAGCACCCCTCCTGAGGCTCCAGCGTCAAGTAGGCGCTCTGAGGCAGACCCACAGGCAAGGGCTCCGAGGCGGGGCTGGGGACCTCCTCCCGAGGCTGCACCGTGCTTGACAGTGATGGCGTGGCCGAGGGCTTGAAGAGCCGCTCCTCGAAGACGCCAGGCTCCTGAGGTAGCCGCCTGGACGCCCGTTTGGCAATGTCGTCGGCCTCTTGATTGGTGCCACGGAGCACATGCTGCAACTCCAGCCCCCAGAATTGCTTCTCCATCCTTCGGACCTCCGCAAGGTAGGCTTCCATGTGCTCAACCCTCGGCTCGTATACCTTGTTGGAGAAGTTGACGAGGAGTTTTGAATCGCCCTTGATGGTGAGGCGCTTTACTCCTAGGGCAGCTACGGCCTTCAGGCCTGCTATCAGGCCTTCATATTCTGCTATGTTGTTGGAGACCTTTTCTCCATGCTGAAAACAGAGCTGCACGGCGTAATAGAGGTTGTCTTGACTAGGAGATATAAGCACTGCACCAGCCACCGCGCCGTGTCTGGAGAACGCCCCGTCGAAGTACATGACCCAACCGTCCGGTGCCTCGCTTCCCGGGGAGAGGGATCGATCCTCATCAGCCTTGAGGCCCGGCGCCTCCGTTCATTCTGCCATGAAATCTGCCAATGCGGCCCCCTTGATGACTCTGGTCGTGCTGAATTCGAGCTGAAACGTTTGCAGTTCGATGTTCCACTCAGCGACTCTTCCAGCTGAGTTGGGGCTCCTGAGCACCCTTTCCAAGGGGTACGCCGAGACAACCTTGATGGGGTGGCCCTGAAAGTAATGCCGCAGCTTGCGCGAGGCCACCAATAGAGCGAGGAGGAGTTTCTGAGGCATGGGGTACTGCGTCCTCGCGTCCAGCAGCACTGTGCTGACGAAGTACACAGGGTGTTCAACGAGGTTGCGAGTGCAGGTGTCGGCGGCGTCCTCCGGAGGCCGTGACTCCCCCTGAGACAGTGGAGCCCCCAGCGGCTGGTCGCCAGGGGGAGGGTCTCTTCTCTCCTGAGTGCGTTTCCCTGCGGCGGCTAATCCTCCTTGGCTGTGGCTGTGGTAGTGGTCTCTGTGAGTCCTCCTTGATCCTGCTTTGCCTTGCCCCGAGCAGCTGCCGCGGATTTGGTCCAACGCTCCTCCCTAACCGCCACCAGGGCTGCGCTGGCGGAGTAGGGAGTGGCTGCAAGGTAGAGCACCAGGGGCTCTTGAGGGCGCGGAGCCACCATCACCCGAGGGCTGGTTAGGTATCTCTTGAGATCTTGGAACGCCTTGTCGGCCTCTTTAGTCCATTCAAAGGGCCCCTTTTTCTTCATCAGCTGGAAGAAAGGCAGCGCTCGCTCCCCCAACTTGGAGATGAAGCGCCCTAGTGCAGTCATGCGCCCAGTGAGCTTCTGCATTTCTCTGAGGGTTTTTGGCGGCTCATGTCCTCGACCGCCTTGACCTTTTCTGGGTTAGCCTCGATGCCTCGGTGGGATACGAGGAAGCCCAAGAGCTTTCCCGAGGGGACCCCAAACACACACTTCTCCGGGTTGAGCCGCAGGTTCACTACGTTGAGGCTCGTGAAGGTTTCCTCCAGGTCTTGTATCAGGTTTCTGGCCTCCTGAGACTTTACCACAATATCATCGACGTAAGCCTCAACATTCTTCCCGAGCTGCGGTCCCAAGGTGATGTGCATCAGCCGCTGGAAGGTCGCCCCTGCGTTGCGCAGCTCGAATGGCATGCATGTGTAGCAGTACACCCCACACGGGGTCAGGAAAGCCGTTTTTTTCCACGTCTTCTACGGCCATCTTGATCTGGTGATACCCAGAGAAGGCATCCAAGAAACACAACAGGTCGCACTCGGCGGTGGAATCGACGATCTGATCGATACGAGGGAGCGGGAACGGATCCTGCGGGCAGGCTTTGTTGAGGTTGGTGAAGTCGACACACATGCGTTCCTTCCCCCTTTCTTTGGCACGACAACCGGGTTAGCCAACCAATCTGGGTATCGGACCTCGCGAATGACCCCTGCTGCCTCTAGCTTGCGGGTCTCTTGGACGATGAAAGCCTGCTTCTCAGTGGACTGCCGTCTCGCTTTCTGCTTCACGGGGCATACGTTGGGGCACACGTTGAGGTGATGCTCGATTACGCCTCTAGGGATCCCCGCCAGCTGATCAGGCTCCCACGCGAATACCTTCTTGTTCGCGCGCAGGAACTTGACCAGGGCCTCCTCCTGCTCGGGGTCGAGGTTAGCGCCTATGGTGAAGGTGGCGTTAGTGGACCCATCCTCGTCGACCGATATCTGCTTGGTTTCTGCATTGTCTTGGGTGAACAACTGCTTCTTCTTGGCTGGCGCAGCCCCCTTGGGCTCAGGGACGTCTGAGTCAGCGGGATGCACCGACGCCGCCGTCTTGAAGACGAGCTTGAGCACTTGCAACGCATCCCCGATGTCTCCGGATACGGTGAGGACATCGTTGCTCCCGGGCATCTTCATGAGGTTGTATGCTGGGTGCGTCGCGGCCATGAATCGGGTTAGTGCTGGATAGCCGAGGATGGCGTTGTACGGGAGGCCGATGGGGGCGATGTCGAAGTCGATCAGCTCCGTGCGGAAGTTGTCGTAGGTGCCGAAGGTCACCGGGAGACGGATCTGCCCCAGGAGCTGGATGAACCGCCCCCGACGCCCAAGAAGGGCCTGCTGGGCTGAAGCCGCTCCAGCGGGATGTGGAGGTGGCTGAAGGCTTCAACCGAGAGCACGCCGAGGCCCGCGCTGCCGTCGATGAGAGTCCTGGTGACGGCCACCTGGCAGATGGTGGGGGTGGACAGCATTGGGAGCGCGCCCGAACAGGCTGAGTTGGAGGGGTGATCGTCCGAGCCGAAGGCCAGATCGGCCCTGGGCGCCGACCGACCCGGAGGAGCCCCGTGCTGCGCGGAGGCAGCGCCGATCTGGTGAGCAAACGTCTTGATGTGGCGGTCTGAAGGTGGCGCCCGCGAGCTTCCTAGGAGAATTGCGACGACCAGGGGTGCCGGCGCAGTGTGTTGGGTAAGGAACAGGCCGCACAGCTCCTCCCAAGAGGCCACGGAAGCCGCTGGCAAGTAGAGAAGCCACGCGCGCGGGGCGCCGGTGAGGGCCATGGGAAGCCAGTTGGCCATGACCTTGTGATCGCCGCCTGCTTCGCGGACGGCCTCCTCGTATGACAGCAGGAAGGCTAGCGGATCGGTCGTGCCGTTGTAGCGAGATGGCGTCTCTGGCTTGAACTTGTTCGGCCACTGCACCTGTCGCAGGGCTGGGGCCAAGGCTCGGAGCCCCCTGACCCCCGCGCCGGCGCCGGCGGCCGGAGTAGGCCGCGTGCTGCTCATCATGAGGTGAATCGCGATGTCGGTGGAGAGCGAGCTGGCAGAAGGGAAAGCTCCGGCGCACCCCCTACCTGGCGCGCCAAATGTCGGATTTCGGGTTCCGGCAGACCCTCTAGGTTCAAACTCTGGGGTGCGCGTTGAGATCACACCTCCTGCCTACCTACACTTCGTCGCCTCGCAAGGATCTAAACTACGAACGATGAACAACACAAGGGACACAGGGTTTATACTAGTTCGGGCCACCATTGTGGTGTAATACCCTACTCTAGTTTGTGGTGTGGTGGATTGCCTCTGGGGCGGATGATGAACAGTACAAGGAAGAACAGCCTCACGAGGGTCTGTTCTTGGCTGGTGCGATGAACTGCTAGGGAGAGTTCAGTCGCTTCTCTCTCTCTCTCTCTCTCCCTCTCTCTCTCTCTCTCTGCTTGATGCCAGGTGGTCGAATCCCTCTACCCTGTGGGTGGCTAGTCCTATTTATAGGCAGAGGCCCTGGGCCTCTTCCCAAATATTGAGCAGGAAGGGCGCCAACAATTGTCCATTTTGAAGGGGAACATCCAGTACACTTATCCTGACTAAAGTTGGTCCTCGCCTGCCAAAGGCTCCGTCGATGACGCTGGCTTGGGCTCCACGATGACCTCCTTCCTGCCGTTGGGCTGGTCTTTGTCTTGTTGCACCGAAATGGTTGCCTTTACTTGATACTCTTGCCTGCGCTTGCCTCCTTTGCACCAAAGAGGAAATGAGGACACTGCGGGGGCTGGCGCCCGCCTGGCGCCCTTGGTCGTCATGGCTTACGTCATGGGCACCTCGTGAGGTACCCCACTTTGATCTCTCCGCCTCCTCGCGAGCCAGCCTGACGAGGCTGTGCCTGAGGAAGCTTCCTGTCGTCCGCCCCGCGAGGCTTGGCCCCTCGCGAGGGTCTTGAGCTTGTGTTGATGAAGATGGGCCGTGCTGGGCCACCCCTTGAGCCACACCGCAGGCCGCAGGCAGGCAAGTCTAGGTACCCCCGTTCCTAGAACGCCGACAGCATCTCCGTCAGGAGAGCGTCTGCTGGATCTTCGGGCAGGGGGGCTGGGCAGTCAATCCGCTCGGCCGTCTCCACCCAGTCCTGTCAAAGGTATAAGGGCTTAGATCCTGCATATGAATAAACTGAGGAAACTAAACATCTTGTGATATGAAAAACCTACCGGATTGGCGCGACGCTTTGCGCTGAGTCCACGGTCCTCGGTAAGGGGAGGAGGTACCTCGACGCCTTTAAACAGCACCTTCCAGACGTCCTTGTGCGTCGTGTCGAAAATCTCCTGCAACATCTGGTGCTCGGCCGGGTCGAACTCCCACAAATTGAATACCCGTTGTTGACACGGGAGGATCCGGCGGAAGAGCATGACCTGGACCACGTTGACAAGCTTGATTTCCCTGTTCATCATGTTCCTGATGCAGGTCTGGAGTCCGGTTAGCTCTATCGGGCTACCCCAGGACAGGCCCTTCTCTTTCCAGGAGGTGAGCCGCGTGGGGATTCCGGATCGGAACTCGGGGGCCGCCACCCAGTTTGTGTCGCGCGGCTCAGTGATGTAGAACCACCCTGATTGCCACCCCTTTAAAGTCTCCATATAGGAGCCCTCGAGCCATGTGACATTGGGCATTTTGCCCACCATGGAGCTGCCGCATTCCGCTTGCTGGCCGCCTACAACCTTCGGCTTGACATTGAAGGTCTTCTGCCATAGGCTGAACTGGGGCTGGATGCGGAGGAAGGCCTCGCACACGACGATAAATGTCGAGATGTTGAGGATGAAGTTTGGGGCCAGGTCATGGAAGTCTAGCCCGTAGTAGAACATGAGGCCGTGGACAAATGGGTGGAGAGGAAATCCCAGTCCGCGGACGAAGTGGGTGAGGAAGACTACCCTCTCGTAAGGTTCCGAGGTAGGGACGATCTGCACCGCGTCGGGCAACCGGTGCATGATGTCCGCGACCAAGTATCCGGCTCCCCACAGCTTCTTGATGTCCTCCTCCGTGATGGAGGATTTCATCCACTTGCCTCCCGCTCCTGACATGATTGAAGCGGTTTGAGGAGAAAAGGTGCAAGCTTGGGCGTTGGAGTTCGAGTGCGCAAGAATGGATATGCGAGAGGGAAGAAGGCGTGGGTGAAAAAGGTGTAGTCCTTATCCCTTTATAAAGGCGGACGAACCAATGCGCCCCCACTTGCCTAGTAAAACTCGCTTGATCCCCAAGAGCCGTAATTAATGGCACGGTTGGGTTACCCACGTCCGTATTGATGAGAATCGCATGATAAGGGGACACGATCTCTGCTTCGACAAGACGTGCTTAGGAAACTGCCTCGCGATATGTGCGGTGGCTGGTTGTGAAAAAAGGTTCGAATAATGACCGGGCCCTGGTGTGATATCATGCTATAATGCGTCGGCAAATTAGATTTGTGGAAATATTATTCTCTCTACGATGGTATGTGGAACTTGTTTTATAGAGCCGGACACTATCCTTGTGTTCAAAATCTTCTATGGAGTATTCGGAGGAGGAACCCGCCTTGCAATGCCGAAGACAATCTGCGCACCGGACTCATCGTCATTGGGGCCTGGTTAAGGGGGCTACTGAGGGAGTCCTAGATTAGGGGTATCCGGACAGCCGGACTATATCCTTTGGCCGGACTGTTGGACTACGAAGATACAAGATTGAAGACTTCGTCTCGTGTCCGGATGGAACTCTCTTGGCGTGGAAGGCAAGCTTGGCGTCTGGATATGAAGATCTCCTTCATTGTAACCGACTCTGTGTAACCCTAGCCCCTCGGTGTCTATATAAACTGGAGGGTTTAGTCAAATAGGACAACAAAAATCATACCATAGGCTAGCTTCTAGGGGTGAGCCTCTTGATCTTGTGGTAGATCAACTCTTGTAATACTCATATTCATCAAGATCAATCAAGCGGGAAGTAGGGTATTACCTCCATAGAGAGGGCCGAACACAGGTAAACATCTTGTCCCTTGCCTCCTGTTACCATCCACCTTAGGCGCATAGTTGGGACCCCCTACCCAAGATCCGCGGTTTGACAACGACACATGCGCTTTGGTCGATAAAAGCGCAAGCGGTGGCAAAACGCACAATTAACTTGGCTAACGCTTTTTTGAACTATGATAGCAATGGAATCTTAAATTAGAACAATTGTTCTTCAGGTTTAGGCACTTGTTCTACATGAACAGAGTATAGTAAGACGCAAGAATATAATACTTACAACAACAACAGCGAAGCCTTTAGTCCCAAACAAGTTGGGGTAGGCTAGAGGTGAAACCCATAAGATCTCGCAACCAACTCATGGCTCTGGCACATGGATAGCACGCTTCCACGCACCCCTGTCCATAGCTAGCTCTTTGCCGATACTCCAATCCTTTAGGTCTCTCTTAACGGACTCCTCCCATGTCAAATTCGGTCGAACCCGCCCTCTCTTGACATTCTCCACACGCTTTAGCCGTCCGCTATGCTGCTGGAGCTTACGGAGGCCTCGCTGAATATGCCCAAACCATCTCGGGGCGATGTTGGACAAGCTTCTCCTCAATTGGTGCTACCCCAACTCTATCTCGTATATCATCATTCCGGACTCGATCCTTCCTCGTGTGACCACACATCCATCTCAACATACACATCTCCACCACACCTAACTGTTGAACATGTCGCCTTTTAGTCGGCCAACACTCCGCGCCATACAACATTGCGGGTCGAACCGCCGTCCTGTAGAACTTGCCTTTTAGCTTTTGTGTCACTCTCTTGTCACAGAGAATTCCAGAAGCTTGGCGCCACTTCATCCATCCGGCTTTGATTCGATGGTTCACATCTTCATCAATACCCCCATCCTCCTGCAACATTGACCCCAAATACTGAAAGGTGTCCTTCCGAGGTACCACCTGGCCATCAAGGCTAACCTCCTCACACCTAGTAGTACTGAAACCGCAAATCATGTACTCGGTTTTAGTTCTACTAAGCCTAAACCCTTTTGATTCCAAGGTTTGTCTCCATAACTCTAACTTGCTATTCACCCCTGTCCGACTATCGTCAACTAGCACCACATCATCCGCAAAGAGCATACACCATGGGATATCTCCTTGTATATCCCTTGTGACCTCATCCATCACCAATGCAAAAAGATAAGGGCTCAAAGCTGACCCCTGATGCAGTCCTATCTTAATCGGGAAGTCATCGGTGTCGACATCACTTGTTTGAACACTTGTCACAACATTGTCGTACATGTCCTTGATGAGGGTAATGTACTTTGCTGGAACTTTGTGTTTCTCCAAGGCCCACCACATGACATTCTGCGGTATCTTATCATAGGCCTTCTCCAAGTCAATGAACACCATATGCAAGTCCTTCTTTTGCTCCCTATATCTCTCCATAAGTTGTCGTACCAAGAAAATGGCTTCCATGGTCGACCTCCAGGCATGAAACCAAACTGATTTTTGGTCACGCTTGTCATTCTTCTTAAGCGGTGCTCAATGACTCTCTCCACAGCTTCATTGTATGGCTCATCGACTTAATTCCACGATAATTAGTACAACTCTGAACACCCCTTGTTCTTGAAGATTGGTACTAATATACTCCGTCTCCATTCTTCTGGCATCTTGTTTGCCCGAAAAATGAGGTTGAAAAGCTTGGTTAGCCATACTATCGCTATGTCCCCGAGACCTTTCCACACGTCAATGGGGATACAATCAGGGCACATCGCCTTGCCTCCTTTCATCCCTTTTAAAGCCTCCTTCACCTCAGACTCCTGGATGCGCCGCACAAAATGCATGCTGGTCTCATCAAAGGAGTCGTCCAGTTCAATGGTAGAACTCTCATTCTCCCCATTGAACAACTTGTCGAAGTACTCCCGACATCTATGCTTAATCTCCTCGTCCTTCACCAAGAGTTGGCCCACTCCGTCCTTGATGCATTTGACTTGGCCAATATCCCTCATCTTCCTCTCCCGGATCTTAGCCATCTTATAGATGTCCCTTTCACCTTCCTTCGTGCCTAGTCGTTGGTAGAGGTCCTCATATGTCCGACCCCTTGCTTCACCAACAGCTCGCTTTGCGGCCTTCCTCGCCATCTTGTACTTCTCTATGTTGTCTACACTCCTATCCAGGTATAGGCGTCTGAAGCAATCTTTCTTCTCTTTAATTGCCTTCTGGACATCATCATTCCACCACCAGGTATCCTTATCTTCGCTTCTCCTTCCCCTGGACACTCCAAACTCCTCCGAGGCCACCTTACGACATTCTTGGTTCGGGAACAGTACAGAACAAGGCATTCCCAGTCATCATCTAGTAAATGTGTCTCAGGAGAACGTAAGGGAATTTGATGAGTTTCTTTGCCGGTGAAGTATGTTTTCTTCAGGTAATTCCGACACTACCACCAAGCATTCTTGAAGATAGCAGAGGTATTAGCACAGGTTACCTCATCCTGAGTTTCCAAATCGGTCCTTCTCTATAGAGAAAAATGGGAAATTTGTTGTATTATAACCATCATGGAGGTAGGATGTATGGGATGAAGCAAAGTAATTGCGATGAATAACATTACTTACACATAACTCCTGGACAAACACACTGCAATCGCATTTTCCTTCATCTTGATATAATATTTCCAAGATGAGAAGATACGCTCAAACGATTTAACAACATCAAATGCGATAGATGCTAAACTACGACTAGCTGGTTGTGCTTCCTCCACAGGAATAGGCGTACTAACTGGTGGAGTTGGGGTTCGCCGTGATAGTACTGGCCCTTTGGGCACTGGAGCTGCCTTACTAACTGCTCTTGTTTGGGAGCTCTGTGGTAGAGAAGGTGTTGTGTCAACAGGAACTGGGTTACTATCGGCTGGGTTTGGGGTTAGATTGGGTGAAGCTGGTTCTCTATCCATCGCAGTAGGGGTACAATCTGCGAGAGGTTGGGTTATGTGTGGTAGGGCTAGTTCTTGTGCATGTACAACCGGGGTGCTATCTCCACCAAGAGGTAGCACTGTTTTATTGAAGACCGTGTTTTAGTCCGCTGAATCTTGGCATCACCCGCTCCATTTCAAATGGCTGATAAACAGGAAACATAGTTGAATATACAGAGATTGTATGAGAGACAGATGCAATAGATAGTGTGGAAAAAAGAGGGCATGAAATAGTTGACATGTATATTGTTTAACTAAAATGGATAGCATGACATAATTTCACATATATGATGTCTATCTAAACTGGATAGCATAGCATTACATAATTCAAAGATATGATGAATAACTAAATAGGATCGCATGACATAATATTTCACCTACATGTTATCTAAGTAATCAGGATCGCATCATTTAACTCACATATGTGACTTACATGCTAAACAGAGGGCATTCGATATGATGTCTGAACTAAGAACATGGTGTTGAATATTGTGTATATGATGTCTAAACTATGCAATGCAAGACACCGTATGCATGATATAAGCAGTATAACCGTGCCAAGTTAGAGCATACACCTCAGTGGGGGAATAGGACTGGTCATCTGTCTCTGAATCCATCTCCGAGGAGCTATCGGGACCAAACAAGAGATCTGCTTGACGGTAGCACATGCGCTCTGAAGGCCTTGTTTTCCTCCAGATTTTCCATCTCCCACCCAAATGGCTGATTCACAGGAAGAGTAGTTTAATGTACAACCATTGTCAACAAATGGAAATGTAATGAAGAAAAGGATGGGCAAGATATCATTCAAATATATGATGCCTGGTTAAATAGGATGGCATTGCACATTTCACATATATTATGGCTGGCTAAAAGACATGAGATTGCATAATTCCCATATATGATATAGAAACTAAATAGGTGGCATTACAGAACATGTCGAAACTAAGCAGATGACATATATGATGTCAAAAGTAGGCACTTTGCAAGGCAACATATGCATGATATGACTAACATCATCATGCCAAGGTAGAGCAAACACCTTGGGGGTAAATAGGAGTGGTCGTGGCGTGCGAATCCGCCTCGAACAGATATCTTCCTCTGGATTACAATGCGGAGAGGGGTGGGGAGGGTTTGCCATTGAACCCACCACGGGCGATGTCTCGCATGACATTGTATTGCAGCATAAAACTCAACTCTTTTTCTCTACATGTTCAGCATGACTGTGTACAATATCGACATGCATACGAAAAAATATGGTGAGATTATGTAAGGAGAGCATGCAAAATTTAGAGTGATGGTAACAACCATGGATCGGCGTTTTCCGTTGAACCAAAATAGCCCTAATGGATTGGCGTGAATATATAGTAATACATGATGCAACAAGTGTACAACCTCTTTGCCGTAGCCGTGTCGACCTCGGCATCATTGGGTTGGTCATTTGAAGCGATTGAGGCAGAGGTGGCTGTCGGAGGTGTGGAGGAAGATCGAGGAATCAGTAGGCGGTGTCGAGGCACTGCTCTGTTGTGATGGATAGTTCTGTCGTTGGAGCAGCTCCGGTGAGCCGTAAGACGTCAAGGCTAAAGCAGCACAAGACAGACATCATCAATCTAAGTGGGATTCTAAAGCATCTCCAATAGATGATGTAAAATGGATGTAAAATTGACATCACCAAAACCACGACTACAACAGATGAGGTAAAACTGTTGACTCTGAACTTAATCTGTCGAAACTGAAATTTACTATGGAATCTGAATACTCTTTCGAAACTGAGCATAATGGTAGAAGAGGCACTTGACATGTAGTTTAGGGAGGGCGTGCAGTTCATCTTCAACCTGCACCCCCCTGAGCCGCCAGCCACCACCGGCCGAACCGCTGGCCCTAGCGCCGCCCCGTAACAACTCGCCACCGCCGCCCCGGCTAGCTCTCTAGGCCCCCCGCCCCCACCCTGAACCCTAAGATAGATAGTGGGGTACCTCTCCGTGAGCCCCGTCCCGATTCGGGTGGTTCTTCCTTAACTCCGCGAGCCCCCAACCCCAAAATCGGTGACCCAAAAGTCGATTCAGTCGATCAAGTGTGGCTTAATCGGAAGCGGCAAAGCGGCGAGCGAGGGGAGAGCAGCAACGGCAGCTGGCGAAGCGGCGATCGGCGAGGCTGGAGCAACAGCAGGCGTGGCGAGCTGGAGCAGCAGCAGCAGATCCGGCTGGTATGGATGCCGCCGCGAAGGGCCTCGCCTTTGGGGAGAGCCGCCCGTGGAGATGTCGCCCGCGGCGCCGGCTTCAAGTTAGCCGCTCCATGGGGGTGCGGGATGGAGCACTGTCGGTGCCAGGAGGTCGAGTTAAGGAGAAGGTGCGATGCGATGAGTGTACAACCTCTTTGGTGGCGCCGAGTAGGCCTCGGCTTCGTCCCGAGGAGTCGGTGAGGATCTGCGGTTCGGTGGAGCAGGTTAAGGCGGCGCTGTGGGGATGGAGCAGCGCGATAGGCGAGGCGATCGTCGAGCATCTCCTTGGAGGTGGAGGATGGGGCGGCTGAACCGCGGGATGGCGAGATGGACGACGGATCCTCATCCGGGAGGTGGGCGAGGGCGTCGAGCTGTTGCGGTGGACGACGTCATCGGGAAGAGGCTCGGTGGGCAGCGGTGGCGTGGAGGGCGGAGGAGGTGGGGTTTCGCGGCTGGAGTGGAGAGGTTATGGCGGCCTGGGATTTCAAATGGCGAAAAGGGGCGATGGGAGGGTGAAGCATGACTTAGGGACGCGCTTGTCCAAAATGTAGGGTGTGTTACAAATACCCCCCCACCAATTTGAACTAGCGGCCCTTCGGCTCGAGGTTAGAAGGGGATTTCATGTGTCGGGATTTGGCAACCTGGAGGGAGTTTTTCGCGTGTTGTAATTTCGGGATAACAAGGCGCGGGTTGTGAAGGCGCCAGTTTTGGGAGCACGATATCTGAATTTTCGGGATATAACAAGACGCGGGTTGAATTTTAGGGACAAGCCTAACATGTAGTAATATTGTACTTGTACGTACCAAATCAATTTGCACTTCCCTCAACCAAAAAGAAAAAAAATAAAACTATTCACACCACACAAAGAGAGTCTTGCTCCGTTTTACTATACAAATGCTATTCAAAGCTACTCCCTCCTTCCATCTATATAGGGCCTAATGCGTTTTTCGATGCTAACTTTGACCAAATATTAGAGCAATGATATATGACATGCAACTTACACAAAGCACACCGTTAAATTCATCTGTGAAAGGTTCTTTCAATGATATAATTTTCACATTGTGCATGTCATGTACTATTAATCTTGTCAATAGTCAAATGTGGTCTTAAAAATCACATTACGCCCTATATAGATGGAAGGAGGGAGTAGGAATCCATGTTATGTCCAATTAATTTGTTTTGCTTGCTATATAATGCATGTAACCTACTCATACCAACATTTTAGTGCATTCCAAATGTCTATACTACCGCTGCAATTCGAACTAAATTTGAATTCGTTTTTCCATTTCAATAAGAATCTACAATCATGATTGTTGCCAAATTCAACCATCATAGTTTCCTTGCTATCCGTCAGATATAAATCGGACGGCCTATAATGCAGGATGGCAGGCACACCATCATCAACAACTCTGTTTTTTATAAGAGTAGAGATAAAATATATTAAATGTAGTATAACATGTTCATAACCACACCATGTGTATCACCGTTATATATATTCACACATGCGTCGGTTTGAAACACTATGATAAATTCTTCAAATATCCGAATTCGCTTTTTATAATGAAGTATATATGATCTCTATTCATCTTTTACACCGACACAACCCTCTTATCTTTGTAGCTAGCGCTAACTTTCTCTTGTGCATGCACACGCCCGCATCCCTCTCACCCTCCGTCAGCATTCTCTAGCTCCATCGCGCAAATTCATCTTTTCACTTTAGGTCGTTCACCCACGGTGTGTGTAGGCCCCCTAGCTCCTTTACTACACACATCGATCGATATGCCTCTCTAGCCAGGTGTGCCTAGCACAAACACAAGCTTCCCCTCTTCTCTTGTCACTGTCCATGCCTCACTCCCACCACTCTTTTCATCGTTCTCGTACTCGCACGCTCCTCCCCCCTCGATATAGTATGCCTCTCGTACCACCTCCTACATGCATCCCTCTCTCTCTATCCTTCTCCTGATGCCTCATTTTCTTCTAACAGACACATGCATGTATACTGATCGATCTCCCAACATATACCTAGATCGACTTTAACTACCCCCCCCCCATCAATCGACGTACCTCACAAGTTATGTCTCTCCTTTCTCTAACAAAAGGCGATTGATCTTCCTATGTAGTTATGTCTGCTTACCACAGCCACATCGTCCCCCCTCATCATTCGTGCATGCCTCCTGGCCTGTCTCTCACATGCACATGCACAGACAACAAGCAGCCATCTCCTCTCTTATTGATATTGCGGGCATGCCCTCTGTTTGTCTAGCAAGCCTATCCCACCATTTGTTAGAAGCAACTCCACTACCACCCCCTCCAACACTCTAGCTCTTTCTCTCTCCCAACCTTAATCCTCTCCTGCACATATGCATGGATGCCGATCGATCTCCCTTAAAACATGAGGCAGATCGATCTCCTTAATACATGAGGTAGGCCACTCTCCTCCTCCACACATATACCAGCCATTGTACCTCTATAGTTAATTGGGCCTCCCTCTTCCCCCACCACACACCGATAGTCGAGAGCTGCAGTTAGGTATCCATGCCACAGAGACAAACTGCACATGTCCCATCTCACGTTCCAGTAGGCCAGCCACTCTATATCTTTGACGTGGGCACACACAAATTCGATGGCACTCTTTATTGATCGCGCGCGCGCGCACACGCATTATCCCTCTCTTCGATTCTATGGACACCTCAAGCCGATGATACCTCCACACTCTTCTCGTGGATCTTCCCCTCTATATAAATGTTATATACATGACTCTATTTCACACACATTGAATATGTTACATTTTTTGATTGACCCCCCCCCAAAAACTCTCAAGAGCCCACACACTATATCTCTCTAGGTTTGTATCTCTCTCACACAACCCCACGTAGGTGGTGTACGTATACAAGAAGAGAATAGGTGCACCATGCACATACTCACGCTTCGTGCCCAGCCACACCCGCGCGGGTACACGGTGGAGCTCATTTCTATACGAAATGGCAGCCCACATGCTAATTTGAATGCCTGTAGCAGTTGTTTACCTAGGGAGGTCGTGTACCACGCGTGCACTCAAAGTTCGACTTGACGCGTTGCCGCGTTATTTTTAAATAAAGTTATAGCGCTCAATGACACGTACACAGAATATAAAACGATTTGTATGGAGAAAAAGGTAGTCCGCTCACTATATACAATAGAGCCTGCCTGCCTGGTTTGTCGCTCTTCAGAGTATCTCACACAAGGCTGCGGTGGCCTCTCTCTCTCTCTCTCTTACCGTTGGTCACTGATCCATCCGCATCCCGTTCGCCGGGGGAAAGGGAGTGCGGTGGCCTCTCTCTCTCCCACTGTTGGTCACTGATCCGGCCGCATCCCGTCCGCTGGGGTGAAAGGGAGGAAGTGCATCATTTCTCCGTTCGACGGTGCCGAGGCAGCACGTCCCGATCTGCGGTGCACGTCCGGCGTACTTTCCATATTGCATTCTCGTCCTCACACTGTTTTAGACAAACACAACCGTGTTGTTATCTTCCCTTAGGACAAGGAATATGCTTCTTTTTTGTCGTCGCATGTGTCATCGACTGTTATTGGCCAGTAATTGTTTCCTTTCTACCTCTTTTTTGCAAATAGGGCTATCCATTTCACCTCATTGCTATTGCGACCTTTTGGTGAACTGCACAAACCACTTTTTTCTTAAGAGTGTTTTGTGCAGCTGTACTAAAATGTCACACGGGCAACGTCTCTACATTTCATTGCAACTACACAAAGGGAGATTGGTTTTGCTCTATCCTCCTCATCCAACTCCGAGCCTAATCTTCTCCAACTAGTTAGTCTTAAGAGAGACTGCAAAGGTGACCGGCTTCTATTTGTGTGTTTATTGTTTCATCAGCAGTTCTCTATTATCGTAATCACACTTAATATCTTTGGAACAGGGACGCTCAGCTCTATTTTAGTGGAACTGCACAAAATGATCGGAATGTTGCATGCTCCAGACAACTACTTTTTTCCCAACATGCCTTATTGATTTAGACAGAGCTGGGGGGACGTTGCTGCCAATGAAAGCATGGATCAATTTTAATTTAACACCTTCTCACAACTCTGTCTTCAGTTGTGATGTAATTATTAGCTCTCATCTGCAAATAATTGACATGCAGTAGCAAGGAAGTTAGTTTTTTATTGTTTCCGAAAGAGCATCGATGGCAAGACACACAAAACAAAAGATGAAAGCTCACACCATTGTACAATTTCATGTCGCTGGAAAATTATTTGTATAGTACGTCAATTATGTAAACAAATGATGGAAGCTTGATAGCATTGCCAGAAGCCTCTTCATCATCCGGGTCCATGTGCGATGCATAAAATTATACTCCTTCGTTCCTAAATATTTGTCTTTTTACAAATTTCAAATGGGCATATTTTAGAGTGTAGATTCACTCATTTGCTTCGTATGTGTACTCCCTCCGTTCCTAAATATTATATTCGTCTTTCTAGAGATTTCAACAAGTGACTACATACGGAGCAAAATGAGTGAATCTACGCTCTAAAATATGTCTATATACATCTGTATGTGCCAGTCCATTTGAAATCTCTAAAAAGACAAATATTTGAGTAGTCACTCATTCAAATCTCTAGAAATACAAATACTCCAGAGTATATTTAAGAACCGAGTGGGTAGTGCACAACCGAATGGGAGACTCAGCTCGGTCGTTGCGCCGCATTAATAGTGAGTAATGAGCAATCAAATCATAAGCCCCACCATTCCCACTGTAAGTTGCTCTGAAGAAGCAACCATCAATATGCTCTTCTTTGAATCCGCTCATACTACTCCATCCGTCACTATTTATACAACGCGCTTCAGAAAAAAGAAAAAAATATGTGGGACCAGGGCGACTAGCGATCGGCCTGAAAAATAGCATTGGTAGTTATAGCACAACGTCTATTACTAGAGGGAATAATGTGTACACACATGCATGCAGTGCTTCCACCCCGGGTACACACATGCATGCACTTACTCCACTGCGTAGTAGTACAGTACATGGAGAGAAAATTGTGGACTTGATTGCGGTTACCACGCCCTAATTAATTGAGCATTAAACCAAACGTGTCTAAAGTTTCTCTGGTTGTGGAAATGCATTGAGAGAAATGCATCATAATGAAGCGGCATACATAAACTGTGACGGAGGAGGAGTAGTATGAAGGTGCAAAACCAAATGCAGCGTATGGCGGTCGGTCAACGCACCTCATCTTGGCATATCAGCGACATGTGGGACAGGAGTGTGAGCAAACCGATCTCAATTGGCGGCAAAGAGACAACCCACCATTCCTTGAGAGGCGAGGCGAGAACACACGAGCGGGCTTGCGGAGGCCAAGATATATTCGAGCATGGTTGGTTGATCGATATCATTCATTACTGTTGGGCTGCCGTTTTCCGCCCTTCTCCGGAATAAGCGTGTACTTTATCGAGATAAAAAATAAAGTGCAGACGCTCCACCATGCGGTTCTAGTAGTAGTACTACTCGTACTCTGCGCGCATGGCTCTTCGCCTCTTCGTGAAGTCGAACAATGATGGTACTCCGCATGTTGGGTACTACGGTGTATGCCTCGACAATCGACACGAATGGACTGATGCATGTCCACGAGGGTAGGTTGCATTAGTCAAAAGGTGTAGCGAGCTTCACCTTGTCACGCAAGCTTCTCCTCGTTCTGCGAGTTGACGGGACACACCAAAAAGTAGTGCTAGTCCATACTCCCTCCTTTCCGGTTAATATGGCTTAATTTTTTTACGGGTAAATGAGAGCTTTATTCATATATAAGCATTCTTAGGACGATCAGCCAAGACACTGGTCACTAGGAAGCGAGGTACCCATAAAAAAAGAAGTAGGAAGCGAGGTGTTTCATCAAGCCAGCTCTCGGCCACATTCAAAGTGCAGCAAGCTCGGTTCGCACGAACATGCGCCGCAAGGTTTGCTGACCTGTTTACATGCTGAATAACAAAAAAAGAGGAAATATTACCGAGCGCTACTATTTGTAACAGGATATGAGCCAGTATTAAGCGAGAATTGTGGCGAGTGTTCCATGCAATCAACTTCCATTATCACATGTGAGAACCCTCGAAGAGAACCAAATGTGTTGAAGATTGCTTTATCACATATTTAAAATTATAATAAGAGTGCAGACGCTCCTCCATCCGGTTCCTAGTACTAGTATAGTACATACCTTTATAGACTATAGTAGTTGTACTAGTAAACTTTGCGCTTGGCTGTTAGCCTATTAGGAAGTCGAACAATAATAGCACTAGTAGTATAGTGTATGCTTCGGCAATCGACACGAATTAAGCTGTTGCACGTCCACTTGCTGGCGAGGAGAGCTTGCATTAGTCAAAATTTCTCCTTGTCCTGCGAGCCACCGCAAGCTTCTCCCGTCCTGCAACCTTCGCTTGTTCGGCAAGTTGGCGAGACACAGCAAAGTAATGCTAGTCCATACTGCCTCCTCTCCGGTTAATATGGCTTAATTTCAAGCGAGATAAATACACTGTCTTTCACTTTGTATATTTGTAAAAGTATGGTCGATGGACTTCATATCGCTCATTGCGCTCAATATATATATTTTCCGGTGTTTATCGGCCACTAGCTCACCCTCGATCGAGTATGTGTGTGCATGCGTGTAGGTTGAGCACTTGAGCTTGACCGTGTGTGCATGCATTAGAGGCGTCATGGCGTGTTTTTGCGTCCATGTGTATGTGTGACTGTTGCATACGTGTAGGGGAATGCGTGTAGGGGCCACTAAGGAGCAGTCAAATCACACGATAAGTTAGTCGGAAGAAGCAACCATCATTTCATTCTTGAATGACACGTCACATAATATAAAATGGTTGATATGGAGAGAAAATAAAACAACTATATATACACTAGCAGGAGCCTAAGCTACAAGCCTGCTTGCTTAGGTTGCTCTCTTCACAAGCATAGAGCGATGGGCCTGATCCCTTGGTGGGGAAAGGAACAATGTTCTGCGTGAAACCTTGATCGACATCGGCGAGGAGAAAACCCACGGTCGGTGCGTCCCAATCGAAGTCACCGCGGTATGGGCGGCCTTGGCGTCCCAACCGCCCTTCTAGCTATAGCCCGATGTCCTAGGTAGTCCATCTTCCTTTTGGAGCCGGCTTGCTCCTTTGCCGTAGCTCCATCTCCATGTCGATCTTTCTCTACTTCTACCGGCTTCTACTTGTGATGAGTTTATGTCTCATGAACTAGTGCCGATACTATTATTCTAATCACACTTCTTCAATATCTTTGCCATCGGGGATGCTCGGTCGATTTTAGTGGAACTGCACAAAAGCATCGTATGATCCGAGGGTGCCACCGTCTTTCCTTCAACGAGTTCTTCTGGCCAGGAAATTAAATCATGTTTAGGGTTTAGGGTTTAAGTCGTCTTGACCCCATCAGTAGTTTTCTTTCGTTGCGCTCTCACAACTTTTTTCTTTAGTTGTGAAGTAAATATTGGATATGATATGTGAAGCATTGAGATGCATCAGCATGTGTGTTAGTTTTCCTTTGTATTTGATGGAATGTTGTAACGGGGCAACTTTGGAATAGGAATGAAAATGGAGTGGAAAGTTTCTGTTTTTCCGGAGAAAAAATGGAAATGGAGAGAAACCAACGTTTCGTTTCGTTGGATCGCGCCATCGAGCAAAACCAACGTTTAAATCACGTCTGTCGTGTTCATGTCTCACCCTCCTCCACGGCTCGACCCCACCACGATCGCTCGGCATGCCACTCAGTGCAAACCGAGTATACGATAACTTTCCCGCCTGCTTGTCGATGGATCGCGCCATGGAGTACTAGCACTACTGGAAGAGATTGACGAGTTGGGGCAGGACAGCTAGCTGTAGCATAGACTCCAAAGAACTTTTTACATGCATGTTGTAGCCGGCTATTGCGACCTTTGAACGCGGAGCAGCCGCGTGCACTCGGAAGTGGCACGGGCGACGCTCTCTCGGCCGGCGCGCCGCTTCAACGCCGGCGCCAGTGAGAGGTCGCGTCCGCTCTGGCCGAGCATGAATGCGGCACTGACCGTTTTGGGCGGGAAGCACGAGCGGGTGATGAAGAGAGTTCGGGTTCGTCAGGACCGGCCGTGGCAGCGGTCCGGACGTGTGCAAACAAGAGATGTTGTACGTTAATATTGCTGCGTATATAATTAAAAACGTAAATAATGTGCCAGTTGGACAAATATGATTGAACATGGAGATGGAAATGGAATTTTATGTAAACACGGATATGCATGTCTATGTCTATGTGTGTGTGCACGACGACTCTCGCGACCTGGAAGCGGGGGCGTGTTTTTGATTAAGTTTTCTTTCTTGGTACGTTAGAAAATCAGTTTGTCTAATTCACATCTAGATGTTTTTTAAGGATATCACATCTAAGCTCCCACAAGTATATAATGTAGCAACAAGAAACAAAAAAACTAGGAAAAAAATATACCACAAATAGAGTGGACATCAACTTAGATGTGACATAACTATGTCACATCTAGATGTGTCCTAGACAGACCCTTAAAAAATTGTCCGCCAGTTTTCGTTTCTTTTTTCCGGGAACGCGCGTATTCTATTTAAAACCACTACTATGGAGAGATTTTTCTACTCCATTATAGCCTCTTGTTTGATAGAGTTTCTCGCGTCTCGCTCTCTCACCCTCTCCATGTCAAAACAAGATGATAGTGTCCACTCTATCTCTCTCCTCACCGGTGGTCACAGATCCGGACGAATCCCGTCCGCTACGGGAGGTGAGGGGGTGCAGCGTTGACGTTGTCGCCGTCGGTAACGGAGGAAGCCGATGCGCACCGTCCTCTCAGATCCGGCGCTGGCGCGGACGAAGATCCTCCGCCCCCTTGTTCGCTGCCGTCGTGTGGGAAGATCCCGCCCGCCCACCTAAATGACATCTTGCCCATCATATTTGTTGCATTGCATTGATTGTGTCCCTCTTTGTTTGCCGGTAATTGTCCCCTCTCGATAGACGTGGTTTCGACGATGAGATCGATGACATCGATGAAGAGCTATATTATCTTCAGAAGTGCCAGGCAAGCAAAACCCCCTTGTTCATTCTGATACAATCCCACTCTCTCGCTCCTGCTCTCTTTTACTGCATTAGGACAACAGCGATTCTACTATTACATGCTGCGGTAGTTGAACCCCTTTCCTCTGCATGACCTGTCATTGCCACAGTAAATAGATGAAACCCTCTAGCATGAGTAGGAGTTGTTTGAGCCCTGATGTGCCTACTCATTCATGCTTGTCTGTCATGCCTGCTACTGCTTAGAGTTGAGTCAGGTCTAATTCATCGGGAATGAATTGGAACATGGTGAACATGTTCTTCTGTGAGAGCTAAGTGTGTGAACACGATTTGGTAAAGGTAGCGGTGAGAGGCCATGTAGGAGTACATGGTGGGTTGTCTCATTGCAGCCGTCCTCAGGAACCGAGTTCAGTGTTTGTGATCCATGAATAGCTACTACCACACATTGGAATGCTTAAGTGCCCCTCTCGACTTATTAATCGCCTAGATCTCTGTCCAGGAGTTGCAACTAGTTTCTGGTGTTTGTAGGATATGTGTTGGGGGCCGTGCGTAGCGCTGACCCTAGGGGTGGGCTATGTTGTGGTAGAGACACGAGGCGCGGTGTACCGGGACGCCCGTTTGGTGCCTCGGGAACCCTGCTCTCATCGTTTGGGGCCGTGAGCGACACCCCGGCCGGATCTCCTCGCGGATGGAACCCGAATAGGCGATAAACCTGGACTAGAGACTGGTGTGGTTAGTCAGGTCATGGCCGACTCCCTTGCCAGGCTTCCGCTTGAAAGTTGCCGAGATACACGACCTGTACATGGTGGTAAGTGGCGAGAGCGTGTGTGAAGAAGTACACCCCTGCAGGGTTAACATCACTATTCGAATAGCCGCGTCCACGGTAAAGGAATTCTGGGTTGCCTGTACAGTTCATAGACAAGTGAAAGTGGATACTCTAAAACTCGCAAGATAAGCGTGAGTGCTAGGGATGGCGTTCTCGTAGGGAGACGGGAGCGGATCCATAGTGGTGTATTTATATGGTGAATATGTGGACTCGTGTGCGCCACCTCAAAAGAGTTACTTGCAGTCGTAGTTCATGATAGCCACCGAGTCAAAGCTAGCTTGCTGCAGTTAAACCCCACCATCCCTTTGTTGATGATGATGCATATGTAGCTAGTTCTGATGTAAGTCTTGCTGGGTACATTTGTACTCACGTTTTCCTATTTTATGTTTTGCAGAGAGACGTCAGACTCGCTAGTAGTTCCGTGTGGACTTCGACGTTTAGCTTGCTACCTCAGCTACGATATTGTGCCCTCGGCAGGATCTGGTAGATAGTCAGGCTGCTCAGCCTTTTTCATTTGTAGATGTCTGTACTCAGACATGTTAGCTTCCGCTTGTGTTTTGATTTGTATGCTCTGAATGTTGGGTCTTGGGACCCATGTTTGTAATATCTCGCTCCTCAGAGCCTAATGAATAAATACTTGAGTCGTAGGGTTATGTTGTGATGCCATGTTGTATTTACACATATCGAGCATATTGTGTGTATGATTGAAATGCTTGGTATGTGTGGGATCCGACAATCTAGTTGTTTATCCTTGGTAGGCTCTCTTATGGGGAAATGTGGTCTAGTGCTTCCTTGAGCCATAGTAGTCCGCTTCTGGCCAGTTCACCGAGTCCTGCTAGCCCACACTACCGCTCGGGGCGCTTGGTGGCGGCATGTGTTTCACTTCGTTCTGTTTACATCCCGGGAAATGTCACGCGGTGACATCCGAGTCTGTCTAGCCTGCTACAGCCTGGGTTCCCGGAGTCCTGTTAGCCCAGTGCTACAGCCCGGATTCACACGCTGCTGACGGACATGCTCGATGTTGATTCATGTATGCCTTCCCCCATGGGTTAGTGCCGCTTTGGGTTCATGACTAGTCATGTCGGCCCGACTTCTCTGTCATATGGATGCTAGCGACACTATCATATACGTGAGCCAAAAGGCGCAAACGGTCCCGGGCCATGGTAAGGCGACACCCGTGGGAAAACCGTGCGTGAGGCCGCAAAGTGATATGAGGTGTTACCGGCTAGATCGATGTGACTTGGAATCGGGGTCCTGATATCTTTGGTATCAGAGTGTGACTACCTGTAGGATTACCAAGCCAAACCGGTCGAAGTTGTGTCTAGAAATGCTTTAGTTATGTAAGGGAATTGATTGTGGAAGGGAACGTAAGGCTCTTTTTACTCCTTATACCTCACGGCCTTCTAATCTGAGTCATCCTCTTCTCTTCTACGAGGATTAAGAACTAGGCCCTCTCATCTATCTATCAGGATCACGTGTTACTAATCCATAGACTTATGTGGTTGATGGATTCAAGTCTCAGTTCAGTTTCTACTACTTTTAGTATGTTACCTGTTGAACCAGAACCTTGATATTGTGATGTTGAGTGGTCATGCCACTATTTTGCAGGATGTCTCAAATCATTTTGAGCATTTACAGCCGTTATGCTGTCCGAGTCATCCCAGGTTTCTAAATAGTCTGATGCATTTGCAAATCCCTTCTCTCCGTTTGTAATGTTCATTTGGGCCAGATTAATCACACAAATTAGAGTGTTGAGGTACTCCGCTGCCTCGGCATATATGTTGGAGTTATTACTATGACCCTAGGTGTCTTAGAGAACCACCTAGTAATCTAGCCATGTTTGGTGTTCCCAGTGTGATGATTCTGGCCATCATTCTCAAAAAGCATCCCGTGATGCTACTTAGTTAATAGTATTCTATTCCTGGGTTCTTGAACCCGAGATTCACTCTACTTACCTCTTGTTTATTGTGACGCCCCAAGACCGGAGCTTCAGTTGCCTTCCAGGGTTTCCGAGTTTTGTCGTGTGGTTTTTTTTTTTTTGCATTGCATCATGTAATCATGCCATCATATCATTAATTTTTTTTAAACTCAACTAGATAAATTGTATGGATTTCTCGATCCATTTAAACCGAGGGATTCACATGGTGACTTCTCTTTATAACATACCCTCCCAATATTATTAGGGAGCTATAATAAATATTCCATTGTTTTGGAATCACCAAAACCCACTTGCAAATATATCCCATGCCTTTTCTGCTCGAGTTGACCTCAAACCCTTTGCCCTAAATTTCTTTTATCATATTAGGAGCTCCACCAAAATCCGAACATTTTTGGGCCTTCCAAACTTCCACTTCCTATTCAAACCATTTGAATTATATTCAAATGAATTTGAATTTATTTCCTTCAATCATGGCCTTTCTATTTTCTTGGAACGAGCATATTTTTGCGAGTCCGGAAAATTACCCTCATACCCTAATTCTTGTCCACTCATTTATTTTTCTCTCCCTTTCTTTCTTTGCGTTTCTGTTTTTTGAAGAGTTTTAAGAGAGAGAGAGAAGAGAGCCAGCCCAGCCGGCCCCTGGCCATTCTCCTCCGCGCCGGCCTCCTCTATGGCCCAAGGCCTCCCAAGGCCCAGCCGCCCCTGCCCTTAACCCTAGCCCGCAGCCATCTCTCTCCCTCGACTCCCACCAGCGCCGCCTCCCCATCTCTCCCTCTCGATCCACTTCTCTCCCTCGATCCCTTCCTCCAGCCCGCATCGAGCTGCCCTCTCCCGATCCCCATCTCACTCTCTCCCTCTCGATCCCGCGCCTCCTCGCCAATCCCGTGCGCCAAGCGCCCGGGAGAGGCTCCTCGAGCACCTGCGCCCGTGACCTCGATGCTCGTCGTCGTCCTCGCCTCGCCCCGCCTCCGTTCGGCTCTCACGCCGAAGCCACCGCCCAGCCCTGCGGGAGGTGGTGACCCTCGCCGCTCCTGGCCTGTACTCCCTCCGGTGCCAAGCATCTTCAACTCCGGCCCCTGCCTCGAAGCCCTGCCCGACGCCATGGCCGCCATTCTGTCGTCCCGAGCTCGGCCAACTCCGGCGGCCCCGACGCCCGTGCCAAGCTTGCCGCCTCTGCCTCATGTAGTCCCCTCTCGGTCGGGAGAGGAGCTCCTGATCCTTGCGCCGCTCGTCCCCGTCGTTTTTGCCGGAGCACGCCGGGGCCCCAGCACTGGTCGCTGTCGTCCTCACCCTGCTGCCGCTACTCTGTTGCCGCCCTCCATGTCGCCCGCTCACCCTTCGCTCGAGAGCCTCCCCATCCTGCTGCTTCATCTTGCGGGCCTGTGCCACCTCGTCTTGTCGCCACCTTGCACCAACGCTCGACTTCCTCCTCTGCTCGTGAGTCCCGGCCGCTGCGCATCCCTTGGCCTCGCCGCCTCGCTGTAGTGTTCTTCCTCGAGCCACCCTTCATGGTTCCTCTTTCTGTGGATTGCCAAGTACCACTTTATCGACGCTGAGCGACTACCACACGGAACGCCAAGTACACGGATCGCCAAGTTCAACTACATGTAACAGCAAGTACCACTACGGCGGAGACCTCGGATTCGTCAAGTACCCTTTTGGATCGCCAAGTCCCTCTTGAACATCTACGGCGTGAACCACTACTGTCGACCCTCGAAGACCCCGTGGACCCTGAACATCCACGGGACATGAACAACTACTTCCGATGACGAGATGTACCACTACCATCGAACATGAACGTCTACAAACCGTGTACGACTACCGTCGCCAAAAATCGAGATGTACGACTACCATCGCCGAGATCGCAAGTACCACGACAACCCCGAAGGGTTTCGGACCCGTCAAGTACCTCTTCGAAAACGAACGTGAAACACTACTTCCTCTACCGTCGCCGTGTACGACTACTTCCACTACATCGCGAGAACGACTACTTCCTCTACTTCCCTCGACGACCCGTGAACGTCTACTTCCCTCTACGAAACTCAACCCGTCCCGATTGCTCGCTCCGAAGGTATAACCCCGGGATGCCGCCCGTGATCGAATGCATGAGTTGTATGAGATGCTCGAGTTTTGCACCGTGTTCGAATCATCCTTGCGATGCCCCTCTTTTGCCATGCCACCGTTCCGTGGGAACCCGGTAATCGGGATCACCCCACCATCTTGCATGACTCGCTCACGTCCACACTTCCTTTTGCACCGGTATCTCCGTGAGCTACCGGAACCGATATGTTGCCGTGGCATCATTTCCGGATTCGTTGCCGTGGCACCCCTTTTCGTTCCGCCACGGTGACATAATGCTTCATAACATGCTCATGTTAACGTTTTCATAAAAATTGCTTAAAACTTGCTCATGTCATCCGCATCATGATAACAACATTTAAATGTTTATAATTGTTGTTTGCATTAATTTGCTTAAATGCCTTGCTAAAATGATTTATTTCATAACTAAATAACCGTAGCTCGGTTTTAAATAAATTATATATGTAAATGGGGTAGAAAAATGCCTAGTTTAACATGGTGTACTTTATTTTGCTGTTTAACAACATTAAAATTGTGTTTAGGGCAGATCAGTACCGAATCCATAATTTGCATATGGGGATTTTCCGGAATTGTTGTTCGTTGTTTCCGGCCTCATTTAAACTTGCCTAGATAGGTAGTTTCATTATGCTTCACCTCTTGCCATGTTTAATAACATTTAATATTGTTGAGTACCTAACCGAGAGAGAACTAAATAAGTGTTGTGGTGTTTTGTCAATATGCAACCCGTTGCATATTGGGCTCCATTTAACTTGTAGTTTTGTTTGTGCATATTGCCATGCCATGCCTCATTAAACCGGACATGCATCATACTTGTTTGTGCATCATGACCTGTTTATGTGTTGGTTGTTTACCATGTTGTTTGCTTCTTTCCGGGTTGCTTCTCTCGTTAGCTTCGGTTTCGTTCCGGAGTTGTGAGGATTCGTTCGACCTCGTCCGTTTGTCTTCTTCATGGATTCGTTCTTCTTCCTTGCGGGATTTCAGGCAAGATGACCATACCCTCGAAATCACTTCTATCTTTGCTTGCTAGTGGCTCGCTCTTTTGCTTGCCTATGCTACGATGCCTACCACTTGCTATTTCATGCCTCCCATGTTGCCATGTCAGCCTCTAACCTTTTTCACCCTTCCTAGCAAACCGTTGTTTGGCTATGTTACCGCTTTGCTCAGCCCCTCTTATAGCGTTGTTAGTTGCAGGTGAAGATGAAGTTTGTTCCTTGTTGGAACATGGAGATGTTGTTCCTTGTTGGAACATGATTACTTGTTGGGATATCACAATATATATTCTTATTTAATTAATGCATCTATATACTTGGTAAAGGGTGGAAGGCTCGGCCTTATGCCTGTGTTTTGTTCCACTCTTGCCGCCCTAGTTTCCGTCATATCGGTATTATGTTCCCGGATTTTGCGTCCCTAACGCGTCGGGTGATTTATGGGACCCCTTGACAGTTCGCTTTGAATAAGACTTTTCCAGCAAGGCCCAACATTGGTTTTACCATTTGCCTCACCTAGCCCTTTTTCCCTTGGGTTTAGGAGCCCAAGGGTCATCTTATTTTACCCCCGGCCAGGTGCTCGTCGTGAGTGCTGGTCCAAACTATCGACCGCCGGTGGCCACAAGGGCAACTCTGGGTTAAGCCTACGGAAGTTTGGACAATCCGGTGTGCCACGAGACCGAGATATGTGCAGCTCCTATCAGGATTTGTCGGCACATCCGGGCGGCTTTGCTGGTCTTGTTTTATTGCTGTGAAATGTCTTGTAGCCGGATTCGAGACTGATCGGGTCTTCCGGGAGAAGGAATATCCTTCGTTGATCGCGAGAGCTTATCATGGGCTAAGTTGGGACACCCTGCAGGGTTTGAACTTTCAAAGCCGTGCCCGGTTATGTGGCAGATGGGAATTTGTTAATGTCGGTTGTAGAAAACCGAAGTTGATCTCAATTAAAATACACCAACGCGTGTGTAACCGTGATGGTCTCTTCTCGTGAGTCCGGGAAGTGAACACGGTGTTGGAGTTATGTTTGGCGTAAGTAGCCGGGATCACTTCTTGATCATAGTTGTTCGACCGTGCTTTTGCCTTCTCTTCTCGCTCTCTTTTGCGTATGTTAGCCACCATATATGCTAGTCGCTTGCTGCAGCTCCACCTCACTACCTTGCCCTACCTTTAAGCTTAAATAGTCTTGATCTCGCGGGTGTGAGATTGCTGAGTCCCGTGACTCACGAGATACTTCAAACCCAGTTTGCGGTGCCGATGAAACCGTGCGGTGATGCATCTGAGTTCAAGGAGGAGCTCGATGAAGATCTTGTTCATTGTGTTGTTTCGTTTCAGTTGATCGATAGTGGAGCCCAGTTGGGACGATCGGGGATCTGTAGCATTTGGGGTAGTCTTCTTTTATTTTGGTTCCGTAGTCGGACCTTGATTGTATCTGTATGATGTAATGTTTTACTCATGTATTGTGTGAAGTGGCGATTGTAAGCCAACTATGTATCTCTTTCCTTATGTATTACATGGGTTGTGTGAAGATTACCTCACTTGCGACATTGCTTTCAATGCGGTTATGCCTCTAAGTCGTGCTTCGACACGTGGGAGATATAGCCGCATCGAGGCGTTCTAAGTTGGTAATCGAGCCTTCCCGACTTAGGAGCCCCTACTTGATTGTTTGTTGGCGTTGTTGAGTCTAGAACGGAAAATGTTTTGAGTCTTAGGATTATATATATCGGAGAGTAGGATTCTTTTACTCCTCGGTCCCTTCGTCGCTCTGGTGAGGTATCTGACGTAGAGTTTTGACTTTTCTCTCCTCAAATTTCACTAAAAATTTTTTAGGATCACGCTGGTATCTTGGAATCGTTCCGATGGTTTTGTGATGAGGACATTGTTCTTGGTGCCTCGACATTTAGGGGTTGTGGCGGTGTCCGGGAGTTGAGCTCGAGGTGTTGTCGTCACAATTTTATCGTTGCAGATTCTGGAATACGAGTTTTGCCGACATCGAAATCCCTTTTGTGCGGTTGTTGGTGAGATAACCTGATAGCCCAAAGATCTTATGGCGAGTGGGGAGTATTGCCATGACTTGTATAACGGATGTTTTTGAAGGTCGAGGTACACGATTTCGAGGATTTCTTGGTTATGTGTTGACGGATGGATACAATTGGATCTAGGTATTGTTAGTTTGGGTGATATATTTTGTGTCCCTGTATCCCCAACACCAGATTGCATAACCAGAAAGTTTCGGGACTTTATAGGTGGGAATTCAAGTAGCTCCTAGAATATCTTTCCGACAGATACATGATATGGGATTGGGTAAATCTCTATCATATGTATTTGTTCCGGCTTATTCTGCAAGCCAAATCCTTTGTTTTGTTTTATTTGTGGTATTCGAGTTGCTTCGAAGTCAAGTGTTGATTCCATACCTTTCCTAAATGGTGTTCTCATATTGCTATGCGAATACTAATCCTTCTTGATCACTGAGCTTGTCATGTTAATTCTTTTCCAACCGGCGTGCTTCTCTTCAAGTGGATCCGATTATTCCAACATTCGCAAGATCAATTCTAAGTTTTTTCTCAACGGTGTTCGTTTCATCCGTCCCAAGTTGTCTTTGTTTTCCCGCCCTCCCACCCTTTTTCTTCAAGGACTCAGATTTCTTAATCAAGTATCCATTTTTATTGAGTGAAGTTTCTTCATTCTTTTCCTTTAATGTTCTATCCGGTGATTTCTCATGAAGACGCTAAGGAGGCTTTAACCTTATCATTGTTCCATTCTAATTTTCTTATCCGGTGGATTTAAGTCAAGTTTTCGGTGTTGATCATATTCCCTTCCTCGTTTCAAATGTTTTCTCATGCCGGTGCACCTCTTAATTTTTCACTTCTTGTTATTCAATTGTCCCGGAGTGTTGAAGAAATCTCAGAAGATTCTAGTTTCCATTCTCAATTCACTCAAGTTCTTTTGAGGATGCTATCTCATTCTAGCCATTTAATTCTACCGGTGCAATATCTATGTCAAACAATTGTTCAACGGTGGTTCTTTTGAGTGGGCCCTAACCCACAGGTCTTTTCCCAGGATCTACCTAACTCTTCTAATTTTTCAAGAGCTATCCCAAATTCTTTGCAAAGTTTGACGTAAGAATGAGTTATCATCAGTCAAATGTCTTTCTCCAAGATCTTTCAAATTATTTTCATTGTTGGTTCAACCTTTCTAATTTTCATTCCGGAGTGTCTCAACAATTCATGGTGATGTTTCTCGTCGTCATTCTCGAATTTTGAAGACCGAAGACGAGTTTCTCTTTAATCTTGCTCCATTCTCTTCAAGATTCATGGTTCTAGCTTCGTGCTATTCTCATAATTATTTTCGGTTGTGAGAATTCTTTTCACCCACCCGGAGCATTTCAGGAGTCTTTTCAGTTTGATTCTCCGGAGCCCATCATCTCAGAATTATTCATTCAAGCGTTCAACTCTTGTTTTCCAAATCTCACCGGTGCATCGTCGAAATATCCTCCAATCAGTTCATGATCTCTTCGTTCTAATGTATCTAAACCCCTTCAAATATCTTCATTCGTTTTCCAATTCTTCCCGGTGAATTGTGCCTTTGCTACGCTCATTCTCAATTATTATGGTGGTTTGTTCAAGAGTTCTCTTCCTTAGTTATCATATAGATTCATTCGTCAAGCCATACTTCAAAATTGAACATGGTGCTCAACACATGTCTTGTTTTGAGGAGTTCAAGTATTCTTCTTCTTGCATTTCGAAGTGCAATTCGTTCTACCTTATCATTTGAGGTGGTGTTATGTCATTCTCGACAATTTGAGTTCGTGTTTCATGATTCACATGTTGTCAAGAATGAGGTATTTTAAATCCATCAATCTCTTCATTGGAGTTGTCTTGGGCTATATTTCACCTAAAGCCTTCCATTGGGAATGTTGCTATTTATGGTGCTTATAAATGACCCAAGTTCTTCATTTGTCCTCCCGGTGAAATAAGTTTCTCGTCTCCTTGTTAATATAAATTCAACCGTTTGTTTCCGTTGGTGGCAGAAGCTCACCTCATAATTTTGAGATGTTTTCATAAGCCCACTACAAGCTTATCCTTATCGTTGTTGTTTTTCAAACAACTCCGTTCAATCCTACTTCGTAAGGATGCTCTTTCAAATTCATTTATGGTGGGAGATGTTGGTTTCATTCTTCGTTCTATTCATTCCAACTTTCTATCTATAATGCATTGTTTCCGGAGGCATTGTGATGTTGCTCTCTTCACCAATCACCTCGTTTTGTGAGGATCGTGTTCTTTTCTTGCTTATCCATTTAACCGGAGTGTTGTGTCATCCATTCAAGTTTTCTCATCTTACCACGTTTTGCCTCCTTCCTCAACCGGAGAGCTGTCTGAAATCTTTCTTACCCCTTGTGCCATTCTTTCAATAGTTTCGGAGGTAGTGTGTTGTTGATCTCATCAAGTATCCTATCATCTTGTCAAGTTCTTGTTCAATTCCTTCCATTTACGATCGGAGTGCTGCCAAAATTATATCATTCTTGTTCATTCTTGTCTCGTTTCAACCAGAGTGGTTTCAATATCTATTTTTATCACTTAACCTCTTGGTTCTCGTCGTATCCCATGTTCATCTTTTCTAACAGAGTGTTTTCGACTTTGTTCATCTTCATTGTTTTCTTTCTTTCAAGTTTTTTTTCAACCTCTCGAGGTTCATTGGTTTCATTCGTTTGTCAAAGAAGCAACTTAGTTTTACCTCTTCCTCTTCCGCTTTTCTCCGGTGCCATCCTAGATCTGGGGCGAGATCCTCTCGTAGTGGTGGAGTGTTGTGGCGCCCAAGACCGGAGCTTGAGCTTGCCTTCGGGGGTTTCGAGTTTTGTCGTGTGGTTTGTTTTGTTTTTGCATTGCATCATGTCATCATGCCATCATATCATTAAATTTTTTTAAACTCAACTAGATAAATTGTATGGATTTCTCGATCCATTTAAACCGAGGGATTCACATGGTGACTTCTCTTTATAACATACCCTCCCAATATTATTAGGGAGCTATAATAAATATTCCATTGTTTTGGAATCACCAAAACCCACTTGCAAATATATCCCATGCCTTTTCTGCTCCGAGTTGACCTCAAACCCTTTGCCCTAAATTTCTTTTATCATATTCCGGAGCTCCACCAAAAATCCGAACATTTTTGGGCCTTCCAAACTTCCACTTCCTATTCAAACCATTTGAATTATATTCAAATGAATTTGAATTTATTTCCTTCAATCATGGCCTTTCTATTTTCTTGGAACGAGCATATTTTTGCGAGTCCGGAAAAATTACCCTCATACCCTAATTCTTGTCCACTCATTTATTTTTCTCTCCCTTTCTTTCTTTGCGTTTCTGTTTTTTTTGAAGAGTTTTAAGAGAGAGAGAGAAGAGGGCCAGCCCAGCCGGCCCCTGGCCATTCTCCTCCCGCGCCGGCCTCTATGGCCCAAGGCCTCCCAAGGCCCAGCCGCCCCTGCCCTTAACCCTAGCCCGCAGCCATCTCTCTCCCTCGACTCCCACCAGCGCCGCCTCCCCATCTCTCCCTCTCGATCCACTTCTCTCCCTCGATCCCTTCCTCCAGCCCGCATCGAGCTGCCCTCTCCCGATCCCCATATCACTCTCTCCCTC
The DNA here is from genome assembly GCA_021605205.1 of Aegilops longissima. Taxonomy (NCBI): domain Eukaryota; kingdom Viridiplantae; phylum Streptophyta; class Magnoliopsida; order Poales; family Poaceae; genus Aegilops; species Aegilops longissima. The sequence continues at coordinate 614,672,745 of CM038679.1, read as the reverse complement.
TCGATCCCGCGCCTCCTCGCCAATCCCCGTCGCCAAGCGCCCGAGGAGAGGAGCTCCTCGAGCACCTGCGCCCGTGACCTCGATGCTCGTCGTCGTCCTCGCCTCGCCCCGCCTCCGTCCGGCTCTCACGCCGAAGCCACCGCCGCGGCCCTGCCGGAGGTGGTGACCCTCGCCGCTCCCTGCGCCCGGTACTCCCTCCGGTCGCCAAGCATCTTCAACTCCGGCGCCCCTGCCTCGGGAAGCCCTGCCCGACGCCATGGCCGCCGCGCCCTGTCGTCCCCAAGCTCGGCCAACTCCGGCGGCCCCGACGCCCGTGCCAAGCTTGCCGCCTCTGCCTCATGTAGTCCCCGCTCGGTCGGGAGAGGAGCTCCTGATCCTTGCGCCGCTCGTCCCCGTCGTTTTTGCCGGAGCACGCCGGGGCCCCAGCACTGGTCGCTGTCGTCCTCACCCTGCTGCCGCTACTCTGTTGCCGCCCTCCATGTCGCCCGCTCACCCTTCGCTCGAGAGCCTCCCCATCCTGCTGCTTCATCTTGCCGGGCCCTGTGCCACCTCGTCTTGTCGCCACCTTGCACCAACGCTGCGACTTCCTCCTCTGCTCGTGAGTCCCCGCTTCGCCGCTGCGCCTCCCTTGGCCTCGCCGCCTCGCTGTAGTGTTCTTCCTCGAGCCACCCTTCATGGTTCCTCTTTGCTGTGGATTGCCAAGTACCACTTTATCAGACGCTTGAACGACTACCACACCGGAACGCCAAGTACACGGATACGCCAAGTTCAACTACATGTAACAGCAAGTACCACTACGGCCGGAGACCTCGGATTCGTCAAGTACCCTTTTGGATGCGCCAAGTCCCTCTTCGAACATCTACGAAAAACGTGAACCACTACTGTCGACCCTCGAAGATCCCGTGGACCCTGAACATCCACGGGACATGAACAACTACTTCCGATGACGAGATGTACCACTACCATCGAACATGAACGTCTACAAACCGTGTACGACTACCGTCGCCAAAAATCGAGATGTACGACTACCATCGCCGAGATCGCAAGTACCACGACAACCCCGAAGGGTTTCGGACCCGTCAAGTACCTCTTCGAAAACGAACGTGAAACACTACTTCCTCTACCGTCGCCGTGTACGACTACTTCCACTACATCGCGAGAACGACTACTTCCTCTACTTCCCTCGACGACCCGTGAACGTCTACTTCCCTCTACGAAACTCAACCCGTCCCGATTGCTCGCTCCGAAGGTATAACCCCGGGATGCCGCCCGTGATCGAATGCATGAGTTGTATGAGATGCTCGAGTTTTGCACCGTGTTCGAATCATCCTTGCGATGCCCCTCTTTTGCCATGCCACCGTTCCGTGGGAACCCGGTAATCGGGATCACCCCACCATCTTGCATGACTCGCTCCGTCCACACTTCCTTTTGCACGGTATCTCCGTGAGCTACGGAACCGATATGTTGCCGTGGCATCATTTCCGGATTCGTTGCCGTGGCACCCTTTTCGTTCCGCCACGGTGACATAATGCTTCATAACATGCTCATGTTAACGTTTTCATAAAAATTGCTTAAAACTTGCCCATGTCATCCGCATCATGATAACAACATTTAAATGTTTATAATTGTTGTTTGCATTAATTTGCTTAAATGCCTTGCTAAAATGATTTATTTCATAACTAAATAACCGTAGCTCGGTTTTAAATAAATTATATATGTAAATGGGGTAGAAAAATGCCTAGTTTAACATGGTGTACTTTATTTTGCTGTTTAACAACATTAAAATTGTGTTTAGGGCAGATCAGTACCGAATCCATAATTTGCATATGGGGATTTTCCGGAATTGTTGTTCGTTGTTTCCGGCCTCATTTAAACTTGCCTAGATAGGTAGTTTCATTATGCTTCACCTCTTGCCATGTTTAATAACATTTAATATTGTTGAGTACCTAACCGAGAGAGAACTAAATAAGTGTTGTGGTGTTTTGTCAATATGCAACCCGTTGCATATTGGGCTCCATTTAACTTGTAGTTTTGTTTGTGCATATTGCCATGCCATGCCTCATTAAACCGGACATGCATCATACTTGTTTGTGCATCATGACCTGTTTATGTGTTGGTTGTTTACCATGTTGTTTGCTTCTTTCCGGGTTGCTTCTCTCGTTAGCTTCGGTTTCGTTCCGGAGTTGTGAGGATTCGTTCGACCTCGTCCGTTTGTCTTCTTCATGGATTCGTTCTTCTTCCTTGCGGATTTCAGGCAAGATGACCATACCCTCGAAATCACTTCTATCTTTGCTTGCTAGTGGCTCGCTCTTTTGCTTGCCTATGCTACGATGCCTACCACTTGCTATTTCATGCCTCCCATGTTGCCATGTCAGCCTCTAACCTTTTTCACCCTTCCTAGCAAACCGTTGTTTGGCTATGTTACCGCTTTGCTCAGCCCCTCTTATAGCGTTGTTAGTTGCAGGTGAAGATGAAGTTTGTTCCTTGTTGGAACATGGAGATGTTGTTCCTTGTTGGAACATGATTACTTGTTGGGATATCACAATATATATTCTTATTTAATTAATGCATCTATATACTTGGTAAAGGGTGGAAGGCTCGGCCTTATGCCTGGTGTTTTGTTCCACTCTTGCCGCCCTAGTTTCCGTCATATCGGTATTATGTTCCCGGATTTTTGCGTCCCTAACGCGGTCGGGTGATTTATGGGACCCCCTTGACAGTTCGCTTTGAATAAGACTTTTCCAGCAAGGCCCAACATTGGTTTTACCATTTGCCTCACCTAGCCCTTTTTCCTTGGGTTTCGGAGCCCAAGGGTCATCTTATTTTACCCCGGGCCGGTGCTCGTCGTGAGTGCTGGTCCAAACTATCGACCGCGGTGTACACCAGGGCAACTCTGGGTTCGCCTCTACCGAAGTTTGGACAATCCGTGTGCCACGAGACCGAGATATGTGCAGCTCCTATCAGGATTTGTCGGCACATCCGGCGGCTTTGCTGGTCTTGTTTTATTGCTGTGAAATGTCTTGTAGCCGGATTCGAGACTGATCGGGTCTTCCGGGAGAAGGAATATCCTTCGTTGATCGCGAGAGCTTATCATGGGCTAAGTTGGGACACCCTGCAGGGTTTGAACTTTCAAAGCCATGCCCGCGGTTATGTGGCAGATGGGAATTTGTTAATGTCGGTTGTAGAAAACCGAAGTTGATCTCAATTAAAATACACCAACCAAGTGTGTAACCGTGATGGTCTCTTCTCGTGGAGTCCGGAAGTGAACACGATGTTGGAGTTATGTTTGGCGTAAGTAGCTTCAGGATCACTTCTTGATCATAGTTGTTCGACCGTGCTTTTGCCTTCTCTTCTCGCTCTCTTTTGCGTATGTTAGCCACCATATATGCTAGTCGCTTGCTACAGCTCCACCTCACTACCTTGCCCTACCTTTAAGCTTAAATAGTCTTGATCTCGTGGGTGTGAGATTGCTGAGTCCCCGTGACTCACAGATACTTCCAAACCCAGTTTGCAGGTGCCGATGAAACCGTGCAGGTGATGCATCTGAGTTCAAGGAGGAGCTCGATGAAGATCTTGTTCATTGTGTTGTTTCGTTTCAGTTGATCAGTAGTGGAGCCCAGTTGGGACGATCGGGGATCTGTGTAGCATTTGGGGTAGTCTTCTTTTATTTTGGTTCCGTAGTCGGACCTTGATTGTATCTGTATGATGTAATGTTTTACTCATGTACTGTGTGAAGTGGCGATTGTAAGCCAACTATGTATCTCTTTCCCTTATGTATTACATGGGTTGTGTGAAGATTACCTCACTTGCGACATTGCTTTCAATGCGGTTATGCCTCTAAGTCGTGCTTCGACACGTGGGAGATATAGCCGCATCGAGGGCGTTACATTTATAGTGTTTGCTAGTTCCTTTAGGATATTACTAACCTTTGCATTAGTCCTCGAGGTCCGTGGTATTTCCTTCTTCCAAATACTATGAACCACTTATGGCAGAAGTTTGTTGGATCAAAAGGTCACAACAAGAGTACTCTTGAGGAGTTCTCCATTCATAATTGTGATTCTGCCAGTTCTACCTTTCTGCAAGGGTTATCTGGAAGAAACCTGTTGAACTTGGTTCGACATATTAACCTATGCATCCACAACTCAGAAAGATATATGTCCTCTTGAGTTGTCCCTCTTCATTTGTATTCCGGCCATCGTCTATTAATTGATAGACAGGAGTAGTTGTGCAACCGTGTGCATCGATGCCTATTACTCTTGTGGTCCGTCAAGCCATTCTATTCAGAATTACAAGGAGAAACAAACTCCAGTACCTCATCCATTTCCAGGATTGGGTTAAAGCAGTTGTAATCCGCAAATCAAATGCCAATCCAGCTTTTGATTATGTTCTGCCCCGGAGTATTACCCCCTTTATGTCAGGATTGTCATGAGGATTGTACCATTTCTCATGAATTCTTGACGTAGTGATACTTCTCACTATCATTATTCATTCCTCGGTTCCGTGTTGTTGTAACCTAATACTGACAAGTGAATTGTGATGTGTGAAATCGATACTCCTAGCAACCTCGTTGCTTGGTAGTTAATGGACAATAGACTCATTCTTAGTGTGTCTGTTATTAAATCATTAGCCTAAGATTGATCGTGCTACCTAGTCCTTATTTCTGGTGCACTCTTCGATCAATGAGTTAGGATTGTGTCAATCCCTCACTCTTTTGATCATAACATCTTGCCCTGAAAAGCAAGGTTGTTCTTGAGCTTAGTAACATACCGGTGGTTCGTGATTTTTCGAATATCTTCTCGGAAGTATCACCAGGTCGTCCCCTGACTGATATGTTGAGTTCGTGATCAAGTTGGTTTTCCAATAAACCACTCTTTCTCCAAGAATCTGTGTTAGATACCTCTGAACTAATTGGTTAAGCTGAAACAACAACTTGTGGAGTTGGAAGATAAAAGCTTAATCCACTTAGTTCACTCCAAAGGGGATATCTTGCGTGTGTGTGTGTTGATAAGAGATGATATCTTCATCGGTTGTTCCTCGTGATCGGTTGTGGAATCTATCGTCTTGTCCAACTTTGACTTGAGTATGGGCTATCGTCAAGTCAAATCAGAACCAACGATGTTTGTAATGTTGTCTTACTCGTGGTTGATCCCTCGAGCATACACCATTACATCTTTTGGTCTGACCAATGCTATCACCGTGTTCACATGATGGTGGAAGTCCAGTGATATGGAAATTCCGATGAGTTGCTATTGAGCCCATCAGTAGCATTTTGTCTCCCCCATGATTCATGTTGAACATTCAGCTAGTGTTGGAAACTTGTGAGCAATGCTTTCATCATCCATTCATGGAGCATATGTTAGAATGTAAGAAGTGACTTCCTCTAATTCACGTGCATATGATGCAAGTTTCCGCCGTGAATTTGAGAAAATTTGTTTTGCTTCTCTTGGAATCATCCCAAGTCAGTCATGCATACGTGCGAAGTATTCTGTGGTCTGGAGACTTGCAACCTTCATTCTATATGTATTCTTAGCATACCAAGCCACTGATTGACTTGCTCGAGGAAAAGAAGTCTATGCTTGGGATCTAATCCATGGACTTGCGTAAAGACTTCGATATCCTCGATGATGGTTCCCCACCTGAACTCCACAGTGTTTTATTATAAGACTACCATGTGGTCATGCTTTTCTAGGACAGTGTGTTCACAGGTGTGTAGCAGAACCAGCTCATGTTTTGGAGCTTGCTATCGTAGTTCATCTCCCGAGAGTCTCACAACGTTATCTCGTCGATTTGTGTTGCAACTTTTCTTTTCAGACATGTGAGTCTGAAGTATCCTGTTTCTAACCAGATTTGAATCTCAGGCAGATATGATGGTTGAAACATTCCCAACATTTGCATTTTGTTCCCAGCTTGCACCCCATCGTGCCAATTTCCCATGGGCTGTCCTTCTCAGCAGTTGCTGTCCAGGATCATCTTCAAAAGTGGTCCTACCATGGGTCCCATTCATTTCTGATGATAAGCAAAATCATCCATCGCGTTGTCTTCAACAAGGTAGTCCACATCATCCATCCTAGTCCGAGTATGCCATTTCTTCAAGCTCTTTCAAACGATCAACTGTAAATTGCCTTAAGCTGGTATGAAGATTTTCAATGATCTATGTATCAAAAGTAATTCTTTTTGCCACTTAAGGGAATAATTCTACGAGCCACCTTTCCTAAGGTGCCCCGTTACGGGATCATGGCAATTATTTCCTTGCCACCTTGACACCATCCACCATCTTTCTAAGCGGGGAATTGTTGCCCACCAAATCAAACCCTGTCGTTTGTTCTTCCATCCCTCTCGATGTGTTTTGTGTCTCAACTCAAGATGTTTCAACATCTCATTCCGCGAGTTGATATTGTATAGCTCGATCTTTGAGAAGATCAATCCTAGTAGAGTTTCTTTCCATCATCATTGCGTGGATGAAGATCTCAAACGTGAGGATGTCAAGATCAACATATGTAACGAATCAACAACCTTATGAGGTGCAACCTGGATCGTGAAGATTATGTTAGCTCGTGTTCCCCCATCACCTTACCCTACGCTTGAATCTCGGGATGAGATTCTTGTTTAGTGGGGGTGAGTTGTCACAACCCCAGAATTGTTTGTAACTAGATGCACCAGTGAGTTCCATGCATCATGTTTACATTTTTGAAACTTGAATTGGGGATGTCCAAACCCTAGCAGCAAATGAAATTCAACTAGGGTCAAAGTTAAATCTTTTCAATGAACCCAAAATGCCCCTCATAAATGTTCATCATTTTGTTTTGGTCCGAACCTCTGCCAAAAATGGTGCACCTTCTCTAGGACATTACGGGATATTGAATTAAATCATACATTATTTGTTCTTGGACATTTAAATGCTATAAATAATTTTAAATGTCCAAATGATCTTGAAAGTAAATGAGGGCTGTTGGAAATATTCCAAACAGAGCCCACAAATATTTTCAGGATTTTTGAAAATGCTCTAGCATTTTTATTAAAGCCAAAACAATTGCAGAAAATAGAAAACAGAAATAAAATAAAGAGAGAGAGAGAGAGAAGGACTAACCTGGCGCTTACCTGAGGCCCACTTACCTGGTGACCCAGCAGAATCGGCCCAGCCCACCAGGGGCGCCTTGGTCTTCTTCCACCTCTGCCAGTAGGCAGAGGCGTGTCGACACACGCGCGGTCGCCGTGGCCTCCTCCCTGCCTGCCTCACGCCCTAGAGGCCCTTACAGCGCCACGGAGACGGCCACACACCCCCCAGGCCCTCTCAGTCTCTCCCCGAGCTCCTCTCCTCCTCTGGCTCTCTCGCACGCTACCACCAAGCACTATCGCCGCCGCCGACGAACACCACCGCGGCCAACGCCTCTCCCTCATCCCCTCGAGCAGTCCAGAAGCTCCGTTGCATCTTCCTCGACCTTCTCCACCGAGCTACACGACGCCGGAGTTCCTGCTTCACCGTCCAAGTCGTCGTCTTCAACCTTCGGCCGCCCAGATCTCCGGCGACCCTGCGCTGCCTCCGACGCTCCCCCGGCCTCGCCTCTGCCTCGGATGGATCCGCTATGAGCCCCTTCTGCTTCTCCTGTGCTCGCCTCCTCCGTTCCCGTCCCATAGATCCATCTCCAATCGCAGCCGAAAGCTTCTCGCAACCGGCCATGGCGTAGCCGTGGCCATAGCCGCGCACGCTCACAACGGAGCGCCTCACCGTGCTCAGAAAGCCCCCAGGAGCTCAACACACACACCAGCTTCCCCTCCCGCGCACCACAATGCCAAATCCGCAGGTGCCCGAACTCCAGCCGCCGCGGAAATGCTCGCCGCCGTCAACTCCGGCCATCCTAGCTGCTGCCGCCACCACCACTAGATGTGCGAGTCTCCCAGCTCGCTGTAGCCACAAACCACGAGCAAAACGATGCTTTGTAGCGCCGTCCCGGGCAACGCCGGCGAGCCACCGCCACGGGATGTGGTCACCGGCGGTTGAACGCCATTCGCTGACGTGGCGCGGCTTAAGTCAACACTAATCACACCCCCGTTTCACTGACAGTGGGTCCTACAGGGTTAATTAACCGGCTAACAAAATATTTAGTATTAATTTAATAGGATGGACCCCACCCATTAGCTTGACCTTGCCACGTCACCCGTTGACCGACCCCTGCGTCGGTGTTGACCGGTGACGTGGCGCTTGACTAGGCCCACATCATCCACCCAAATCAGCACTGTGTCACCGACGTGTGGATCCCACACGTCGGTCCGACTTGGACCGCTTTGTTGACCTCTTTGAGGTCAGCATGACCTAATCTTGATCAAGATAACTCTTTCTGGATTTTTTTCTTGACAGGAAATTCTAGAAAATAGCCAAGACTTCTAAAAATCCTAAAAAATCAACCCTAGCTCAGAATGAAATAATTTATATATGAAAAATGATCAGAAAAATCCAATCTATCCATCTGTACCATTTTCAGGCATGTTGGAACAACTTAATGTTGCTGTTTGGGACACTTCAATTAAATGGCATTTGAATTTCACATATGGAGTTTTAATTTGAACCCTTGGTTCAAACCAACTTCATTTAATATGGGTGCTAGTTGCATTAGCTCAATCAACAACATATTGCCATGACATTATCATGCATCATATTTGTTGCATTGCATTGATTGTGTCCCTCTTTGTTTGTCGGTAATTGTCCCCTCTCGATAGACGTGGTTTCGACGATGAGATCGATGACATCGATGAAGAGCTATATTATCTTCAGAAGTGCCAGGCAAGCAAAACCCCCTTGTTCATTCTGATACAATCCCACTCTCTCGCTCCTGCTCTCTTTTACTGCATTAGGACAACAGCGATTCTACTGTTACATGCTGCGGTAGTTGAACCCCTTTCCTCTGCATGACCTGTCATTGCCACAGTAAATAGATGAAACCCTCTAGCATGAGTAGGAGTTGTTTGAGCCCTAATGTGCCTACTCATTCATGCTTGTTTGTCATGCCTGCTACTGCTTAGAGTTGAGTCAGGTCTGATTCATCGGGAATGAATTGGAACGTGGCGAACATGTCCTTCTTTGAGAGCTAAGTGTGTGAACACGATTTGGTAAAGGTAGCGGTGAGAGGCCATGTAGGAGTACATGGTGGGTTGTCTCATTGCAGCCGTCCTCAGGAACTGAGTTCAGTGTTTGTGATCCATGAATAGCTACTACCACACATTGGAATGCTTAAGTGCCCCTCTCGACTTATTAATCGGCTAGATCTCTTTCCAGGAGTTGCAACTAGTTTCTGGTGTTTGTAGGATATGTGTTGGGGGCCGTGCGTAGCGCTGACCCTAGGGGTGGGCTATGTTGCGGTAGAGACACGAGGCACGGTGTACCGGGACGCCCGTTTGGTGCCTCGGGAACCCTGCTCTCATCGTTTGGGGCCGTGAGCGACACCCCGGCCGGATCTCCTCGCGGATGGAACCCGAATAGGCGATAAACCTGGACTAGAGACTTGTGTGGTTAGTCAGGTCGTGGCCGACTCCCTCGCCAGACTTCCGCTTGAAGGTTGCGGAGATACACGACGTGTACATGGTGGTAAGTGGCGAGAGCGTGTGGGAAGAAGTACACCCCTGCAGGCTTAACATCATCTATTCGAATAGCCACGTCCACGGTAAAGGAATTCTGGGTTGCCTGTACAGCTCATAGACAAGTGAAAGTGGATACTCTAAAACTCGCTAGATAAGCGTGAGTGCTATGGATGGCGTTCTCGTAGGGAGACGGGAGCGGATTCATAGTGGTGTATTGATATGGTGAATATGTGGACTCGTGTGCGCCACCTCAAAAGAGTTACTTGCAGTCGTAGTTCAGGATAGCCACCGAGTCAAAGCTGGCTTGCTACAGTTAAACCCCACCATCCCTTTGTTGATGATGATGCATATGTAGCTAGTTCTGATGTAAGTCTTGCTGGGTACATTTGTACTCACGTTTGCCTATTTTATGTTTTGTAGAGAGACGTCAGTCTCGCTAGTAGTTCCGTGTGGACTTCGACGATCAGCTTGCTACCTCAGCTACGATCTTGTGCCCTCGGCAGGATCTGGTAGATAGTCAGGCTGCTCAGCCTTTTTCATTTCTAGATGTCTGTACTCAGACATGTTAGCTTCCGCTTGTGTTTTGATTTGTATGCTCTGAATGTTGGGTCATGGGACCCATGTTTGTAATATCGCGCTCCTCGGAGCCTAATGAATAAATACTTGAGTCGTAGAGTTATGTTGTGATGCCATGTTGTATTTACACATATCGAGCATATTGTGTGTATGATTGAAATGCTTGGTATGTGTGGGATCCGACAATCTAGTTGTTTATCCTTGGCAGCCTCTCTTATGGGGAAATGCACTCTAGTGCTTCCTTGAGCCATAGTAGTCCGCTACAGCCCGGTTCACGAGTCCTCGCTAGCCCAAAGACTACCGCTCGGGGCGCTTGACTGGCCGGCATGTGTTTCACTTCGTTCTGTGTCATCCCTTCGAAAATGTCACGCGGTGACATCCGGAGTCCTGTCTAGCCTGCTACAGCCCGGGTTCCCGGAGTCCTGCTAGCCCAGTGCTACAGCCCGGATTCACACGCTGCTGACCGACATGCTTGATGTTGATTCATGTATGCCTGTCCCCATGGGTTAGTGCCGCTTTGGGTTCACAACTAGTCATGTCGGCCCGGGTTCTCTGTCATATGGATGCTAGCGACACTATCATATACGTGAGCCAAAAGGCGCAAACGGTACCGGGCCATGGTAAGGCGACACCCGTGGGAAAACCGTGTGTGAGGCCGGAAAGTGATATGAGGTGTTACCAGCTAGATCGATGTGACTTGGAATCGGGGTCCTGACAATGATCTTCCGACCAACTCATGATATTAGACCGTGATTGGATCGTCGTTTTCCAACCAAAATCGCTTGTAAAACTAACGCTTGTAAATTAAAGCAGATGGTCTCGGGCAAAGACGCTTGGTTGGTCGATTTCGACTAGTAAAATATCGGAAATACTTCACACACGATAAAAGCGTGGAACGACACTCGGACGATTGCTAATCCAGCTGTTAGCTGCTGTTTCAGCCTTGCCCATGGATGGCATGATACCCACGTCGTGCATGTATCGTTTGGTAATTTCGTCCATATAGCAGTGCTCGTAAAATATACACTGCTCTCTTAAATTACACGCGTAACCCACCGGTTTTACTTACAGATCTCGGGCCCTCGGTTTCATTACGCCTGTATTTTATGCGTTGTGTTCCGATGACGAGTAAATTACACTTGTATGTTAATACAAGTTTGAAATAAACCAGAGCTCCCAAGCACGGCCTTACCGTTTCATGCCGTCTCAGTTTCTCGAAGGTGCTAATAGGTGTCCGATGATCCTGGCTTCCTGAATGAGCAGCGGCGCTGTATCAGACCATCCGTAGGGCCCACGACGCCCTCTCCATTGTCCGTCGAGTTGTTGCACTCGCCGTGCCGCCGAGCATTGTTAACATCGTCAACGAACATGAGGATTCAGGAGATGACTTTATTTTGACTGGATGACACTAGGGACCCATTAGGGCCATACTCGTACGTACGGATGTGCCTCCTTATTATGTACAACTATATTTTTTTTGCTTTCTCCTGGTTTCCTGACATCACGGTCCCACCCCATTGTCAACCTATGTAGTCAATATAAACGAGAGAATTGCACAAGGTGCGGCCGACAGCTGGGACCAACCAGCTCGAGCAGTATTTGTGTTTTTGAGGCGTGAGCACTGCAGAGTTTTTCTTGGTGATGATTTCGTTGTTGTTCAGAGGAGAGCAGGGTATTAACTGGGCGGGCTATGACCCGTCTAGCCCAGGCCAGATATCCAGCCCAGATACTAATTTTTTCAAGATGAAAATGGCTGGCCTAGCTATAAGTCTTTTTGAGGAATACCCAGACAAGGTCAACTTTTTATTCTCCGCCCCGCTGGGCTGCAAATCTTTCCCAGGAGGGATACATTAGGCTTAACAGGAAAATGGGCTTTAAAAAATAATGAATGGGAAATATTATAAAAACTAGGCAGTAACTATAAACAAATGCACCAAACACGAAATTAGTTTATAAAATATTATTTATGGATTTTGAAAATCTTAAATTTTCATTGTTGCACGCGCAATGTTTCGTTGGATTTTTACGTAATACAAATTTATATTTAATCTGACTAGAAAATTTGGGATAAAAATATTTCGGATCCCATCAAAATGTGGGAAATTTTATTGAATTTTGTCTTCAACGGTTGGTTGAAATTATTAATCGTTGTCCTAGCTAGAAAATGGGCTGCACTTTTAACAAACTGTAGATGGGCTGTTGTAAATTTTATTAGAATTCAAAAATGGGATGTACATTCTTACAAAACGCAAATGTGCTATAAGTTCTCTGCCACACACTTGTGGGCCTACTAAGTGACATGTCCCCTAAAAAAATAAGTTGACGTGTATGCAAGGCTTTGTCAACTTATTATATTCAACACACGGTTCTAGCAGCAGTGGCCGTTGGATGTCTATCCAACGGATGTCATGCAGAGGCTGACCTGTGGGCCTACTAAGTTGGAGTGTACCAAGGGCTTTGTCAACTTAGTCAATATAAACGATTCTAGCTTCAGTGACCGTACGATGTCCATCCAATGGCCGGAGTGCTTCTTCAACCTCTGGTCTTCTTGGTCCAGCCGCCCAAAGCAGCGCCGGTCATGCCGCCGCTCCCCTGCCTCCGTGGCCGGCTGTCTTGCCATGGAGGCCTCACCGCCCCATACTACTCCCACCTCGGCCAGGCCATCCCTCCACTCACCCACACCCCTGTTATTCTGCGGCGACGGCAGCCTCACACCGCAGCCGAACCAGTGAACCTCGTACTCCTCTCCGCTGGCTTCCACTCATGTCTTCCCGGCTCGCGTCGTCCCCTTCCTAGGCCTCGCCGTCGTCCGCCGCCCTGGTGCTCTCGGCGCGGCGTGGTCAACGACCGGCTTCCATCGGAAGAGTATTGTACGTGGAGAGGCTGACAGCTGGGTCCACAGCGGCCGCAAGGAAGTGCCTCCTTATTACGCGCAAAATAATTATTCCTCCGCCTGACAGCGGGGACCCATCAGACGGGCCACCTTATTTCGCGAAAAAACGTTTCCCCCCTGACTGCTGGGACCCACCGGACGGGCCTCCTTATTACGCACAAAAAAATGAATACTCCCCCTGCTAGCTGGGACCCACCTTGGTGGGAGGCTGACTTGTGGGCCTACTAAGTTGACGGGGATAGAGGGCTTTGTCAACTTAGTCAATATGAACGATTCTAGCTCCAGTGACCGTACGATGTCCATCCAATGGCCGTAGTGCTTCCTCAACCTCTGGTCTTCTTGCTCCAGCCACCCAAAGCAGCGTCGGTCGTGCCGCCTGCTCTTGCCTCCCATGGCCGGCTGTGCTGCCGCGGAGGCCTCACCGCCCCCTACTATTCCCACCGCTGGCCAGGCCCTGCAGCGACGGCAGCCTCACACCGCAGTCGAACGAGTGAACCCTCATACTCCTCTCCCCGTGGGCATCCACTGACGCGTCTTCACCGGCTCCGCGTCGTCCCCTTCCTAGGCCTCGCCGTCGTCCACCGCTCTGGTGCTCTCGGCGTGGCGTGGTCAAGGAACGACTTCCATCGGACGTGGACTTTACATGGATAGGCTGACAGCTGGGTCCATGGCGGCAGCAAGGAAGTGCCTCCTTATTACGCGGAAAATAATGATTCATCTACCTGACAGCAGGGACCCACCGGACGGGCCACCATATGTCACGAAAAAAAGCGTTTCCCCCCTGACTGCTAGGACCCACCAGCTACACCTTCGCACGCAAGGAAGTGCGTCCGGGCAAAAAAAAAAACGATTAGCCTCATCGCTGGGACCCACCAGCTACATCTTCGCACGCAAGGAAGTGCGCCCAGCAAAAAACGATTCGCCCGACCGCTGGGACCCACCAGCTACATCTTCGCAGCAAGGAAGTGCTTGACGGTCGGGACCCACCTGGTCGAGCGTGCGTGGCGTTGTCATTCGGTCGCGAACGTATGCGTACATATATACTGGTCGATAAAGAGGCGCACATGTGTCGAGTAGAGGCGCCGTGCGTCGTAGTAGAGGCGCGCACGTAGCATGTACACGCATATACAGCGCCGTGGTGCAAGAAAGAAAATACGGCCACGTACGTACATACGGGCAGGGTCTCGAACGCCTACTCGCGCATACGTATGGCGAGGGCTCGTGTACATGGCTGGGTCAGAACGGAGAAACAGCGTCGTCGTCATGTTCATGGGGAGGCAACGGAATGCGTCGTGTTCATGGGGAGGCAACGGAATGCGTCGTGTTCATGGGGAGGTGTGTGACATACCGCAAAACGGAGGAAACGGACCTCCTACGGTCGAAACGGGGTCCTGTTGATCGGGAGGAGTGTGGCGTACCGCAAAACGGAGGAAACGAACCTCCTACGATCGAAACGGGGGTCCTGTTGATCCGGAGGGGTGTGGCGTACTGCAAAACGTAGAAAACGGACCTCCTACGGTCGAAACAGGGGTCCTGTTGATCGGGAAGGGTGTGGCATACCGCAAAACGGATGAAACAGACCTCTTATGGTCGAAACGGAGGTCCTGTTGATCAAGAGGGGTGTGGCGTACCGCAAAACGGATGAAACGGACCTCCTACGGGCGAAATGCGGGTCCTGTTCATCGGGAGGGGTGTGGCTTACCGCAAAACGGGACTCCACGGGATACTGTTCATCTCCACCATCGACCTCCTCCAGCCTCCACGGGCTACCGTCGAACTCCTCCAGCCTCCACGGGCTCCTGTTCATCCAGCCTCCACCGCGTGCTACACCACCGGATACTGTTCAAGCACCCTCCACAGGCACCCCTCCACCGTCTACTGTTCATCCAGCCCTCCACACCATGCGGTCTTGTTCAACCACCCCTCCATGGGCACCCCTCCACCGTCTACTGTTCATCCAGCCCTCCACACCACGAGGTCCTATTCATCCAGAGGCAACGCCACCTCTCACTGTTCATCCAACCCCCCCCCCCCCTCCCCGCAACACTCATTGTTCATCCAATCGATCAGCTTCAGTTAGCAGCAGAGATGGCGAATCGCCGATCGGGTTCGATTAACGACCATCGATCGATTGCTCGGGTTCGATGGTGTAGCTGCAGGTGCAATCGCCAGTTCTCGTAGAGCCCAACGCCTCGCTTCGGGTTCGCGAGCCAACGCCGCACACACGCCGCAGCACGCTTCACGAGAAATGCGATCGCCGCCCCGACCTCCCACCGTAGAACTGGAACTCCGTGAAATCCCCCCTCGCTTCTACCATGGTTTTTCCGTCATGGACGGCCC
The DNA here is from genome assembly GCA_021605205.1 of Aegilops longissima. NCBI lineage: Eukaryota > Viridiplantae > Streptophyta > Magnoliopsida > Poales > Poaceae > Aegilops > Aegilops longissima. The sequence continues at coordinate 614,657,363 of CM038679.1, read as the reverse complement.
AAAGAATGTCATGCAGCTGCGTCTCCGCCCGCTTCGGGATGAAAAGCCCATTTTCATCATGATTTTTGTCATGGAAGTAGGAGCCCACCACATCTATGATGATACCGGGTTTTGTCACAATTATCGTCATAGAAGTGTCATATGTATGACAGAATTTTTTTCCGTTCGGCCCAAAATGTCACGGATGTGTCTTTTTTTTTTGTAGTGTTCTGTCACTCTTGCCCTCCAAAATGTCACGCGCGCTCATATGATGGGAACCAAAGGACAACAACATAACCACAAGAAAATTAAATCAATCATAGCAATTCATCAACCACCGATAGGACAACGAAAATCTACTCAGACATCATAGGATGGCAACACATCATTGGATAATAATATGAAGCATAAAGCACCATGTTCAAGTAGAGGGTACAGCCGGTTGCCGGAGAGTGGACCGCTATGGATAGAGGGGGGAAGGTGATGGAGATGTTGGTGAAGATGGCGGAGGTGTTGGTGAAGATCATGGTGATGATGATTATGGCCACGGCGTTCGGCGCCACCGAAGAGAACGGAGAGGGCCCCTTCGCCTTCTTCTTCCTTGACCTCCTCCCTAGATGGGAGAAGGGTTTCCCCTCTGGTCCTTGACCTCCATGGCGTGGGAGGGGCGAGAGCCCCTCCGATATTGGATTCGTCTCTCTGTCTCTCTCTGTTTCTGCGTTCTCCTCCGCTGCCCTTTCACCGTTTCGTGTATATAGATCCGTAACTCCGATTGGACTGAAACCTTCGCCGTGATTTTTTTACCAAAAAATAGCTTTCTTGTGACCGAAGAAGGGCATCAACCGCCTTACGGGTGGCCCACGAGGGTTAGGGGGCGCCCAGGGGTGGCAGGCGTGCCCCCTGCCTCGTGGCCACCTTGGGCACCATCTCGCGTTGATCTTTCTCCCAGATTTCCCAAATATTCCAAAAATAAGCTCTGTCTGTTTTTATCTCGTTTGGACTCCGTTTGATATGGATATTTTACGAAACATAAAACATGCAATGCATAGAAGGCACTGGCAGCTTTGGTATATATATATATATATATATATATATATATATATATATATATATATATATATATATATATATATATATATATATATATATATATATATATATATATATATATATATATATATATATATATATATATATGTTAGTCCCAAAAATTTATGAAAGTTGAATAATATTGGCATGGAACAATAAAAAATTATAGATACGACAAAGACGTATCAGCATCCCCAATCTTAATTCCTACTCGTCCTCGAGTAGGTAAATGATAAAAAGATAATTTTTGATGTGGAATGCTACCTAGCATAACCTTGATCATGTATCTAATCATGGCATGAATATTAAGACACGAGTGATTCAAAGCAATAGTCTATCATTTGACATAAAAAACAATAATACTTCAAGCATACCAACCAAGCAATTATGTCTTATCGAAATAACATAGCCAAACCAAGCAATTTATTTTTATTTTCTTTTGGTGGGCTTCTTTGGCCTCTTTTATTTATTTTTAAAGTCCGGAGTCTCATCCCAACTTGTGGGGGAATCATAGTCTCCATCATCCTTTTCTCACTTGGGAAATTCTCTAATAATTAATGATCATCACACTTTTATTTACTTACAACTTAATATTACAACTCAATAGTAGAACAAAGATATGACTCTATATGAATGCCTATGGCGGTGTACCAGGATGTGCAACGATCTAGCGTAGCAATGACATCAAAAAACAGACAAGCCATGAAAACATCATGCTAGCTATCTTACGATCATGCAAAGCAATATGACAATGAATGCTCAAGTCATGTATATGATGATCATGGAAGTTGCATGGCAATATATCTTGGAATGGCCATGGAAATGCCATGATAGGTAGGTATGGTGGCTGTTTTGAGGAAGATATAATGAGGCTTATGTGTGATAGAGCGTATCGTATCACGGGGTTTGGATGCACCGGCGAAGTTTTCACCAACTCTCTAGGTGAGAAAGGGCAATGCACGGTACCGAAGAGGCTAGAAATGATGGAAGGGTGAGAGTGCATATTATGACTCACATTAGTCATAAAGAACTCATATACTTATTGCAAAAGTTTATTAGCCCTCGAAGCAAAGTACTACTACGCATGCCCCTAGGGGGATAGATTGGTAGGAAAAGACCATCGCTCGTCCCCGACCGCCACTCATAAGGAAAGCAATGAAAGAACACCTCATGCTCCGACTTCGTTACATAACGGTTCACCATACGTGCATGCTACGGGACTTGCAAACCTCAACACAAGTATTCCTCAATTTCACAATTACTCAACTAGCACGACTCTAATATCACCAACTTTATATCGCAAAACTATTGCAAGGAATCAAACATATCATATTCAGTGATCTACAAGTTTTATGTAGGATTTTATGACTAACCATGTGACTAACTAGTTCCTGTCATCTCTCTAAATAGATATAAGTGAAGCAAGAGAGTTTAATTCTTTCTACAAAAGATATGCCGACGCTCTAACAAATATAAGTGAAGCAAAAGAGCATTCTACAAATGGCGGTTTTCTATTTGAAGAGAAACAGGCAATCCAAACTTCAAATGATATGAGCGAAGCACATGAAGCATTCTATAAAGCCATACTCAAAAGATATAAGTGAAGTGCAATGAGCATTCTATAAATCAACCAAGGACTATCTCATACCAGCATGGTGCATAAAAGAATAATGAAAACTAAATGCAAAAGATGCTCCAAGATTTGCGCATATCGCATGAACGAAACGAATCCGAAAACATACCGATACTTGTTGAAGAAAGAGGGGATGCCTTCCGGGGCATCCCCAAGCTTAGACGCTTGAGTCTCCTTGAATATTTACTTGGGGTGCCTTGGGAATCCCCAAGCTTGGGCTCTTGCCTCTCTTCCTTCTTCTCACATCGAGACCTTCTCGATCATCGAACACTTCATCCACACAAAACTTCAACAGAAAACTCGGTAAGATCCGTTAGTATAATAAAGCAAAGCACTACTCTAAGTACTGTTGAAAACCAATTCATATTTTGTTTTTGCATTGTGTCTACTGTAATATAACTTTTCCATGGCTTAATCCACTGATATAAATTGATAGTTTCATCAAAACAAGCAAATTATGCATCAAAAACAGAATCTGTCTAAAACAGAACAGTCTGTAATAATCTGAACATTCACCATACTTCTGATACTTTAAAAGTTCTGCAAAAATTAGGAAAAATAAATAATTTGTACAGAAAGACAGTGCAAAAACAATCAGAACCGTTTGACGTTCTAGTAAAAAAAAATCACGCACTATAGTCAAAGTTTATGTCCTGTACCGCACAAGCCAACAAGTATTGTAAACATCCTAAAGGCAAACCTTAGCACATTATTTTTATAATACAATGTAATTGTACAAGGGGATAATTATTTTTGTTGAAATTTTTCTGTAATCAAGATTCACAAAGTTTCCGTGAGCATGAACAAAGTTCAAGGCTAGCTCCCACTTCAACAATGCTTATCTTTCTCACTTTCGCTTTTCTTTTTTAAAAAAAGTTTTAGGTTCCCCTCTTCATTTTTGTTGTTTTTAAAATATATGAAAGCACTCAACAAAAATAAACGACTCTCTAAAACTTCCGGGTTGTCTCCCTGGCAGCGCTTTCTTTAAAATCATTAATTAAGCTAGGCATAAAGTGCTCAAGTAGTGAATCCACCCAGATCCCAAGGTATATCAAAGCCAATTTTAGTTGACAATGATTTGCAATTTAGTAGTGAGCACAAAGCAACATATATCATGTAATGACGAAGTCTAACCCTCTTCCTATGCATCGGCATGTCATAAAAGAACAATTCATGCACACAAAGTAAAGGCCAATGCTTAGTGTAAACAGTTTCTTGCAATTTTATCGTGTTGGAAACATAGAGATGTGGAGATATAGTTCCTCTCTCATAATAATTGCAAGTAGGAGAAGCAAGCACATGCATATTATATTCATCAAAATCATCATGTGCAACGGTATAAGGCAACCCATCAATATAATCCTTAATAAGTGCAAACTTCTCCGATATAGTGTAGTCGGGAGAATTCAAAAAGATAATAGGACTATCATGCGTGGGTGCAATAGCAACAATTTCATGTTTAACATAAGGAACTATAGCAAGTTCATCTCCATAAGCATAATTCATATTGGCATCTTGGCCACAAGCATCATCAAAAAGGGATATTTCAAGAGAATCAACGGGATCATAATAGTCATCATAGCAATTATCCTTCAGTAAGCACGAAGGAGAATTAAACAATGTATGAGTTGAAGAGTTACACTCATTAGAAGGTGGGCACGGGTGATCAATCCGCTCTTCCTCCTTTTGTTCTTCGCTCTCCTCCTCATCTTTTTCATCCAATGAGCTCACAGTTTCATCAACTTCTTCTTCCATAGACTCCTACAAAATATTAGTCTCTTCTTGGACAGTGGGGTAATCCTCAATATATGGTTCAACATAGGCATTAGAAGCGTAATTATCATAGCAATATTTAAGTATGGCAAAATTCTCAGACTTGTAAAGAGTAGCATCATACGTTTCAATCAAAGAAGCAATTTCATAAGCACCTTTAAAAGCAACAAATTCTTCAATTTGTTGAATATCATAGTAACTATAAACACATTTAGCATACGAAGATAAGATTCCATTATCAATAAGCTCACATTGGTAGGGAAGGTGTTTTTTAGGGTTTTCAGAACAACAAATAACATCATATATATAACATAATTTCCAAGCATAACATTGGAAACAATGAATTTGATCCAGTAAATGTTTCCCCTTTTCAGATATACGATGTCGCACATAACAAGCATGCTCATCTAAGGATTTGCCCTCAACTAAGCTAGTTGGGGTTTGTGCACGAGCACATAGGGATCGAAGATGATCCAAGTAATAAGCTTCAGGAGTGTGATAGATTTTGAGTGGTTCTTCAACCATTGGTTCAGTAGGTACAACTAATTTTTTCGGCATTTTGTGTTTCCTACCCATAACTAAAGATAGAAAACAACTAAGGATAGCAAATAAAAATTACTTAGTGATAAAGCAAACAAGCACACACGAGAATATTCACCCCACGCTATGGCTCCCCGGCAACAGCGCCAGAAAAAGGTCTTGATAACCCACAAGTATAGGGGATCGCAACAGTTTTCGATAAGTAAGAGTGTCGAACCCAACGAGGAGCTAAAGGTAAAATAAATATTCCCTAAAGTTCTATCGACCACCGATACAACTCTACGCATGCTTAGCGTTCGCTTTACCTAGAACAAGTATGAAACTAGAAGTACTTTGTAGGAGTTTTCAGATAGGTTTGCAAGATAATAAAGAGAGCGTAAATAAAAGCTAGGGGCTGTTGTAAGTAAAGAAGCAATAAAGTAAATATAGCGAGTGTGGAAAAGTGGTGGTAGGAGTTGCGAAATTGTCCCTTAAGCAATTGAGTACTTTACTAGACCGATAGCAAGTTTTATGTGGGAGAGGCCACTGCTAGCATGTCATCCCTTACTTGGAATTCTATGCACTTATGATTGGAACTATTAGCAAGCATCCGCAACTACTAACGTTCATTAAGGTAAAACCCAACCATAGCATTAAGATATATTGGTCCCCCTTCAATCCCGTATGCATCAATTTCTATGCTAGGCTGAAGCTTCTGTCACTCTTGCCCTCCAATACATAGTCCTATCAACATACAACTAACCCTATGGTGTGATCCACGCGCACGCTCATATGATGGGCACCAAAGGACAGCAACATAACTACAAGCAAATTAAATCAATCATAGCAATTCATCAACCGCCGATAGGACAACAAAAATCTACTCTGACATCATAGGATGGCAACACATCATTGGATAATAATATGAAGCATAAAGCACCATGTTCAAGTAGAGGGTACAGCGGGTTGCGGGAGAGTGGACCGCTGTGGATAGAGGGGGGAAGGTGATGGAGATGTTGGTGAAGATGGCGGAGGTGTTGGTGAAGATCACGGTGATGATGATGATGGCCACGGCGGCATTCCGGCGCCACCGGAAGAGAAGGGGCCGAGAGGGGGCCCCTTCGTCTTGTTCTTCCTTGACCTCCTCCCTAGATGGGAGAAGGGTTTCCCCTCTGGTCATTGGCCTCCAGGGCATGGGAGGGGCGAGAGCCCCTCCGAGATTGGATCTGTCTCTCTGTCTCTCTCTGTTTTTGCGTTCTCCTCCGTTGCCCTTTCATCGTTTGGTGTATATATTGAGATCCGTAACTCCGATTGGACTGAAAACTTCGCCATGATTTTTTACCCAAAATTAGCTTTCTTGCGGCCGAAGAAGGGCATAAACCGCCTTACGGGTGGCCCACGAGGGTCAGGGGCATGCCCCCCTGCCTCGTGGCCACCTCGGGCACCGTCTCGCGTTGATCTTTCTCCCAGATTTTCCAAATATTCCAAAAATAAGCTCCGTCTGTTTTTATCCCGTTTGGACTCCATTTTATATGGATATTCTGCAAAACATAAAACATGCAACAGACAGGAACTGACACTGGACACTGGATCAATATGTTAGTCCCAAAAATAGTATAAAAAGTTGCCAAAAGTATATGAAAGTTGAATAATATTGGCATGGAAGAATAAAAAATTATAGATACGACGGAGACGTATCAGTGGCCTTCTGGGTGAGGAGCCAGCCCCTGGCCCAATCCGCTTATAGAAAGGGAAACGAGCAAGGGACTAACTCACACACATCTTCTTCTTCCCGCGCATCTCCTTCTTCTCCCTCAAATGGCGAAGGGAAGTGGGCGCTGTGGCATTCTGTGGCGGCGGCGAGAGCCTCGTCTCGACAGTGCCTTCCTCCCCCGACTGGCAACATGGGGGCGGAATCCAGTGCTCGCGATGGAGGTGTAGGATGGGGGCGTGGCCGTCGCGGCGCCCAGGGTCGAGGAGGGTGTGGTGGTGCTGCGATCATTCCTCCCCCGGTTGCTCCGGGGCCGCCTGAAGGCCACGTCGGGGACCAACCATTGGAATTTGTCGTCAAGCTTCTTGGTCCCCCGCACGGCCGTCTTTGGCTTCCCACTCCTTTCACAAGGGTGATGGAGGTGGACCAGCCGCCGGCGCTGAGGCTGCACATGAGGGGCTGGTGTAACGACGGCATGCAGGTGAACACAGAGTTCCCGGCCCCTCATGTTATGTTCCTCCGGCGGGGTTGGAAAACCTTCGCTTGTGCCTAGGCACATCCTCCATTTTAAGTTAATGGATGCGGCCCTGCCGGCAAGGTCTTCGGGCATTCGGGTGCTCGCTTAGGGTGCTGCATGGAGAGCTCGACCGACGACGAAAGCACTTCCTCGAGCGATAGCGATGAGGAGGACAGTGACGACGATGACATCGAAGCCGATGGGGAGGACGACGGCTCCGACTCCGGCCTAACACCAGCCGCACCGTCACCATCAGTCGGCGGCACCACCATATGCACCTGCATCTCCTTCCCGGCAAGACGATTTGCCGGGGAGTTGGATGTGGAGGTGTGGATGGTGTCTCCGGCTCCTCCAGCATCCTTCTAGCTGGGCCCCGGCAGGCTTCCTCGCGGGCTCCGGCTTCGTTCGCCCAGCTGCGTCCTACTAGCCTCGGTGGAGGTGACCAGGGGATCCTCTCCGCCGCTCTCTCCACCATCACCTTCGTCTGCGCCCTCCCGATTTTATTGGGCTCCTCGCCACGGAGCCTGACGGGGTCAGGCTGGGCTTCGTCCCAGACGCTCCTTTTGCCCTCTTCACCTCCCAACGTAGTTCCTAGGAGGAGATGGACAAATAAGGGATTACGGGGGACTTATCTTTTTTCAGTCTAGAATATGTAGGCGTTCGCCAAATTTTAGTCTAAAATATGTAATCTCTTCTACCCATGTTTGTGTTAAGTAATGTTTGTACTTGCTTATCTGCATATCAATGAAAAGAAAAACAATCATGCCGGACACTTGTGCATTTACTTTATCCATGTAGAGGGAAAATGCCTCTATACTTCCACGTAAACAAGCTCTTTCCCAACAAGTTGTCTTGCCGGAGCCTTCCGATGTTGCCGCAGGGCTTAGCCTACCGTCACAATGCTTGTGGAAGGGAACCAACCCTCTGTCGAATCTCTCCTAGCAAATGCAACTACAACTGTCTAGGACGAAGTGTTGTTCGAAGCAAAGAACAAGAGCACAAATGCCTTGGAGGTGACGAGGTCTTTCAAATGCGCAAGACCTTCTTACAGAAACACATATATGGATAAGAGTGGATGGAACTTATCTGTTTCGCTTGCGGGGTATCAACATGTTGGCTTGTTTCCGTTTCTTCTTTTAGGGACCGAGTCCGCGGCAAGAAACCTGCAGTTAGTGAAGAAGGAAATATAGCAACATATGCTCTTGTCTATATGCTCATGAGATGCTTATGCAAAGCTATGCATGCATGCAATTTTTTTGGGGGTGGGGGCAGCGCTTCATTTGTTTATCTACTCCTCAGGGTCTGCGCCCCGCTTTGTACAATGGGTTACATGCAGCATTGGCAAGGCTTTGTACAAAAGGGTGGCTGACGGGCAGGGCCTGACAGCCACGCCTTACGGGTAGAACTTACGGAGATGCTCATTGTTCCATGAGTTTTGCAATCGAATGGCATCTCCGGTCTCCAGACAGATTGCGACAGGTCTACTGACTCGTACCACCCGGTAAGGGCCTTCCCACTTTGGTGTCAACTTGTTTGCACCCTTGGCGGACTGAACACGGCTAAGGACAAGGCCGCCTTCCTCAAAGCTCCGGGCCTGAACCTTGCGGCTGTGATAGCGACGCAAGGCATGTGATAGTGTGCAACACGCGTAGCAGCCCGGAGACGGTTCTCCTTGAGGAGCACTATGGCAGTCTGGATTTTGCCTTCTCTCTTTTTCCGGACTTGGTTTTGCCTTTGCCTTGGATTTGAGTTTTTGGAATCAATTCAAATGGAATTATCACTTGGGCATGCCCTTGATTTTCACCCAAATCACCTATCTACCTCTCATTCAATCTTATTTCTCTGAAAAATCCCAAAATGGTCAAATGGATATTTTTCATAAAAGAAAAATATTCAATTTCTCTTCTGAAACTCATTTCTGAAACTGGTGGTCCAAAGCAACCCTCATTTTTATTGCTCCAAAAATCTTGAGATAATTCCTGAATATTCATTGAACCTTGGCCCACTTCCCCAAGCAAAAATATTGCATGACTTTTTGTAATATTTTTGCTACAGAAAATCGTTTTTCTTCTGGCCCAAAAATGCACTTTGTACATCAAGTGTATTTTTCCTTGATCCTTTGGCCCTTGTTTTTCTTATGCCTCTTTACCCTCCTAAGTAATCCTTAACTCCAGGAGATCAGCCCTAATGGACATCTAGAAGGTATCCAAAAGTAGCGGCCAAGTTTCTGGCCAGAAACTTGCCAAGAAGGTTGAGTCACCTCTGGTCGGCCTGTCATTGAGCCCTCAGCCTCCCTAGACCTATCACTGCGTGTACTATAGCCCAGACAAGGTTTGGCCGCGCGTGTGCATCGTTTTGACCTTGCCGGGCCGGTGACCGTGTGCGGACACGGGGTCTGGCATGTGTTCGACCATGCCAGAGCTCACCGACGATTGTCGCGCCGCGCTGCTACCTCTTGAGCACTGTGTTGGATTTCCCCGAAGAGGAGAGGATGATGCAGCAAATTAGCGTAAGTATTTCCCTCAGTTTTTGAGAACCAAGGTATCAATCCAAGAGGAGGTCAAGACAAGTCCCTCAGACCTGCACAAAACAATAGCTCCTCACAACCAACACGATTAGGGGTTGTCAATCCTTCAGCGGTCACTTACGAGAGTGAGATCTGATAGAGATGATAAATAATATTTTTGTTATTTTTGGTATAGAGATGCAAAGTGAAAAGTAAAAGGCAAAGTAAAAACAAAGCAAGTATTAAAGTGATGGAGATTGATATGATGAGAATAGACCCGGGGCCATAGGTTTCACTAGTGGCTTCTCTCAAGAGCATAAGTATTCTACTTGGTGAACAAATTACTGTTGAGCAATTGACATAATTGAGCATAATTATGAGTATATCTAGGTATGATCATGTATATAGGCATCACGTCCGAGACAAGTAGACCGACTCTGCCTGCATCTACTACTATTACTCCACCCATCGACCGCTATCCAAAGATGCATCTAGAGTATTAAGTTAAAAACAGAGTAACGCCTTAAGCAAGATGACATGATGTAGAGGGATAAATTCATGCAATATGATAAAAACCCCATCTTGTTATCCTCGATGGCAACAATACAATACGTGCCTTGCAACCCTTTCTGTCACTGGGTAAGGACACCGCAAGATCGAACCGAAAGCTAAGCACTTCTCCCATTGCAAGAACTACCAATCTAGTTGGCCAGACTAAACGGATAATTCGAAGAGACTTGCAAAGATAACCAATCATACATAAAAGAATTCAGAGAAGATTCAAATATTATTCATAGATAATCTGGATCATAAACCCACAATTCATCGGTCTCAACAAACACACGCAAAAAGAAGATTACATCGAATAGATCTCCATGAGAGAGGGGGAGAACATTGTATTGAGATCCAAAAAGAGAGAAGAAGCCATCTAGCTACTAGCTATGGACCCAAGGTCTGAAGTAAACTACTCACACTTCATCGGAGGGGCTATGGTGATGATGTAGAAGCCCTCCATGGTGGATGCCCTCCCATGGAGCTCCGAACAGGTCCCAAGATGGGATCTCGTGGATACAGGAATTTGCGGTGGTGGAATTAGGTTTTGGCCCTGTTCGATCGCTTGGGGGCACGAGGTATATATAGGAGGAAGGAGTACGCCGGTGGAGCAACAGGGGCCCACGAGGCAGGGCGCGACCTAGGGGGCGCCACCCACCTCGTGACTGCCTCTTTTGTTCCTTGGAGTAGGGTCCAAGTCCCCGGATCACTTTCGATGAGAAAATCACGCTCCCGGTTTCATTCCGCTTGACTCCATTTGATATTCCGCTTTCTCTGATCACTGAAATAGGCAAAAAACAACAATTCTGGGCTGGGCCTCCGTTAATAGGTTAGTCCCAAAATAATATAACAAAGGAAAATAAAGCCCAATATAGTCCAAAGCAGAGATAAAGTAGCATGCAGCAATCAAAAATTTAGATACGTTGGAGATGTATCGCATCCCCAAGCTTAATTCCTGCTCGTCCTCAAGTAGGTAAATGATAAAAAGAGAATTTTTGATGTGGAGTGATACTTTGGCATAATTTCAATGTAAATCTTCTTAATTGTGGTATGAATATTCAGATCCGAAAGATTCAAGACAAAAGTTCATATTGACATAAAAATAATAATACTTCAAGCATACTAATCAAAGTAATCATTGTCGGATTTTGGGTTCCGGCAGACCCTAGAGGTTCGAACACTGGGGTGCATGCGGAGATCTTTCCCCTACCAGCTCACGCGGGAATGGATTGCGAGGGATTTAAACTATGAACGATGAACAACACAAGAGACACAAGGTTTATACTAGTTCGGGCCGCCGTTGTGGTGTAATACCCTACTCTAGTTTGTGGTGTGGTGGATTGCCTCAAGGGATGATGATGAACAATACAAAGGACGAACAGCCTCGCGAGGGTCTTTTCTTGAGCTGGTGCGATGAACTGCTTGGGTGAGTTTAGTCGCCTCTCTCTCTCTCTCTCTCTCTCTCTCTCTCTCTCTCTCATCTCGATCCCCCTTTACTTTGGTGGTGGCTAGTCCTATTTATAGAGGGAGGCCCTGGGCCTCTTCCCAAATAATGAGCGGGAAGGGCGCCAACAATTGGCCATGTTGAAGGGGAACATCTAGTACACTTATCCTGACTAAAGTTGGTCTTCGGCTGCCAAAGACTCTGACCGTGACGCCGTCCTGGGCTCCACGATGACCTCCATCCTGCCGTTCTGCTGGTCTTGGTCTTGTTGCACGGAAGCGGTAACCTTTGCCTGATGCCTTGGCCTATGCTTGCCTCCTTTGCACCAAAGGGGAAATGAGGACACTGCGCGGGTTGGTGCCCGCCTGGCCTTGATCGTCATGGCTTGCGTCACAGGGCACCCTCGCAAGGTACCCTGCCTTGATCTCTCTGCCTCCTCGCGAGCCTGCTTGACGAGGCTGCTCCTGAGGGTGGTTCCTGTCGTCCGCCCCGCGAGGCTTGGCCCCTCGCGAGGGTCTTGGGCTTGAGCTGATGAAGCTGGGCCGTGTTGGGCCCCCACTTGAGCCACGCCGCAGGCCGCAGGCAGGCAAGTCTGGGGACCCCCATTCCCAGAACACCGACAGTAGCCCCCAGCCCCATGGCGCGCCTAGACTTGGCCTAGCAGAGAAGCGAAGGGGCATGTGCAAAGTGTCGCGGGCCCCAACAGCCTGCGGCCTTGGGCGCCGCGTGGCGACTGGTTGGTCGTGGGCGTCTCCGCTTCCCCATGATGCCTCGGCAACCGCATGACTTGACAAGTCTCTGCGTGTAGGAAAGGGCCATGATTACCTGCGATCATGGAGGCTGACGGTTGGCCTCCTCCGGCTATATGTACGGAATGTCGCAAGCCCTTCCAGTCCATCTCCTCCCGCTGCTCCTTTCTTTCCATGGCTCCGTCGAAGAGGTTCTCGGCCGCGGAGAAGGGAAAGGCCGCCAGGTAGAGCCTGACTCTCCCCCGGCCAAGCGCGATCGAGGCCGTCCTCGCAAGCATCCTGCGGCTCCCGCAGTGGCTTCCCGCGGCCGTGGAGGCGATCTCCTGTGCAGCGACGGGCGCCAGGTTGTCGATGGGAGGTGCGCTGCAACCGCGCGGCCCCCTAGGCCGCGCTTCCACTCGGCCGAGGTGCTGCCGGAGTTTGTCGTGTGGTCGGTGGAGCCGACCAGGACCTGGCTCTAGCTTCCCCGCTTCCTTTTTGGTGAACTTCCGGCCGGCGCCCCGGGCGGCCTCTGGCTTCGGTTGGACGGTTGCTACAGTCGGGCCTCCTAGGCTTTGCTGGAGGTCTCCGCTGTCGGGAGTGTGGCCCTGACCCGCGGTTGGCAAACGTTTGCCCGCGCGCGTGGCCTAAGCCGGCGGTGCACCCTGCACTTCAAGTTTGACGGCGATGCCACCCTCTACGTGAGGGTGTTTGGGGAAGATGGTCGCCACGCTGGGTGCTGCCCTGAGGACGACGACCGCGGCCGTGGACCCAGCCCTGGCGATGATCGGGATGAAGATGACAGCGCGCGCGTGGTCGGCGGCGCTCGTGGCTCGTCGAGCTTCGGCGGCTCTCCTTCGGACAGCAGCTCCTCCAGCGGTGGCCCCGACCAGCCTCCGTGCCGCCGCGCCCGCCTGGAGGGAGGTAGCGGATCTGCCCGCCGTCGCGCCCCGGTGAAGTGCGAGAGGGAGTCCGCCTGAGCTCCGGAGGCAGTACGAGCCTTCGCCGTGAGTTGGTGCCAAGCGATTCTTGCCTATTTTGTACTTCTCCTTTCCCGTGGGGGCGTGCTTGAACTGTTGCTATTAATTATCGTACTATTTCCGCTATTTCTGTATTATGCTTTTGTGCCACATGCCCGCGCGTAGAAATTACTTAGCTCGGGGGGTCCTGTCGCGGTCTTCGCTTCCCGAGGCCGAGGTCTCGTCGAACGCTTCATGTCCTGCAAGGATTATTCATGAGGGGTAGCTTCCGGCCTCGGTTGTGGGGGCGACCGACCCAGGTCCTGTGTTCGCGTCGCGGTGCCCGTGGGGCACGGACTGGGAGGGGTGCTCCCGTAGCGGACCCGGCTTGGAAAGCCTCAAACGATAAGGGTAGAGAACACTCGCGAGGGTGCCCGCGCCGCTCCCTCGCGAGACTTGCGCGAGAGAAATCGAGGCAGGAGAGCGAAAAAGGCAAAGAGTCACAAGCCAAAGACGGCAACAACTTCAATAAAACTTCAAATGGGAATGAACAAGCCAACTGCAGAAAGCAAATGAAAAAGCCGCGTCCGGCACCTAATCTAGTCTTCGACGTCTTTTCACCAGCGCGGAGCTAAGTGCTGCCACTGGGCGTGGGAGGGAGCCCAAGGGCCTGAGGCCGGCGCTCCTGAGACTCCTGGGCATGTATAGCCCCAACTCATTATTACGTGAGAGTGTCACGGGCGGCGAGCTTCACAGGCATTGGCCTTCTTCACAAGCTCCGGGCCTTTCTTGGGGAAATGAACTTCACAGGTGTTGGCCTTCTTCACAGCTCCGGCCTTTCTCGTAAAAAATAAGCTTCACAGCGCTTGCCTTCTTCATGTGCTCGGGCCTTTCTCGTAAAAATAAGCTTGACAAAGCGCTTGCCTTCTTCACAGGCTCTGGGCCTTTTTCAGGGGTAGAACTTCCAGAGATGCTGGATGTTCCACGCGTTCGGGATGGGCGCCCCTTCCTGAGTCTCCAAGCGTGCAGAGCCGGGCCTAGAAACATGAACAACTTTGAACGGGCCCTCCCACATGGGAGAGAGCTTATGCAACCCTTCCAAGGAGAGGACCCGTCTGAGCACGAGGTCCCCTACCTCCAGAGTCCTGGGGCGGATGTTGCGGCAGTGGTATCGCCGCAGCGCCTGTTGATACCTTGCCTCTCCCAGTGCGGCCTCTCGACGATGTTCCTCTCCCGGCACGAGATCCATCCCCCGCATGGCGTCCTGCTGCACCTCGTTGAACGCCAGGACCCGTGCGGAGTGACGCCTGACCTCGTGAAGGAGGATAGCTTCTGCTCCGTAGACGAGGAAGAAGGGGGTCTCGCCAGTCGGCTTGGCCGCGGTCATGCGGATGGACCACAACACAGACAGGAGCTCGTCGTGCCAGCCCATGCTCCAGGCCTCCAGCTTCTTCTTGAAGGTCCTGGTCTTGAGGCCCTTATGACCTCCGCTGGCTCGCTTCGCCTGGCTGCTGTTCGAGGGTACGCCACCGAGGCGTAGCATATCTGCGTTCCAAGGTTAGCACAGTATGTTTTGAAGAGATTACTGATGAACTGCGAACCGTTGTCCGTGATGATGCGGTTAGGCACCCCAAACCGGCTCACGAGGCCCCTGATGAACTTGACCGCTGAGCCCGCTGGGATGGTGCGGACAGCTTCCACCTCAGTTCACTTGCTGAATTTGTCCACGGCGACGTGGAGGTAGCGAGAGCCCCCTGGCACCCGAGGGAACGGGCCCAGAATGTCCAGCCCCCAAACTGCGAATGGCCATGAGAGGGGTATAGTTTGCTGACCTCCCGCCGGCTGATGGATCTGCTTGGCATGAAATTGGCAGGCCTCGCAAGCCTTTACCAGCTCAACTGCGTCCCTGAGTGCTATGGGCCAGTAGAACCCGCTGCAGAACGCCTTGCCAACAAGGGTTCGCGACGATGAGTGGTGCCCACAGCCTCCGCCACAGATGTCTTCCAAAGAATTCCTTCCCTTGCTCTCTCGGGAATGCAGCAGGGACACGCTGCTCGCCGCCTCGTAAAGCTCCCCATCCTCGACATAAGAGGCCGTGGCTTTCCGCGCCACACACTCCGGCCTCCTCCTTCTCCGGCAGGATCCCCTGTATCAAGTAGCTCTTGAGCTCCGTAATCCAGCACCCCTCCTGAGGTTCCAATGCCAGGAGCAGGCGTGCTCCTGAGGTCGGGCCGCAGGCCAGGGCTCCCAAGGCAGGCGACTGGGGGAGCTCCTCCCGAGGTTGCGCCACGCTTGATAGTGACGGTGCCGCTGAGGGCCTGAAGAGTCGCTTCTCGAAGACGCCAGGCTCCTGAGGCAGCCGCCTGGACGCTCTCTTGGCGATGTCGTCCGCCTCTTGATTGGTGCCGCGTGGCACATGCTGCAGCTCCAATCCCCAGAACTACTTCTCCATCCTGCGAACCTCCGCGAGGTAGGCTTCCATGTGCTTGTCCTTAGGCTCGTATATCTTGTTGTAGAAGTTGACGAGGAGCTGTGAATCGCCCTTGATGATGAGGCGCTTTACCCCCAAAGCGATTATGCCTCTCAGCCGCTATCGTGCCTTCATATTCTGCTATGTTGTTGGAGACCTTTTCCCCATGCTGGAAACAGAGCTGCACGGCGGAGTAGAGCTTGTCCTGAGTAGGGATACGAGCACTGCGCCGGCCCCCGCGCCAAGTCGGGAGAATGCCCCGTCGAAGTACATGACCCAGCCGTCCGGTGCTTCGCTCCCCGGAGAAAGCGACCGGTCTTCGCCTGCTTCGAGGCCAGGTGCCTCCGTCCATTCTGCCATGAAATCTACCAATGCGGCCCCCTTGATGACTCTGGTTGTGCTGAACTCCAGCTTAAATGCTTGCAGTTTGATGTTCCACTCGGCGAATCTTCCAGCTGAGTTGGGGCTCCTAAGCACCCTCTCCAGAGGGTATGCTGAGACGACCTTGATGGGATGACCCTGGAAGTAGTGCCGCAGTTTGCGTGAGGCTACCAATAGCGCGAGGAGGAGCTTTTTGGGCATGGGGTACCGCGACCTTGCGTCCCGCAGCACCGTGCTGATGAAGTACACCAGGTGCTCGACGAGAGTAGGAGTGCTGACGAGGCCCGTGCCCTCCGGAGAGTCTGATGCCTCCCGAGGCGATGGAGCCCCCGGCGCCTGGCCGCCTGGCGCGGCCTCTTCGGCTCTAGGGGCATCTTCCTGCTGAGGCTGGTCTCGGTCTGCCGGGGCCGTGACCTTCGCGAGGCCTTCTTGGTCTTGTGCTGCCGCGGCCGGGGCCGTAGCCGGGCATGGTGTAGCCTTGACCTGGCGCTCTTCCCGAACCGCCACTAGGGTTGCGCTGGCGGAGTAGGGCGTGGCGGCGAGGTAGAGCACCAGGGGCTCAAGTGGGCGTGGCGCGACCATCACATGAGGGCTGGTAAGGTACCTCTTGAGTTCTTGAAATGCCTTGTCGGCCTCTTCAGTCCATTCAAAGGGGCCCTTCTTCTTCATCAGCTTGAAGAATGGCAGTGCTCGTTCTCCCAGCTTGGAGATGAAACGTCCAAGCGCGGTCACGCGCCCAGTGAGTTTGTGCATTTCCCTGAGGGTCTTTGGCGGGCTCATGTCTTCGACTGCCTTGACCTTTTCTGGGTTGGCCTCGATGCCCCTATGGGGCACGAGGAAACCCAGGAGCTTGCCCGAGGGGACTCCAAATACGCACTTCTCCGGGTTGAGCCGCAGGTTCACTTTTTCGAGGCTCGCGAAGGTTTCTTCCAAGACCTATATCAGGGTTTTCGCCTCCCGAGACTTCACCACAATGTCATCGATGTATGCCTCAGCATTCCTCCCGAGCTATCGGCCCAAGGCGATGTGCATCAGCCACTGAAAGGTCGCGCCTGCGTTGCGCAACCCAAATGGCATGCAGGTATAGCAGTACACTCCGCACGGGGCCAGGAAAGCTGTTTTTTCCACGTCTTCTACCGCCATCTTGATCTGGTGATAGCCTGAGAAGGCATCCAGGAAGCACAGTAGGTCACACTCAGCGGTGGAATCGACGATCTGGTCAATGCGAGGAAGCGGGAACAGATCCTGTGGGCAGGCCTTGTTGAGGTTGGTGAAGTCGATGCACATACGCTCCTTTCCCCCTTTCTTTGGCACGACAACTGGGTTGGCCAGCCAATCCGGGTAGCGGACCTCGTGAATAACCCCTGCTGCCTCCAGCTTGCGGGTCTCTTGGACGATAAAAGCTTGTTTCTCTGTGGATTGTCGCCTCGCCTTCTGCTTCACGGGGCGCACGTTGGGGCACACGTTGAGGTGATGCTCAATCACGCCACTCGGGACCCCTGCCAACTGATCAGGCCCCCATGCGAACACCTTCTTGTTTGCGTGTAGGAACTTTACCAAGGCCTCCTCCTGCTCGGGTTCAAGGTTTGCACCTATGGTGAAGGTGGCGTCAGTGGACCCGTCCTCGCTGACTGGTACCTGCTTGGTTTCCGCCTTGTTTTGAGTGAATAGCTTCTTCTTCATGGATGGTGCAGCCCCCTTGGGCTCGGGAGCATCACGCCGGTGGGTCGTGTCATTGCAGCTGCTTTGAAAACATGCTTGAGCGCCTGCAGTGCCTCTCCAGTGTTTCCCGACACGGTAAGGACGCCGCTGCTCCCGGGCATCTTCATGAGGTTGTACGCAGGGTGAGTTGCTGCCATGAACCGAGCCAAGGCCGGGTAGCCGAGGATGGCGTTGTAGGGGAGGCAGATGGGGGCCATGTCGAAGTCGATCAGCTCCGTGCGGAAGTTGTCGCGGGTGCCGAAGGTCACCGGGAGGCGAATTTGTCCCAGTGAGGCGGTGGAGCCGGCTCCGACTCCGGAAAAAGGCCTGCTGGGCTGGAGCCGCTCTGGTGGCATGTGGAGGAGGCTGAAGGCCTCCACAGAAACCACGCTGAGGCCGGCTCCGCCGTCGATGAGGGTCCTGGTGACTACCACCTCGCAGATGGTGGGGGTGCACAGCATCGGGAGCGCACCCGATCCAGCGGGGTTGGAGGGGTGATCGTCCGAGTTGAAGAGCAGGTCGGCCTCGGGCGCCACCTAGCCCGGCGGGGCTCCCTGGCGCTTGGAGGCGGCGGCGATCTAGCGAGTGAACGGCTTGACGTGGCGGCTTGAAGGTGGCACCAGTGAGCCGCCCAGGAGAGCTGCAACGACCGGGGGCGTCGGCCCAGCGCGAGGGGCGAGGTAGAGGTCGCGCAGCTCCCCCCAACAGGTCTGCTGCCCGTTCCCCACCGGGTCATTGGCGGCAGGCGATAGGGAACGGCAGGGGTGTCCGCCGACAGGAGCCGTCTGGGCGACTCGAGTGGCGCGAGCAGCCCGGCGCTCGGCGCGAGCTCGGCGAGCGTCGGCCATGGACACGACGGAGAATCACACGCGACCAGCGGAGGAAGGATTTCGGCGCACCCCTACCTGGCGCGCCAAATGTGGGATTTCGGGTTCCGGCAGACCCTAGAGGTTCGAACACTGGGGTGCGTGCGGACATGGATTGCGAGGGATCTAAACTATGAACGATGAACAACACAAGAGACACAACGTTTACACTAGTTCGGGCCACCGTTGTGGTGTAATACCCTACTCTAGTTTGTGGTGTGGTGTATTGCCTCAGGGGCTGATGATGAACAATACAAAGGAAGAACAGCCTCGCGAGGGTCTGTTGAGCTGATGAAGCTGCTGCGATGAGTTCACCGCTCTCTCTCTCTCTCTCTCTCTCTCTCTCTCTGTGTGTGTGTGTCATCTCGATCCCCCCTTACTTTGGTGGTGGCTAGTCCTATTTATAGAGGGAGGCCCTGGGCCTCTTCCCAAATAATGAGCGGGAAGGGCGCCAACAATTGGCCATTTTGAAGGGGAACATCTAGTACACTTATCCTGACTAAAGTTGGTCTTTGGCTGCCAAAGACTCTGACGGTGACGCCGTCCTGGGCTCCACGATGACCTCCATCCTGCCGTTCTGCTGGTCTTGGTCTTGTTGCACCGAAGCGGTAACCTTTGCCTGATGCTTTGGCTCAGGCTTGCCTCCTTTGCACCAAAGGGGAAATGAGGACATCACTGCTGGCTGGCGCCACTGCGCGCCCTTTGGCATTAATCGTCATGGTTTGCATCACAGGGCACCCTCGCGAGGTACCCTGCCTTGATTTCTCTGCCTCCTCGCGAGCCTGCCTGACGAGGCTGCTCCTGAGGGTGGTTCCTGTCGTCCGCCCCGCGATGCTTGGCCCCTCGCGAGGGTCTTGGGCTTGAGCTGATGAAGCTGGGCCGTGCTAGGCCCCCACTTGAGCCACGCCACAGGCCGCAGGCAGGCAAGTCTGGGGACCTGCGTTCCCAGAACACCGACAATCATGTCTTCTCAAAATAGCATGGCAAAAGAAAGTTCATCCCTACAAAATCATATAGTTAGGTTATGCTTCATTTTTGTCACACAAAGATGTTCCCAACTTCTATACCCCCGATGACAAGCCAAGCAATTGTTTCATACTTAAATAATCTCAAACTTTTTCAACCTTCACGCAATACATGAGCGTGAGCCATGGATATAGCACTATGGGTGGAATAGAATATGATGATGGGGATTGTGTGGAGAAGACAAAAAAGGAGAAAGTCTCACATTGACAAGGATAATCAACAGGCTATGAAGATGCCCATCAATTGATGTCAACATGAGGAGTAGGGATTGCCATGCAACGGATGCACTAGAGCTATGAATGCTCAACAAAAGAAAACTAGTGGGTGTGCATCCAACTTGCTTGCTCATGAAGACCTAGGGCATTTGAGGAAGCCCATTGTAGGAATATACAAGCCAAGTTCTATAATGAAAAATTCCCACTAGTATAAAAATACAACTTATGAGACTCACTATATGAAAAACATGGTGCTAGTTTGAAGCACAATATATGAGACTCACTACATGAAGAACAAGGTGCTACTTTGAAGCACAAGTGTGGTAAGAGGATAGTAACATTGCCATTTTTTTTGGGCCTTTCCTTTTTTTTCTGTTTGGCCTTTCTCTTTTTTTTGATGATTGGGCAATGCTCTAATAATGATGATCATCACACTTCTATTGATTACAACATAAGGATTACAACTCGAAACTAGAACAAGATATGACTCTATGTGAATGCCTCCGGCGGTGTACCGGGATGGTGCAATGAATCAAGAGTGACATGTATGAAAAATAATGCATGGTGGTTTTGCCACAAATACGATGTCAACTACATGATCATGCAATGGCAATATGACAAAAAGTAAAGTATGCCATGATTATGATGAACGGAACGGTGGAAAGTTGCATGGCAATATATCTCAGAATGGCTATGGAAATGCCATAATAGGTAGTATGGTGGCTGTTTTGAGGCAGATATAAGGAAGTTTATGTGTGATAGAGCGTATCATATCACGGGGTTTGGATGCACCGGCGAAGTTTGCACCAACTCTCAAGGTGAGAAAAGGGCAATGCACGGTACCGAAGAGGCTAGCAAAGGCGGAAAGGTAAAAGTGTGTATTATCCATGGACTCAACATTAGTCAAAAGAACTCATATAATTATTGCAAAAATTTAGAAGTCATCAAAAATCAAGTACTATGTGCATGCTCCTAGGGGGATAGATTGGTAGTAAAATACCATCGCTCATCCCCGACCGCCACTCATAAGGATGCACAAGCCAGGTACACTTCATGTTTCAAATTTGTTACACAACTTGAACCATACGTGCATGCTACGGGACTTGCAAACTTCAACACAAGCATTTCTCAAATTCACAACTACTCAACTAGCACGACTTTGATATTATCACCTCCATATCTCAAAACAATTATCAAGCATCAAACTTTTCTTAGTATTCAACGCACTCAATAGAAAGTTTGACATATCTTGAATACCAAGTATATTAATATTAAGCAAATTACCATGCTATTAACGACTCTCAAAATAATCTAAGTGAAGCATGAGAGATCAATAGTTTCTTTTAACCAAATCCACCACCATGCTCTAAAAGATCTAAGTGAAGCACTAGAGCAAAAATTATCATGCTCAAAAGATATAAGTGAAGCACTATGAGCAAAACTATCAAGCTCAAAAGATATAAGTGAAGCACATAGAGTATTCTAGCAAATTCCAATTTATGTATGGATCTCTCAAAAGATGTGTACAGCAAGGATGATTGTGGTAGACTAACAAGCAAATACGCAAATGATACAAGACGCTCCAAGCAAAACACATATCATGTGGTGAATAAAAATATAGCTCCAAGTAAATTACCGATGGAAGTAGACGAAAGAGGGGATGCCTTCCGGGGCATCCCCAAGCTTTGAATTTTTGGTGTCCTTGGATTATCTTGGGGGTGCCATGGGCATCCCCAAGATTAGGCTCTTGCCACTCCTTGTTCCATAATCCATCAAAAGAATTTGCCCAAAACTTGAAAACTTCACAACACCAAACTCAATAGAAATCTCGTGAGCTCCGTTAGAGAAAGAAAACAAAAGACTACTTTAAGATACTGTAATGAACTCATTATTTATTTATATTGGTGTTAAACCTACTGTATTCCAACTTCTCTATGGATTATAAACTATTTTACTAGCCATAGATTCATCAAAATAAGCAAACAACACACGATAAACAGAATCTGTCAAAAACAGAACAGTCTGTAGTAATCTGTAATTAACGCAAACTTATGGAACTCAAAAAATCTACCAGAATTAGCAGACCTATACAATTTGTTTATTTATCAGCAGAAATTGTAATCAGTATTTTATCACTTTCTGGTGATTTTTAATAATTCTTGCACTGAGCGCAAAGTTTCTGGAAATTACAGCAAGATCAAATAACTATCATCCAAGAAGATCCAATAGGTCTAGCTTGGCACAAACACTAATTAAAACATAAAACCACATCTAAACAGAGGCTAGATGGATTATGTCTTCCTAAACAGAAACAAAAACAAAAAAACATAATGAAAATTGGGTTGCCTCCCAACTAGCGCTATCGTTTAACGCCCCTAGCTAGGCATAGAGATTTCAATGATGCTCACATAAAAGACAAGAATTGAAACACAAAGAGAGCATCATTAAACATGTGACAACCACATCTAAGTCTAACATACTTCCTATGCATAGGCATCTTATAGAAAAACAAATTATCATAGCAAGCAAAAACTAGCATATGCAAGGAAGAAGAAAGTGACGATAGCAATCTCAACATGAAGAGAGGTAATTTAGTAACATGAAAACTTCTACAACCATATTTTCCTCTCTCATAATAATTACATGTAGGATCATAAGCAAATTCAACAAAATATCTATCACATAAAATATTCTTAACATGATCCACATGTATGCAAAGTTGACACTCTTCCAAAATAGTGTGATTATCATTAACTAAAGTCATGATTTCTCCAAGCCCACTTTTATCAAAAATTTCATAAGATTGAATGTTATCCAAATATGTGGGATCTAAAGTAGACACTCTTTCAAGCCCACTTTCAATATTATTGCAAACAATATTATCAATCTCATATTCATCATGGGGATTAAATAAATTTTCAAAATCATAAGAAGAATCACCCCAATCATGATCATTGCAACAAGTAGAGGACATAGCAAAACTAGCATCCCCAAGCTTAGGGTTTTGCATATTTTTAGCACAATTGACATCAATAGAATTTATAGTAAAATCATTGCAATCATGCTTTTTATTCAAAGATCTATCATGAATCGCTTCATAAAGTACTTCATCACAATTTTTAGATTCACGAATTTCAGGCAAAACCTCATAAAGATAATCTAGTGCGCTCAATTCACTAGCAATAGATTCATCATAATTGGATCTCTTAAAGAGATTAGCAAGTGGATGAGGATCCATAAACTTTTAGCAAGCGAAGATGCAAGCAAAAAATAAGGCACATGGTAACACAAGATTGAACGGAGGAAGGGCGAATAAAATGGCAAGGGTAAAGTGCGGGAGAGGAAAACGAGAGGCAAATGGAAAATAATGTAATGCAGGAGATAGGGATTGTGATGGGTACTTGGTATGGTGGTTGACTTGCTCTTGTGTGAGCCTCCCCGGCAACGGCGCCAGAAATTCTTCTTGCTAGCTCTTGAGCACTGCGTTGAATTTCCCCGAAGAGGAGAGGATGATGCAGCAAAGTAGCGTAAGTATTTCCCTAGGTTTTTTAGAACCAAGGTATCAATCCAGTAGGAGGCCACGCACAAGTTCCTCGTACCTGCACAAAAGAATAGCTCCTCGCAACCAACACAATTAGGGGTTGTCAATCCCTTCAGGTCACTAACGAGAGTGAGATCTGATAGAGATGATAAATAATATTTTTGGTATTTTTGGTACAGAGATGCAAAATGAAAAGTAAAAGGCAAAGTAAAAACAAATCAAGTATTAAAGTGATGGAGATTGATATGATGAGAATAGACCCGGGGGCCATAGGTTTCACTAGTGGCTTCTCTCAAGAGCATAAGTATTCTACGGTGGGTGAACAAATTACTGTTGAGCAATTGACAGAATTAAGCATAATTATGAGTATATCTAGGTATGATCATGTATATAGGCATCATGTCCGAGACAAGTAGACCGACTCCTGCCTGCATCTACTACTATTACTCCACCCATCGACCGCTATCCAGCATGCATCTAGAGTATTAAGTTAAAAACAGAGTAACGCCTTAAGCAAGATGACATGATGTAGAGGGATAAATACATACAATATGATAAAAAACCCATCTTGTTATCCTCGATGGCAACAATACAATACGTGCCTTGCAACCCTTTCTGTCACTGGGTAAAGACACCGCAAGATCGAACCCAAAGATAAGCACTCCTCCCATTGCAATAACTAGCAATCTAGTTGGCCCAACCAAATGGATAATTCGAAGAGACTTGCAAAGATAACCAATCATACATAAAAGAATTCAGAGAAGATTCAAATACTATTCATAGATAATCTGGATCATAAACCCACAATTCATCGGTCTCAACAACACACTGCAAAAAGAAGATTACATCGAATAGATCTCCACGAGAGAGGGGGAGAACATTGTATTGAGATCCAAAAAGAGATAGGAAGCCATCTAGCTACTAGCTATGGACCCGAAGGTCTGAATTAAACTACTCACACTTCATCAGAGGGGCTATGGTGATGATGTACAAGCCCTCCATGATGGATGCCCCCTCCGTCGGAGCTCCAGAACAGGCCCCAAGATGGGATCTCGTGGATACAGGAAGTTGCGGCGGTGGAATTAGGTTTTTGGCTCCTGTTTTGATCGTTTGGGGGTACGTAGGTATATATAGGAGGAAGGAGTACGTCGGTGGAGCAACAGGGGGCCCACGAGGCAGGGGGCACCCTAGGGGGGGCGCGCGCCCCCACCCTCGTGACCGCCTCTTTTGTTCCTTGGAGTAGGGTCCAAGTCCCCTAGATCACGTTCGGTGAGAAAATCACGTTCCCGAAGGTTTCGTTCCGTTTGTACTGCGTTTGATATTCCGTTTCTTCGAAACACTGAAATAGGCAAAAAACAGCAATTCTGGGCTGGGCCTCCGGTTAATAGGTTAGTCCCAAAAATAATATAAAATTGGAAAATAAAGCCCAATATAGTCCAAAACAGTAGATAAAGTAGCATGGAGCAATCAAAAATTATAGATACATTGGAGACGTATCACGCGCCACCAGCCCCGACTCATCACCCTTGACCTCTCCCTGGCGCTCGCCGACGCTGGAGACACCGCAGCAAGCACGAGCACGTCGCGGTCGAAAGCCACAGTATGCTCGTTCCCTTATCCGCTTCTTCCCTGCTTCATGTGCTCGTCTGCAAGCGTCGACAGCTCCCACCTGAGCACTGAGCCCTTGCCCCCTCGCACTAGAGCCTTTCGTCACCGTTCGCCGGTTTCCAGAGAGCTCCGGCGGCGCCACGTACCCCCCTCTCGCTCTGGCTATATATAGACCCCCCTCCTACCGCTTCGAAGCCTCATCCCACACTTCTCAACCACCACGACCCCCGTAGGATAGCCTTAGCCTGGTCGGGCAGGCCTCTGGCTGTCGACCTCGACCAGAGATCGCCTGCGACCCCCGCAGCCCAACCACCCTGCTCCAGAGCCCCTCAAGCTGAATCAACCTCTCAGGAACATCGTTGGGGATCCACTGGTGTCGCCTGGAAGCAGCAGAGCCCCTGGAGTCGCCCCTCGCCGTCGCCTTCTTCCTCTCCGGCAAGCCCCGACCACCATCGCCGCTTGCAAGCTTGGTTGCGAGCAGTTCCGGCCATCCCCCGACAAGCCACGGGTATGGGCAGGGGCAGGTGTGCCGTGAACCCCTCTCCACTTCTATCCCTCTGGTTTCGCCCAAGACCCACTCATCGCCGGCGTAAGCTCCGGCGGAGCACCGCCGCCTCTGTTTCCTCTCTCCCCCCTCTCTCCTGACTGGTGGGGCCCGGTGTCAGCCTCTCTAGTAGCACACCAAAATGTGGAATTCTCCTTGCTGTCTAGAATTTCTGGTGATTTTCAGATTGGTTTTTGATATTTTTTGTGGTTTTTAATTATTTTCAGAAGGAGGGACTTGCCTTGAAGATAACCAGGAGGTGTGACCCTCCTATGCACTAAGGCAAGCCACACCAGCATTTGGATGGTGTCATTTCAATATCTATGATTTTTCTTACTTGAATATGACTTCTTTTATGCATTTAAAATTTGTTAAATAAATATGGTTGATTGCTAGTTACTTTGTCATGCTTGAAATGTTTGTTTAAGTTACTGGTTGAATGCATGGACTAGTTTGGTCTAGTAGAATAAAATTTTGCCTTAGTTATATTATTATGATAAATAATCATAGTTCTTTTTGTTAAGAGAGATTTTCATATAAATTATGAGTTAATCAAAATATGGTATGATAATAAATAATGAGGTAGAACCAGTAAGGTTTCATGATTAGTAAATGCAAGAAAGTTATAATGATAGTTTGATCCGTACCTGTACTTGCATGTTTTGTATATCGAGTAGTTGCATGATCATGGCATCGTATGACTTGCTATATAAATTTTTATTTTCAAGTTAAACATGTTAATAATCCAACTTGAATATAACGTTGATCAAGTCATGGTGCCACAGAATCGGGTTTTTCTCAGTGCGACCACATTTACCTTGTGGGGGGTCTTGATTCGGTCCTTTATTGTGCCTCTCGCCGGTGCCTCCAACGAGGGAAGGTTATGGGTGTGTGTCGGATGTGGGGTTCCGGCAGACCCTTAAGTTTCAAACACTGGGGTGCGCGCGAAGTCTTTCCCTCCTACCGATCTATGCTCTAGCTCGCTAAGATCTTGCGGTCGAACTCGACGAACCCACAACACATAAAGAGACACGGTGTTTATACTAGTTCGGGACACCGTTGTGGTGTAATACCCTACTCTAGTGTGGTGGTGGATTGCCTCTTGGGCTGATGATGAACAGTACAAGGGAAGAACAGCCTCCTGAGGTTGAGGTGTTCTTGTGTGTATGAACTTATGGTGCGAGGAGCCGATGAATTGCTCGATCCCCTCCCTGTGGTGGCTAGCTCTACTTATATAGGCTCTGGTCCTCTTCCCAAATGTTGAGCGGGAAGGGAGCTAACAACGGCGGGCAAATTTGAAGGGTGACAACTAGTACAAGCTATCCTGACAAAAGTTGTCTTCACCTGCGAAAAGCCCTGGGATGACGCCGTCTTGGGCTCCACGATGACCTCCGCCTTGCCGTCCTCCTGGTCTTGGTCTTGTTGCACCAATATGGCAACCTTTGCCTGATGTCTCGGTACTCTTCGTCTGCGCTTGCCTCCTTAGCACCAAAGAGGAAATGGGGACGATGTGCGCACTGGCGCCCGCCTGGCACCATTCGTCATGGCTCACGTCACGAGTGCCTCGTGAGGTTTGCCCCGCCTTGATATCTCCGCTCCTTGTGAGCCCGCCTGGCTAGGCCACTCCAGAGGAAGTCTTGCTTCCTCCGCCTCACGAGGCTTGGACCCTCGTGAAAGTCTTGGATGCCTTGTTGATGAAGATGGGCCATACGGCCCGCTGCCTAGCCACGCCGTGGGCCGCAGGTAGGCAAGTCTGGGGACCCTCGTTCCCAGAACGCTGACAGCGTGCGGTACCCTGGCCCGGTAAGAAGACATAACATTGTGTGCCCATTTGTTTTTTTGCTACCTTGTCCCCGTTTGGGACCATTTTGCCATGACGATGGCCATTGATGACTTTGGTAGGCACGAGGCCACCCAGGACTTAGCCCTGGGAGGGAGTTGGTCGGAGTGGCCGGGAGAGTGTCATGGCAAAGGGAGGGTTTCGTCAGAACGCTGATGGTCCACCCGAATGGGAGTGAGAGGCCATGGGTTCCGTGGTGTGGGTAAAGTGCGCTACCTCTATAGAGTGTATTCGATCTATCGATAGCCGCGTCCTCGGTTATGGACACAACTCGGGAGTAGGTCACACCATGGATCAACATTTATAATTAATCTTGCACACTAATAATTATTGTTGGCACCATTTTTGGGATGATTCGTGAGATCATGAGCTGGTGAGGAGTGATTGGTTTCAGTTATGATCCCGGAATGATCACCGTTTGGTTACGAGGTAACCCGTCTGGTAAGGAGTTCGAGGGACTCGGTGCACATGTTGTTTTCATGGTATTAGTAGCATTACTTGCATTGCATTAACCTGAATAATTTTAATGATATTGTTTGTCATCGTGATTATGTTTGTTGTGAGCTTGCAAGTACATTCAACGTACTGACCTGCCGTGTCATGCCAGATTTCAGGCAAGTCGTTTCGCATCAGAGACCTTCCCGTGTCTAGGCTGTGTCCACGTCGGTGTCCTTGTGCTATGGAGTTCCACTTCGTCGTCCTTCTGCTTTCGTGTACTTCGTGTGATCGAGGCCCCTTCATGTTCATTAAATAATGTACATACTGTTCAGCCGCACCGTGTGTGCCGCTTGGCCTCTTATCTCGATGTAATATCAGACTTATGTATCCGCTAGCATCAATAAGCGGTTGTTTCTGTACCATGTTGTTGTGTGTTGCCAGAAGACTTGATCTCTGGGCTGGCAATGCAAGCTAAACCGGTTGCTCTGAGCCGGGGTGCCACAACGCGTGAAGAGGTGCACGCTTTGAAGATTTGGAGACACTATCTGATTGGAAATTATCCCACTCATGATTTGGAATTGGCCACGGTGGTGCACGCTTTGAAGATTTGGAGACACTATCTGATTGGAAAGAGGTGCCATATATTTACCGACCACAAGAGTCTCAAGTATATATTCACTCAACCTGATTTAAACCTTCGTCAGTGTCGGTGTGGAACGACACCTATGGGATCACAAGAATCCCTACTACGGTTGCCGGGGCGCAGGGTTGCGAGGAGAGCAGGGCTAGTAGATAGCACAAGGATCGTTTACCTAGGTTCGAGCCGCGAGGATGCGTAAAACCCTAGTCCTGCTTTGGTGGGTATATTTCTGAGAGTTCTTGAGCTCTCGAACAAGCTGTGGGTCAGCGTGTGGTCCTAAAGAGCCGAATCCTTCTCCTGGTTGCCTCGGGCCTAATTTTATAGGAAAAAGGGGTTGCCACAGTGGCACACAAGAGGTGGAAAGGTGTACAGTGTTGTGAGGTTATCCCTCGTATTACAGGACAAGATGCATTTAATGCACCGCTTAGGTGTCTCCTTGCTTTATCGGGGACGGGGGCGCCGCCCCGTCCGTCGCTGCTCCTCCACTCTTCGACACGCGCCCCGGCCAGTGATGCGTGCGGTGCCATGTAGGCAGGAAGGCAGCTGAGGTGGCGCAGTGGTGGAGCCTTCACGAAGATCTACATGCCGCAACGCAGGCGCTTGATGAGTTGGCCTGGGAGATGCATGTTTCCACGCAGATGCCTGCCCAGCTGGTTGGGCTGGCAGCTGCATGTGAACGGTGATGGAAGCTTGATCTTCCGCGGGCCTGGCGGTGGCCCTGCTGGCGTCCTTGGTGAGGGCCTTGCCGGGTGGCCCGGCGAGGGTCTTGCCGTGTGGTCCGGCAAGGGCCTTGTCGTGGCGCGCTGTCGCCCCCGGCAAGGGTCTTTCCGGGGTTCTTGGTAGCCTTCCTCGGAAAAGATCTTGCCGTGGATCGTCGTCTTCTAATCCTCATCTAATCTTGAATATTTCTTCACAAAGATCTGCATGCCACCACAGAGGTGCCTTCCCGAGCCTTGGCCCCACGCTGATGATGGCGCTGGGGGCCGTGGGCTCAAGGGTGGCTCGCTCTGTTGGTGTGGGGCGAGCTGTCCCGGCAAGGATCTTGCCGGGGTCGCTGAGGTTGCGCCTGCGAGGGTCTTGCCGGGGGAACCTGCTTCGCCCCTCTGCTCTTCATGGCCTTGGCCTTGGCGTTGCTCAGAGTATCTTGGGCTTCGGTCTTACCTTGGCTCACCTCCCCTGCTCTGCTTGGTGTGGTCGTGGGCGCGGCTCTGACTACCTGTGCACAGGTAAAGGGGTACAAAAGCGTGCCACTCTTTTTGTACACCGACAGTCAGCGAAGATGGCTCGAGTTGGTTAAGGATTACGACCTCGGTATAAATTATCACCCAGGTAAAGCTAATGTGGTTGCTGATGCCCTCAGCCGCAATCCTGCCAACCTAAATGCTCTGATGGATTATTTGCCTCCTGTACTTCATGAAGAAATCGCCCAGTCTGGCCAGCATATAGGAAGTTGCTCCTACCCTCGAGGCAGAAATTCGCAGTGCTCAAGCAGATGACAAATCATTGCAATTATATGCCAAGCATACGCAAGAGGGACAGACACAGGATTTCGCTAAAGATCAGCAAGGTACGCTAAGATTTCGAGGAAGGATTTGCGTACCCAACCAAGAAAGTCTGAGAAGGAAGATATTGGCAGAAGCACATGAATCGTCATACTCAATTCACCCAGGTGGCACCAAGATGTAAGAAGACCTTCGTCAGATATTCTGGTGGGATGGAATGAAGAAAGACATCACTTACTTTGTGGCTTGTTGTGATATATGCAACGAGGTAAAGGCGGAACCCGCCGGACTCCTTCAGCCCATACCCGTATCACAATGGAAATGGGATGATGTCTGCATGGATTTCATCACTGGTTTACCCAGGACTCATCAAGGGAATGACGCAATATGGGTCATAGTGGACACATTGACGAAGGTGGACCATTTCCGTCACATCCGGGCCACCTACCATGTGATCAACTTGCACAATTATATGTGTCCAGAATCGTCAGTCTGCATGGCGTGCGAAACACTATCACCTCTGATAGAGGATCTCTCTTCACTTCAGCATTTTGGTCTCGACTACATCAAGCCTTGGGGACTGCCCTGAAATATAGCACAGCTTATCATCCCCAGACAGATGGATAGACTAAGAGAATAAATCAAATACTCGAAGATATGCTCCGAGCATGTGCATTGGCACAAGGGTCCAAGTGGGAAGACTGTCTGTCGTACGCCGAGTTTTCCTACAACAACGATTTCCAGACCAGCTTAAAGATGTCACCTTATGAAGCCGTGTATGGCCGTAAGTGCCGCATTCCACTGAACTGGTCTCAAACCGGAGACAGCCGTATTTTTGGGACAGGTCTAATGATCGAAGTAGAGAAGCAATTCAAGGAAATCCGGGACAGACTGAAGTTGGCTAAATGACGATAGAAGAGTTATTCTAATGCAAAACATCGTCAAATCAGCTTTGAACCCGGAGAACACGTGTATCTCCGAGTCACCCCTATGAAAGGAGTTAACGGATTTCAGACCCGAGGAAAATTGGCACCCAGATATATTGGTCCGTTTCCAGTCATGACCAGAGTCGGAACAATTGCCTATCAGTTGGAATTGCCACCAGAACTGTCAGAGGTACACAATGTGTTTCATGTCTCACAGCTAAGGAGATGTATCTCGCCACCGGAGAAAAGGACTGATATGGCAGAGATAGCACTAGCTAAGGATTTGACATATGAGGAAAGACCGATCAGAATATTGGATGAGACAGAAAAAGTCACTCGAAGCAAAGTGATAAGGTTTTACAAGGTTCAGTGGGAGCATCACACCGAGGAAGAAGCAACCTGGGAAAGAGAGGAATTTTTAAGGACTGCCTACCCAGAATAGTTTTCCCAAGCAACTGAATCTCGAGGACGAGATTCATCTTAAGTGGGGGAGGTTTGTGACAGTCTGGATTTTGCCTTCTCTCTTTTTCCGCACTTGGTTTTGCCTTTGCCTTGGATTTGAGTTTTTGTAATCAATTGAAATGGACTTATCACTTGGGCATGCCCTTGATTTTCACCCAAAAGTGACCTATCTACCTCTCATTCAATCTTATTTCTCTGAAAAACCCCAAAATGATCAAATGAATATTTTTCATAAAAGAAAAATATTCAATTTCTCTTCTGAAACTCATTTCAGAAAATGGTGCTCCAAAGCAACCCTCATTTTTATTGCTCCAAAAATATTGATATAATTCCTGAATATTCTTTGAACCTTGGTCCACTTCCCCATGCAAAAATATTGCATGACTTTTTGTAATATTTTTGCTACAGAAAATCATTTTACTTCTGGCCCATAAATGCACTTTGTACATCAAGTGTATTTTTCCTTGATCCTTTGGCCTTGGTTTTTGTTGAGTCTCTTTACCCTCCTAAGTAATCCTTAACCCCAGGAGATCAGCCCTAATGGCCATCTAGAAGCTATCCAAAAGTAGCGGCCAAGTATCTGCCCAGAAACTTGACAAGAAGGTTGAGTCACCTCTCGTCGGCCTGGCATTGAGCCCTCAGCCTCCCAATACGTATCACTGCATGGACTATAGCCCAGACAAGGTTTGGCCACGCGTGTGCGTCGTTTTGACCATGCCAGGGCGGTGACCGTGTGCGGACACGGGGTCTGGCATGTGTTTGACGCGCTCTCCGTTGTGGCAACGCCTCTGTTCAGCGCGTGCTCGAGCCAAAGCTCGCCGACGACTACCGCCCCGTGCCACCAGCCCTGACTCATCACCCTTGACTTCTCCCTGGCGCTCACCAATGCCGGAGACGCCGCCGCAAGCACGGGCACGTAGCGGCCAAAAGCCACCGTGCACTCGTGCCCTTGTCCGCTTCTTCCCTGCTTCCCGTGCTCGTCCGCGAGCGTGGACAGCTCCAGCCTGACCACTGAGCCCTTGCCCCCTCGCACTGGAGCCTTTCGTTGTTGTTCGCTGGTTTCCAGAGAGCCCCGACGGCGCCACGTACCCCCATCTTGCTCTGGCTATATAAAGAGCCCCTCCCGCCGCTTCGAAGCCTCATCCCGCACTTCTCAACCACCACGACCCCGTAGGATAGCTGTAGCCCGGTCGGGCAGGCCTCTGGCCATCGACCTCGACCAGCGATCACCGGCGACCCCCGCAGCCCAACCACCCTGCTCCAGAGCCCCTGGAGCTGAATCAACCTCTCAGGCGCGTCGTTGGGGATCCACTGGTGTCGCCTGGATGCAGCAGAGCCCCTGGAGTCGCCCCTCGCCCTCACCTTCTTCCTCTCCGGCAAGCCCCGACCACCACTGCCGCATGCAAGCTTGGTTGCGAGCAGCTCCGGCCATCCCCCGACAAGCCACGGGTACGGGAAGGTGCGCCGTGACCCCCTCTCCAGTTCTATCCCTCTGGTTTCGCCCAAGGCCCACTCATCACCGTCGTAAGCTCCGGTGGAGCACCGCCGCGCTCTGTTTCCTCTCCCCCCCTCTCTTTCTACTAACTGGTGGGGCCCGGTGTTAGCCTCTCCACTCACACCTGAAGCGGTACGAGCGGAGGCATATCCTGGCTTTACGCCATCACCCCCCAGATTTTCTGTTTAATTCAATTTAATTCAAAAATCTTGACCACAACTTTGACCAGTGATAACTCCTAGCCTATAAGTCCAAATGAGTTGATTCTTTTTGCATTGTGTTTGTTTCAGAAAGCTCTAGCAGCATACGAAAATGTGAAATTTTCCTTGCTGTCTAGAATTTCTGGTGATTTTCAGATTGGTTTTTGATATTTTGTTTTGTGGTCGTTAATTATTTTCATAAGGAGGGACTTGCCCTGAAGATAACCAGGAGGAGTGTGACCCTCCTCTGCACTAAGGCAAGCCACACCAGCATTTCGATGGTGTCATTTAATTATCTATGATTTTTCTTACTTGAATATGAGTTCTTTTATGCATTTAAAATTTGTTAAATAAATATGGTTGATTGCTAGTTACTTTGTCATTCTTGAAATGTTTGTTTAAGTTACTGGTTGAATGCATGGACTAGTTTGGTCTAGTAGAATAAAATTTTGCCTTAGTTATATTGCTATGATAAATAATGATAGTTCTTTTTGTTAAGAAAGATTTTTATATAAATTATGAGTTAATCAAAATATGGTATAATAATAAATAATGTGGTAGAACCAGTAAGGTTTCATGATTAGTAAGTGCAAGAAAGTTATAATGATAGTTTGATCCGTACCTGGTAGTTGCATGTTTTGCATATCGAGTAGTTGCATGATCATGGTATCGTATGACTTGGTATATAATTTTTTATTTTCAAGTTAAACATGTTAATAGTCCAACTTGAATATAACGTTGATCAAGTCATGGTGCCACTGAATCGGGTTTTTCTCAATGCGACCACATTTACCTTGTGGGGGGTCTTGATTCGGTCCTATGTTGTGCCTATCGCCGGTGCCTCCAACGAGGGAAGGTTATGGGCGTGTGGTACCCTGGCCCAGTAAGCAGACATAACCTGGTGTGCTCGTTTGCTTTTTTTTACCTTGTCCCTGTTTGGGACCGTTTTTCCATGACGGTGGCCGTTGATGCCTTTGGTAGGCACGGGGCCACCCATGACTTAGCCCTGGGAGGGAGTTGGTCGGAGTGGCCGGGAGAGTGTCATGGCAAAGGGAGGGTTTCGTCGGAATGCTGTTGGTCCACCTGAATGAGAGTGTGAGGCCATGGGTTCCGTGGTGTGGGTAAAGTGTGCTACCTCTGCAGAGTGTATTCAATCTATTGATAGTCGTGTCCTCGGTTATGGACACAACTCGGGAGTAGGTCACACCATGGATCGACATTTATAATTAATCTTGCACGCTAATAATTATTGTTGGCACTGTTTTGGGAATGATTCGTGAGATCATGAGCTGGTCATGAGTGATTGGTTTCAGTTATGATCCGGGAATGATCACCGTTTGGTTACGAGGTAACCCGTCTGGTAAGCGAGTCCGAGGGACTCGGTGCAGATGTATTTTCATCGCATTAGTAGCATTACTTGCATTGCATTAACCTGAATAATTGTCATGATATTTTTTGTCATCGTGCATATGTTTGTTGTGAGCTTGTAAGTACATTCAATGTACTGACTTGGTGTGTCATGCCAGATTTCAGGCAAGTCATTTCGCATCGGAGAGCTTCCCGCGTCTAGGCCGTGTCCATGTCGGTGTCCGTGTGCTATGGAGTTCCACTTCGTCGTCCTTCCGCTGCCGCATAGTTCATGTGATCGAGGCCCCTTCATGTTCATCAAATAATGTACATACTGTTCAGCCGCACCGTGTGTGCCTCTTGGCCTCTTATCTCTATGTAATATCAGACTTATGTATCCGCTAGCATCAATAAGCGGTTGTTTCTGTACCATGTTGTTGTGTGTTGCCAGAAGACTTGATCTCTGGGCTGGCAATGCAAGGTAAACCGGTTGCTCTGAGCCGGGGTGCCACAAGCACGGTATCATCATGCTGGTGTTGCTCTTGCTCTACTTCGTCGTAGGCAAATACCCGAGGCGACCTGTAAATGAGCTCCGTGGGGATAACTGCTTCTGCCCCATAGACTAGGGAGAAAGGACTCTAGCTAGTAGCTCGATTTGGTGTCGTACGGAGCGACCAAAGAACCACTGGCAGCTCATCGATCCAGCGCCTTCTGCACTTTTGCAGCTTATCGAAAGTCCTTGTCTTCAGTCCTCGCAGCACTTCAGTGTTCATCCTCTCAGCTTGTCTATTGCTTCTGGGATGGGCAACAGAACCGAATGAAACCTTGCTTCCGAGGGCTTGAACGTATCGCATGAAGGCGCGGCTTGTGAACTGGGCGCCGTTGTCAGTGATGACCCTGGCGGGTACCTTGAAGCGGCACACCAATCCTTTCAAGAACTTGATAGCTGATTGTGCAGTCACCTTCCTCACGGGCTCCACCTCCAGCCACTTTGAAAACTTGTCGATGGTGACGTACAAGTATTCAAAGCCCCCGACAGCACGGGGGAAGGGGACCAAGATGTCGAGCCCCCAGACCGAAAATGGCCATGACAAAGGGATCGTTTGGAGAGCTTGAGCAGGTTGGTGAATATTCTTGGAGTGGAACTGGCAGGCTTCACATCTGGTGACTAGCCCGACTGCATCTTGGAGGCCGTGGGCCAGTAGAAACGTTGCCGGAAAGCTTATCCGACTAGGGCTCTTGAACCAATATGAGAGCCGCACACACCTTGATGTATCTCCGCCAATAGTTCCCTTCCTTCTTACCAGCAAATGCACTTCAATTTCACGTTGTTGATCCTTCTTCTATATAGTGTGTCACCGACAAACTGATACATACTGGCCCTCCGGGCTACTCTTTCAGCTTCTTCTTGCTCTTCGGGAAGTTCTCCAGTCTGGAGGTAGCGGATGACGTGTTGCACCCAAGTTGGAGCCTGTGGCTCAACAAATAGGACTAGCGGCATCTCCTCACTTGCCGAAGCGTTTGCCTCGATCGCAGGGACCTGTGGTCCCGAGGTAGGGCACAGCGCATCAGGCAAGGTGGAGTTGTTCCTGGCAGCATCCTTGTTGGGGACCTGTGGAGGTCGTCCCGGTAACGGCTTGTCGGAGTTTAGCTTCCTCCTCTTGTTAGCCATCGTCGATGGAGACACTAATGGTTGAGTCAGGTGAGGGACGAAGGTCCCTGGTTCCACAGGGAGCTTCTGGGCGGCGCACTTTGACAAATTATTAGCATCGATGTTTTTCGCACGAGGCACATGCTCTATTTGTAATCCGTCAAAGTGATCCTTCAACCTTCTCACTTCTTCAACATATGCTTCCATCAACATACTCTGATAATCCTTGTTGACTTGCCTTTGAACGAGCTGTGAATCTCCGCGGATGATCAACTTCTTGATTCCCAACTCTATTGCGATCCTGAGCCCGGCAAGGAGCCCTTCGTATTCAGCAGTGTTGTTGGTAGCTTCTTCTCCATGAAAGTGCATCTGAACTACATACTTGAGGTGCTCTCCAGTGAGTGCGACGAAGAGCACGCTGGATCCCGAACCCTGCAATGAGAAGGCGCCATCGAAGTACATAACCCATTCTTAGGGTGCTTCCTTACCTGTGATAGCTATTTCTGGCGTTTCTTCATCTAGAGTGGGTGTCCATTCCGCAATGAATTCCGCCAGTGCTCTGCTTTGAATGGTCGAGGTGCTTTCATACTTCAAACCAAATCTTGACAGCTCCAATGCCCATTCAACTATCTTGTCGGTGGCCTCAGGATTTCTCAGTATGCGATGTAGAGGGAAACGGGTGATGACCGTGATCTCATGGGTTTGGAAGTAGTGGGCGCAGCTTCCTCGAGGCCATGATGAGGCCGAAGATCAATTTTTACACCCCCAGAGTACCTTGATCTAGCCCCCTGCAACACAGAACTGACAAAGTAGACTAGCCGATGCACCACTTTCTTCCTTGTCGTGGTTTGTTCACTTTCCTTCCCGAGGAGGACAGTAGCTTTGGCCGCTTCTTCTTCTATCCCCCGCGCGCGCCACCAGTGCCGCACTAACCACTTGATTGGTTGCCGCTAAGTAAAGCAACAACGGCTCTTATGGTTTAGGAGCAACCAAGTTGGGGACAGAGGAAAGATAGGCCTTTAGGTCTTGTAGCACTGCTTCTGCCTCTGGGGTCCACTTCAAGGGCCCTGCCTTCTTCAAAACTTTGAAGAAAGGTAGGGCGCACTCAGCGGACTTGGAAATGAACCTGCTCAGCGCTGCAACGCATCCAGTCAAGCGCCTTACGTATTTGATCTTCTTGGGTGCTTCAATCTGCTCTATCGCACTGATCTTTTCGGGGTTGGCTTCGGTCCCCCGGTGAGATATAAAGAAACCAAGTAGCTTGCCGGAGGGAACACCGAACACGCACTTCTCTGGATTCAGCTTCAAGTTGATCTTGCACAAGTTTGCGAAGGTTTCTTCCATTTCTTGAATAAGTGTTGATCTGTCCTTGGTCTTGACCATAATATCATCCATGTAAGCTTCAATACATGTGCAGCTGAGGCTCAAAACCAATTTGTACTGCTCTCGCAAAGGTGGATCCCGCACTCTTCATCCCGAAGGGCATTCGTACAAAGCAGTACGTGCCACACGGGGTTATGAACGCGGTCTTCTCCTCATCTGCAGGATGCTGCTAACGCGACACTACAATCAGAGACCCTTCGAGAAACTGTGTGTGATGCCATAATCGCAAAAGGTGGTGTATGAAAACCGTCAGAAATGTATTAAACGCTTGCGATGACGGATGCATAAAAAATGGTGCAGGTTTTAGTTGCGTGTGCGATGAAGGGCATACGGTTCAGTTCAATTAATTGTTTGCGATGAGGAGGAACAAAAGAAACGGGCAGCCAGATGAAGGCATGTGCGATACAAAACATACGTTTCACTCGGATGAACTGTTTGTGACTAGGCAACACAAAAGAAACGGGCAGCCAGATGGAGGTATGTGCGATATACAGCATACGGTTCACTCGGATGAACTGTTTGCATTGAGACAAGAGAAAAAAAATGGTTCAATATAAGAAGATGTGTGTGATACGCGGCAAACAAGTCTGTAATCAGAAATGTGTGCGAAGACCGATAATAACACAGACGATTGCTTCTAATAAGACGTATGTGATATGCTCTGTCTACACAACATCTATTGGCCATTGGGGGACGGGAGGTCATCCGAATACGCCATGAGGATGCGAAGAGGCATCCTATCAGCAAGGACTAGCTGTTCCACCAGTAGCTCATGTAAGAAAGCTCTCAAGTTAAGTGTGCTCAGGCTGGAGCAGCCATCAGATGGGTGACTAGATGGGAAATTGTGTTGATGTTAAATTAACTGATAGGATGTGTCATATCTGTCAAATTAAGTGACTGATACGACCCATCCCATGAGTTAATTTAACCTTGAGGTCCTTGTTTTTTATTTATTTTTTATTTTTAACACATGTTAAAGAAGGTCTACCGAATTACTTTTTGACAATGTGCGATACGTGGCATACAGTTGATCCATCCGACTTGTTTGTGATGGAATTGGCCGTGTGTGTTGTGGGCAAACGCTTGCTAGTATTCAACCATTTGGGATTGATGAATTCATCACCAACGGGTTCCCTAGAGTGGTCCGTGTTCATCTGATCATCATATACTTCTTGTGCTAGCTCGATGTTACTCCTATGCTAAGTTTCCATAAGTTGATGGTGTTTTATGAACATGCCACCATTTCCTGCCATTTCCTCACCCGTATCCTGCCACCCAGCGATATTGCGCATAGGCGGCACGCGATGCATGGAGGCGACAAAGCAGCGTATAGCACATCCGCCTTTTCCAAGCATGCCAACGCACCAAAGCGCCGCCTCTGCCATCAACCTCGTCGACGAGGAAAACGAGCAGGTGCCACGGCCCGTCGAGGCCAAGGAGCTCCCCGGCAATGCGATGGACGATGTCGTGATGTGCGTCATCGCCAGGGTTGAGCAGACCTTTGGCGCATGGCGCTTGAGCGCCACGGATCAAGATAGGCATGTCAGCGCCGATAGGCTGCAGCTCGCCGCACAACATGATCGATGGCGCGCCGCAGAACAAGCTAGGCGCGTCCGTGCCGATAGGCTGCGGCTCGCCGTGGGCAAGACCGTTGGAGCGCCACAGAGCGAGAGGCGCGGCGCGCCGCCCAGCAATAGCGGATCCCTCGGCGCTTGCCTGCTGTCGACACGGCGTCGCAGCTGGGTACACATCCCGTTAGTACCCCCATTCCTCGCCATGAGTGGGCAGAGGCCCTTAGCGC
The DNA here is from genome assembly GCA_021605205.1 of Aegilops longissima. Classification (NCBI taxonomy): domain Eukaryota; kingdom Viridiplantae; phylum Streptophyta; class Magnoliopsida; order Poales; family Poaceae; genus Aegilops; species Aegilops longissima. Next base: position 614,617,916 of record CM038679.1, on the reverse strand, counting down.
CGTACTTGCACCAGAGGCCGGTAGGGCCATACTTGCACCATACGCCCTCCGTGCCGTTCGCCTTGTTCGCGGCCCGCTGGATGCCAACACGCTGGTCCGTAGGCTCGACCGCCTCCTTGGCCCAAGTGTCCACCTGGGTGCAGTAGAGGAACATGGTTGTCGCATCCTCGAGCTGGTGATCTCCGATGAAGTAGCCAACTTGGAGCTCGAGATCGTGCTCCAGATGTACTACGAGCGTGTCGACCGCTTGGAGGAACGCCTACACGAGTTCAGGCAGAGCCAAGAGCTACCATAGGCAAGGGCTGCTGGTCATGGTCTCATGGACGCGTTTTATGTAGAAAAGTCATTTCGACGTGGATAGCTATGTATTCACAGCAATCATAGTATTGCTCTGTTTATTGCTCTGTTTCAATGTGTGTACTCTGTTTTCCATTCTTATATGTTTTGTTTCAATATGTGTACATACACTTTCCATTCTGTATATGTGGATGATAACACCTAGATTCAAATTAGTATAAAAAAATAGGTAGAAAATGGAATTAAGTAATATACAGAAAACAGATATTACAATGGAATTCATAATATATTAATTGTTCATTAGTTCATCACAGAATATATATATATATATATATATATATATATATATATATATATATATATATATATATATATATATATATATATATATATATATATATATATCATCACATATATGTGACGATACTTAACTACTAGGTACAATGCATAAAATTGAAAACGAACAATACTAAAACTAATAATCCCTCCGGGGGCCAGTATTCCGGCAGCCCCTCACCAGTAGCTCCTAGGTGCGCAGCGTCTTCCTAGTGCGGAGGCAGTACTCCGCCTCCTCTGCCTCACAGTGCTTGACGTACTGATCTACCTCTTGCTGGCGAACGCGCGCGGCCGATCTTGCCATTTCGTTGGGCGCCCACCGGAGCTCCTCGTCGGTGGCACGCTGGAGCTTATCGGCCTACCTGCATGTAGCGACGAGGTGCCCAGCGCCTATGACCTTCCTCACGAAATACCCGTCTTCGTACACCTCCTCGGCACGACGACGCGCCCGCCCCCAAAGATCTGCCGCCTCCTTTCTCCAGGCGGCATCACGGGCTTAACAGGCCGCCTGGTACCTGGCTTCCTCCTCCGCCATCTCCTTCTTGAATGCCACTTGCCCGACTTTCTCAGCCGGCGGTAGCGACTTCCACAGACAAAGATTGTACTGGCCCCAGAACTAATCCAAAGCTGGCGGGTCCGGCACAACCACGTCAGGCGGCGCGTAGGGGTCCTCATCGCTGCTAATCGAGTGAGCGTCCTTGGGGGCCGGTGACTCCTCGTCGGTGCGTGGGCAGGCCGGCGACACCATGGCAGAGACTTGAGAGAGAGAGAGAGAGAGGGCGAGCAAAGGGAGGATGTAGATGAGAATGCAGGCGAGACGACGTGAACAAGGTAGTATTTATTGGCGGCCGGAATCTAGATCGATGGGGAGAGTACACACGCCGGTCACCGGAATTTACGAGTACTGTAGTTTCAAATACACACGATTCCTGCAGCAAAATCCGTGTGTGAACATAATAGCTGACGGTTCCCAATATAGAATCGTGTCTGATTAATGATCCCCGCCACTCACCTACCAAACCTTGAGCCGCGAGATAGAGTGCCAATCGTGTGGGGGCCGGTTGTCTTGCCAGATCTTTATACATTCTCTTTTTTGAACACCAGATATTTACATCGTCTGATGATTTTTTAACTCGCACACATGTACACAAAAATATGATTTTTCAACCGTTATGGTTAGGCGTTGCATGTAGATGTAGTTCAAATTTGAATTATGGTCATTAAATGGTTACAAAATCACTTAAATGTCTTTAAAAGGTCAAATGACCCCTGAAATTTTCCAAATTTTCACATGACAGTTGTATTAGTGCATGTTAAGCGTAGAGAAAAATTTGAAGGCCGTAAGAGGAAGCTATCTCCCTTTCGTCATCAAACATGCATTGTTCCCTCTTGGAAGCACAAACCTTCTAGTTAGTTGCTCCGGGTTTGTGAGGGGTGTGTGTCCAAACTTTCGTCAAACATGCCAATTTGTTTACCACATCATCTTGGTGGCATGACATTAAATCAAGCAAGGTTTCATGTTTTTCTGATCATTTTTTTATGTTTTGGAATTAAAATGCCATGGCACTCCATGCATGTGCCCATGCCTTGAGACCAATATGTTTGAAAAATCCTTCTAATTTACTACACATGGAACTAACCCGCACACAAGTACAAAAAAATATGACTTTCAAATCGTTTTGGTTAGGCGTTGCATGTAGATGTAGTTCAAATTTGAATTACGGTCATTAAATGGTTAGAAAATCACTTAAATGTCTTTAAAAGGTCAAATGACCCCTAGAATTTTCCAAATTTTCACATTACAGTTGTAGTAGTGCACGTTAGACGCAGGAAAAATTGAAGGCCGTAAGAGGAAGCTATCTCCCGTTCGTCATCAAACATGCATTGTTCCTTCTCGGAACCATGAGCCTTCTAGTGAGTTGCTTCGGTTTGTGAGGGGTGTGTGTCCAAACTTTCGTGAAACATGCCAATTTTTTACCACATCATCTTGGTGGCATGACATTACATCAACCAAGGTTTCATGTTTTTCTGATTCTTTTTTTTAGTTTTTGGAATTAAAATGCCATGTTACTCCATTAATACGTATGCATGTGTCCATGTCGTGAGACAAATATGTTTGAAAATTCCTTCTAGTTTACTGCACATGGAGTTAACTCGCACAATAGTACACAAATAAGATTTTTCAAACCGTTTTGGTTAGGCGTTGCATGTGGATGTAGTTCAAATTTGAATTACGGTCATTAAATGGCTGGAAAATCACTTAAATGTCTTTAAAAGGTCCAATGACCCCTAGAATTTTCAAACAATTCACATTATAGTTGTAGTAGTGCACGTTAGACGTAGAAAAAAATTGAAGGCCGTAAGAGAAAGTTATCTCCCGGTCGTCATCAAACATGCATTGTCCCCTCTCGGAACCACGAGCCTTCTAGTGAGTTGCTCCGGTTTGTGAGGGGTGTGTGTCAAAACGTTCGTCAAACAGGCCAATTTTTTTACCACATCATCTTGGTGGCATGACATTAAATCAAGCAAGGTTTCTTGTTTTTCTGATCATTTTTAAATTTTTTGGAATTAAAATGCCATGGCAATCCATGCAAGTGCAAAGGCCTTGAGACCAATATGTTTGAAAATTCCTTCTAATTTACTGCACATGGAATTAACTCGCACACAAGTACACAAAAATATGATTTTTCAAACCGTTTTGGTTAGGCGTTGCATGTAGATGTACTTCAAATTTGAATTACGGTCATTAAATGGTTAGAAAATCACTTAAATGTCTTTAAAAGGTCAAATGACCCCTAGAATTTTCCAAATTTTCACATTACAGTTGTAGTGGTGCACATTAGACATAGAAAAGTTGAAGGCCGTAAGAGGAAGCTATCTCCCGTTCGTCATCAAACATGCATTGTTCCCTCTCGGAACCATGAGCCTTCTAGTGAGTTGCTCCGGTTTGTGAGGGGTGTGTATCCAAGCTTTCGTCAAACATGCCAATTTCTATACCACATCATCTTCGTGGCATGACATTACATCAACCTAGGTTTCATGTGTTTCTAAATTTTTATTTTTTGGAATTAAAATGCCATGTCACTCCATGCATACGTATGCATGTGTCCATGTTGTGAGACAAGTATGTTTGAAAATTCCTTCTAGTTTACTACACATGGAATTAACTCGCACACAAGTACAAAAATATGATTTTTCAAACCGTTTTGGTTAGGCGTTGCATGTAGATGTAGTTCAAATTAAAATTACGGTCATTAAATGGCTAGAAAATCACTTAAATGTCTTTAAAAGGTCAAATGACCCCTAGAATTTTCAAAAAAAATTGCATTACAGTTGTAGTAGTGCACGTTAGACATAGAAAACAAATTGAAGGCCGTAAGAGGAAGCTATCTCCCATTCGTCATCAAACATGCATTGTTCCCTCTCGGAACCACGAGCCTTCTAGTGAGTTGCTTTGGTTTGTGAGGGGTATGTGTCCAAACTTCCGTCAAACATGCCAATTTTTTTACCACATCAACTTGGTAACCAAGGTTTCATGTGTTTTCTGATTTTTTTCTATTTTTTGGCATTAAAATGCCATGTCACTCCATGGTTAATTGTTTCATAGCCGTTAGACCAATATGTTTGAAAATTCCTTCTAATTTAGTGCACATGGAATTAAATCGCACACAAGTACACGAAATATGAGTTTTCAAACCGTTATGGTTAGCTGTTGCACGTACATGTAGTTCAAATTTCAATTACGGTCATTAAATGGCTAGAAAATCACTTAAATGTCTTAAAAGGTCAAATCACCCCTGAAATTTTCCAAAATTTGGCATGACAGTTGTATTAGTACTACAAAATTTCTCGTTCATTTAAAACACCATCCGTTGCCACTTTACTCCAAATTCGTCTTTCACAGATAATAAAAAATATCTACAACATCACACACAATTGTTTTCTAGGAACCGTTTGTGATGAAAATATCTGGATCTATTTAAGTCTCCCTCCTGAAGCTTCACCGGCTCGTCTGTTCCAGTGCCGGCAATCCACGAATCCTGATCCCCATTCCCGCACCAACTTCTTGGAAAGATGACGCCATGGAAACACTTTGTGAAAGCCCGTACGATGGCGCGTCCCCCGAGCGCGCCGCCGCCTGCACCGAGAGCGTAGCCGCCTACGCCGAGAGTGCCGCCACATCCACATTGAGCGCGGCCGCTTCCGCCGAGAGGGCGTCTGCGGCAGTGGACATGGCAGCTACAGCAGCCGAGACGGCTGCAGCTGCTGCTGCGATGGCAGCTGCAAACGCTGAGAGCGCTCGAGCTACCGTCCGTGCCGCCGATGTCGCCCTGGCCCGGGTCGAGGCCATCCACGCCAAGATCAAGGAGGCACACGCCAAGATATTCCAGGCCACCTCAGACTCCAGCATGCAACCCACGTCTGAAAAGGCGTCGGTGGCCATGGAGAACCTGCTTCCTCATGAGGTCATCGAGCGGGAGCTGGAGATGCAGGAGGCAGCGGAGATCGAGGAGCGCTGGGAGGAGGAGTTGCGCGTGGCTGAGGTCAATGTAGAGAAGAGTCTGTCCGTCGAGGAATCGGCAGTGGAGTACCAACGCGAGCTCTGGCGCAGCCACTACTACGAGTACTACAACCTTGAGGGAGGCGCCAAGGACGAGGACGAGGACACGGTCGACTTCAGCAGGGGGGACGCGGAGTCCACCAACGGCGGCATGTCGCCAGGACAACTCATCGATGTCTCATCTCACACTGGCGATGCATAGGCCGGCGCGGCGGCGGATATGTTAAAATTATGCGTACTTAGGCTTTGTTTTAATGCTGGTCTTTTGTAAGAGCAATGTTTAGGTCAACTGGCTCTGTTTAATTACTATAATTGCTCGATTCAGTAAGTGTGGTCTGCCTGCTGTACGCTCTTTTGTGTGCCCAAATTAGCAAGCGATGTTAAATTATGCAATGACGTACCCGGGGAAATTTCCACCAAAATTTCAATTATCAAACTCATCTCATGCGTGTAAAGCAGAAGAATGGTTTGCGATGCACACAATCATTCAAAGTGAATGGTCCAGCGGCACCGCGCGCAAAGTTTCCCTCCACATTTCCAAAATTTTGGCCTACCGCCAAAATATCTACCCTCGCGCCCCTTCCCCCTTCCCCACCCCTTTTCTCCCTGACCACAAGTCACATTTCCCCTGTTTCCTCCTTCCTTCCTTCCTTGCTAAGCTATAGCCGCTTCCTCGCTCTCGCCATCTCGCATCCTACCGTCGGGGTCGCCATGGTCTTCTTCAAAGACCTCTCCAGCGGTTCCTCCTCCGGCGACTACTCCTACACTACCCGGGTATGCCTCTCTTTTCTCTCTCGGGCTATGACTTGGAATGAAGGATTTTTACCCGGCGGCCGATTTGAGTCATTTCTTCCTCTTGTAGCTCCCTAGGACCATCAGTGGCAACGAATGGAGCGGGGTGGCTGAAGATCTATCTGCTCGTTGTCACCATCAATCTCCATGCATGAAGCTAGTTGCGTTTGATTCTGTGGACACTGGGAGGAAGTTTCTGGCATGTGCAGAAATGGTTAGACCCTCTTTCGTTGTTACAAATCATTTGTTAGATGTGATTCAGACACTGTCACGGTCCCAACCCATTCATACCACACCTTCAACCAAACGCATCCTAAGACAGTGTCATAGTTTGTACCTAGTATCTTAAGTTGTTGCCATCTCATCAGTAGTGCCATTAGAAAATTATTTGGCATCGCTTCAGTAGTTTGTGCAGCCAACTTTGGTCCACACAACCGAGCAGCCAAGCAGTAAAATACTAAATCTTTATGGCACGAAGGAACTAGCCATCGAAGCAACTACGTGCTCCGGAGTCCGGGTCCCTGATTTTTATTCCGCTGCATCGGCTCGCCAGTGCAGGGCATCGGTGCGAGATGTAGCAACAGTTGTCTTTACCCTAGTTTTGGCATACATAGTGCACGGCCTTAGTGCTATTAGTTCTATGTTACTTAATTTGTGCATGTACACACCTGCTAGTATCAATTTGCTGTCATCCAAACACTGTCGCTATGCTGTTGCAATTATATTTACTTTCCTCATAAAATGTTCAATTTGTTATTTATTGTACATGAGTAAGAACTTGTAGCGTTGTTGTAGTTAATTATAGCTTCTGATGTTCCAGAATTTGGTTGTTGTCTCAGTACCAATTATTTCATTTGCACATTGATCTTTTTGAGAAGATATGTCATAATTAACATGTTTCTTCAGTTTTTCAAAATAAGCATTGGTGATTTTCTATGTTGCTATAAACCCATTTCCCATACAATTGTCATTGATCTAGTTTTAAATATTATAGGATGAACAGAAGTGTTCTTCCTTGGAGTGGGTTGATCAAGAGTGGCCACAGTCTTTGAAGATGTGCCTAGTGAAGCTCTGGAGCATGTATGAGGAAGAGAACACACGTAGGCTTAGAGATAGTCTTGTCAATGCTGAAGCATATTTCAAGATGCGGGATAAAAAGGTGAAGGTGGATAATGAGCTCAAATTTTTTAAATCAGACTTTGCTAAGATGGTGTTGGCGAAGGAGGAGGCACTTTCCTAGTTGGCCCGTGCAAAACAGGTTCTTACTAAACTGAAAGCAGAGGTGGATAAGATGAGCCTGGGTGATCTCGATTATGGACATGAATATATTGTTCTTATGAAGCTGAACTAGTTATATGTTGTACTGTGTTGTTTTCATGTAGCTACCGTACTGTGATGTTATAATATATTTATGTGCCTGATATGAAATTGGTAAACAGCTGTTCGATATGAAATATGAATTTGCGTAATACTGGAATTATTAATTGTAAACTAATAAACCTGCTAAATGTGTCATGGACCTCTGCAAACGGTTCTAGCAGTAAAAGCGCTTGCGATGGATAGCCCAATGCCACACAGTTTTCTTCATCAAATCGTGTGTGATATAGTTGATAAAAGCAAATAGTTAACCAAGGCAAACCGTGTGTGATAGTTTCACCTTTCACGCACGAGCCTACACATAAAACTGTGTGGGATGTTCGTACGAACGTAAACATTTTCCCTATATTGACTGTGCGGGATGTATATAAGAACGGAAACGTATTCCTTGGATTGACTGTGTGTGATATACATACGAACGAAAATGTTTTCTGGGATTCACCGTGTGGGATGTACATACCTACGGAAATGATTTTCTCGGATTACCGTGTGGGATGTACATACCTACGAAAATGATTGGGTTTCGATGCCTCGCCCGATCACACATGATCCCAACCTGGGTCCCAGGAGGGCCTATCCCTAACGATTTCTTGGTCGTGTGGGAAGGACCCCCCCCCCTATCGCCCACACTCACTTGGCGAAGGTTCCAAATGTCGTCGCGGAAAGGGGTTAAAAACCGTTTGTTTAGGACCGACGCGTACCAGTGAAGGGGAATGGGTCCTTCGGGCATGCTCTATTCAGATATGTGAAATCTATACAAAGCCTCCACTTCCCATTCGCCTTGTGCACTACCACCGGGTTCGCCAACCATGTTGGATGCAATACTCCCCTGACCAAACCAGCGGCTTCAAATTTCTCGACTTCTTCGACAATGAACTGCTGCCGCTCCAACCTTGTTTCCTGACCTTCTGCTTAACGGGTCGGGCATGAGGGCAGACAACAAGGTGGTGCTCGATTACCTCCCTGGGAACACCGGGGATGTCAGATGGTTGCCAAGCAAACACATCGACATTCGCCCACAGGAAGGCAACGAGTGCGCTTTCCTATTTGTCGTCCAGGGTGGAGCTTATGCCTGGCCATCTGTTGGGCCGGGTCGGACTTCGGGCCAGGCCTACCAAAGCCCGGTGCAAAAAACCCAGGCCCGACCCTAGCCCATCTCGGCTGTCGGGCCTAAAAATCAGGCCCGAGCTCGGCCCATCGCACTAAAAGTCCACCGGCCCTCGGGCCACGGGCCGGGCCCTCTTCGTTAATGTGCAAATATGATGGGCCCAGTCCCGGCCGTCGGGCTTCAAATCTAGGCCCGAGCCCGGCCCGTGGACAAGGTCGGGTCGGGCCGGGTCGGGTCGGTTCGGGCCGACCGGGCCGGGCTGCCCATGGCCAGGTCTAGTGGAGCTGATAGTGAACATACCATCAGTGCCAAACAGCCCTACCGGGACTTTCACAGTAGGGAGCTCTCCGGCAAGTCATCGACAGGCGCAGCACACTCCGAAGAGGCACACTTCCCGGATTTCTTGCCATCGTCTCCGCTAGCCTTTTCGCTTTCTCCTTGATGGGAACTGCAGCTTCAGTGGTTTCGGCCGCGACTACTTCCCGGTACATCTTGTCTATGCAGGTGACTGCGTCCTTCTTGTCTGATGGGATGGAAATGATGCCCATTAGTCCTGGCATTTTTAGGGTGTTGTAGGCATAGTGAGATGCCGCCATGAATTTCGCCAGGTCCGGACGACCAAGGATCCCATTGTACGGCAGAGGTAGGTCGACCACATCAAACACAACCTTCTCTGTCCGGTAGTTCAACTCTCCTCCAAATGTCAATGGCAGCACAATCTTCCCCTTAGGACAACTCCTGTTGGGGATGATTCCTTGAAACATGCCAGTAACCTTGAGCTCTTCATCTGATATTTGCAACCTGCTGATTACCTTGGGGGAAATAAGATTCAAGCCTACCCCGCTGTCTACCAACAACTTTGTGACTTTGAGGTTGCGTATTGTTGGAGAGACGAACAATGGCAAACACCCTACTGTGGTGGTGCGGTCAGGGTGATCCTCTTCGTCAAAGATGATGGGCGTGTGGGACCACTTGAGTGGCTCTCGAGAATCTGCTATTGGCTCCATGGCATTAACCTCACGTGCCCATTGTTTAAGTTGGCAGTGAGAGGAATGCAAGGATGCACCCCCGTCAACGCATAGGGCCTTAGTGGCTTTCTGGAATTCTTGCTCGTTGGTTTCCTCTTCATCTGCTTCTTGACTTTCGCCATTGTCTCGCTTCTTCTCATGGCCCTTGGCAGGTTTCCCTTGATGCTGAGGAACTTTGCCGTGGTGGTTCCCTCTGCCGCCTCGGCCTTTCCCGCCAACGCCTTCTTGGACTCTTTCCTTGTCGCGCTTCTCTTACTTAGCCTTCTACTTCTTGAAGAGTTGCTCAACTTGATGACACTCTTGGAGATCATGGCCCTTGGTCCGGTGGATCTTGCAGTATGGTCCGTCAGCCTTCCCAACCTTCTCGGCCGCCGCGGCTTCCCGACAGTGAGTGCATGCGGCAACCTCCTTGCCGGGAGCTTCGGCATTGGCCTTCTTGATGGTACTTGGGGTGACAGAACCTTCGACGACGAGCACTGCCTTCTCCTTGCGCTTCTTGTTGTGCTTCTTATTCTTATTTTTCTGGTCGACATCATCGTTGTCGTCCTCTGAATCAACTTCAACATCGTCTTCCTCTCCGGCGAGTTTCCTCCCCTCTTGTATACGTGCACACTTATCCGCCAAGGTGTAAAGCTCGTTCACAGTCTTGGGCAACTGCACGTTCATCTTGGAACGTATCATGTGGTTGCGCATGTTGGACTAGAACGCGGCAATCACAGCTGCCGGGTGGATATCTGGAATGTTCCTGTGCATGCGGCTAAACCTCTGCATGTACTTTCGCAAGCTCTCCCCTTCCTTCTGTGGGAGGAGCTGCAAATCACTGGGCCGCCCTGGCTCTTGATAGCCGCCTGTGAAGGCGCCAACAAACTCATTGCATAGGTCAGCCCAGGTCGAGATGGAGTTCCCTAGCAGGCGCATCAGCCACGACCTCACATTTGGCTTGAGTGCCAAACGGAAGTAGTTGGCGAACACCTTCTCATCTCTTCCTCCGGTAGCTTGAACGGCAATGGTGTAAATGCTCAAGAACTCTGCCAGGTTCAACCTTCCATCATATTTCTCTGGTATCTCGGGCTTGAACACACGGGCAGATTGCCAATGGACTTGCCATAGCTCACGAGTGAAGGAGGGTCACCCGACCTCAAAACGCAGGTACCCACCTCCAGTGGGCGCTGGTTCATAGACATCGGGGCCATTGCGCCTGCCAGACTAGCGACGGGTTTTGTGGGGTCGTTCTATGGTGACGCGCGCGTCTTCCCTCCGCCTGTCTTCCAGGACCTGCCGCTGATCCTGACGAGCCTGAGGGTCAGACGAGGCCATAGACACTTCGTCGGGCTCTTGACCACGCGCCCCTGGTGCACCAAAGAGGTCATGGGAATACACGATCATGTATGGGACCATAGGCCCCTTGTTGTTCGGCAAGGGGGAAGGGCACGTTGCTCAAAGAGCGGAGATCATCGAGCAACACGGCAGGGGGTGAGTCTGGTCATTTTACCTAGGTTCGGGCCGCTGCGAAGCGTAAAACCCTAGTCCTGCTTTGGTGGATTGGATGAGGGAGAGCGACGAGCACGTAGGGGTCAAGCCCGTCAAGGTTGCCTCGGGGACAGCAGTTACGCACGTATGAGTGTATAAGGGTCCAAGTCCTTTTCTAGCTCGCATCGGTCCTCCTTTTATTTTTCAACGGGTATCCACAGTGGCAGCATAGTCACTGTTGGTCGATTAAATAGCTAACAGTGCTATCATACGTAACGCTGGCAGTTAGGACAAAGCACATTAATTGCACTGCTAGGTGTCACGCTGGGAATCAGCAGGGCAAGCATGCCGCGCCGCTTAACCATTCTTGTCTATCTGCATGACACGCCGCTGGATGGGTTTCGCATGGGTGGAAAACCTCTTCCACATGGCAGCCACATGCCGAGTGACAGCCACTTAATCACTTGAGGGCCTGACACCATGCTGATAAGTGACTTTCGTCGTTGTGCGATGGAGCCTTGGCGGAGAGATCCGCCACTGGGGGCCCCGGCAAGCCTGCCGGGGAAAGCTTGGCCTTGCTCTTGGGGTGGCCTCGACCTGTCCGAGTGCACCTGCCCGACAAGGGAGGCTTTCCTTTACTGGAATCTTGTTCCTTCACCTTGTCTTGGTCTTCTTGATCCGCTCTTGACTCCCAAAGATCACCCTATCTCTCTCTGGTTGGGTTCTTGACTTGGATGGTCGATGGAGCTTGTTTCCTCGTCATTGTGCCCGTGTAAAGTCTAGGCAAGATAAACAAGGTTTTGTTGCACCGAGAATGAGGGTGGACGCACGTCCTTGCCGTTGCAGTTCTGGGGGGATTCCTGGTCTTCATCGCCCGAGTGCTGACATGTCCGGTCGAGTGAAGGAGGTCGGTCGAGTGAGACTATATCCTCCGATTGGTTGGTATCTTATGAGCGGATCATCTGGTTGCAGAGCATTTGAATGTTGGCCTAGCGTTGGGGACTAGTGTAAGGTGTATGGTGTCCTAGGTTAGGGTCTATAGGTCAGGCATGTTACCCTACCCTTAGTATGTATCCCCATCAAGCCCCGAGGGTGAACTACTCCCTCCTCATCATGGTGGCCACCGGGATGATGAAGATGGCCTCCGGCGATTATTTCCCCATTCGACAGGGTGCCAGAACTGGGCTCCAGATGACACCGCTTCGGTATAGAGGCATGCGGCGGTGGAGCAGAAGTTCTGGGGTTTTCTGGATTTATAGTAAATTTTTGCATTAGATTCATGTCAAGGGGGGCCCATGAGGGAGCAACAAGCTCGGTAGGCGCCACCTGGGGGGTCACGCGCCAACCAGGCTTGTCCCTTCCTCGTGAGGCCTCTGGTCCTTCCTTGAAGCTTCGGGGACCTCTTTCGGTCCATAAAAAATCACTGTAAACTTTCAGCCCATTCCGAGAACTATTCTGCTGAAAACAACGTCAGTCCAGGTTAGTTCTTATTGTTGGCGTTCTAGGACTGAGGGTACCCAGACCCGTCTGCCTATGACCCAGCACGTGGCCCACCAATAGCCCATCGTGGCCTAGCGACAAGACTCTATGGACAAGACCCTCGCGAGGGCCCCCGCCGCACGAGGCTAACAACATCAAGACCCCGTGAGGAGCGGCCTCCCGAGGCTGCCTCCGGAGGGGCGGATATCTCTAGGTAGCACCCGGCCTCACTAGGCCCCTGGTGACCTGAGCCATGACGACCAGGACCAGGCGGGCGCCAGCGGGCGCAGGCAAGGACAATTTCCTCTTTGGTGCTAAGGAGGCAAGGACGTACGCAGGTTCCCAAGGAGTCCCCCAAAGGTTTCCATTCCAGTGCAACAGGACCAAGACCACAAGCTCAGCAGGACAGAGGTCATCGCTGAGCCAACCTGCGCATCATCGACTAGAAGCTTTGCTGACGAAGACCACCTTTAGTCAGGATAGGGTGTACTCCTGTCCACCTTCAAAATTGGCCATTGTGGCAACCCTTCGTGCCTTGTGCTTTGGGGGAAGAGGGACCAAGGCCAGTATAACTATAGGCTAGACTCCACCATAGAGAGGGATCAGATCCTAAGCCCTGCCGAGGCATCTCACCCTTGTACTAGTTCATCCTCATCCACATCGCTAGGAAATACACCACAATGCAGGAGTAGGGTTTTACACCGCAAGGTTGGCCCGAACCTATGTAAATCATCATGTCACTTTCCTCCCCGGTGCTCTAGCTCTAGCACGGTGAACCATGGCCCTGGTGCGGTGATTGTTTCATTTGGAGCAAGCGAGTCCTTCAAACACGCCCCTGTGTTCGAACCTTTCTTGGGACCACGGATCCCCAATTCCGTCATTTGGCGCGCCAGGTAGGGGCTTGCTGAAGTTCCCTTGCTTCGAGCCTCCTCGGTCGAACCGTCGCCATGGTTGATGCTCGCCATGTTCGCGCCGAGCGTCGGGCTACTTGTGTCGCCCAAACGGCACCAACTGGTCACGGCACCCCTCGCCGGTTTGCCTCCGGCGTGGCCAACGCCGTCACCGACTCCGCTGCGCATGGGCATCTGGACTCTTCTTTCCCGGCGTCTGTGCAGCATGACGGCTGCACCGCCATGCCCTCCCTGACTTCGGCCATGGGTTCATCTTCCCATACTCATCATGGGCAAGCGATTGCACAGGCTGTGCTGCTCATGGCGCTCGAGCTGCTGGGCTACCGCCCCGCCGATGAAGGCTACGACGCCTGGCTGGGCCGCATCACCGAGCTCGTCAATGCTGTGGGCGAGGCCCCGACCCCCTCCCACTCGCTCAGTCACCCGCAGTCCCGCGCCGGCGACGTCACGCATGCGCCTCCGCCTCCTACCCTGCGCAGCGATGACACCGGGCCTCGGTGTGAGGCACGACTGTGTGCCCAGCCGCATGGAGCACTGCCCCCAGCACGTGACGAGGCCAGCTGCCGGATCATGCCCCAACCGCAGATCGATGCGTGTGCGCTTCTGGCGCCGCTGCGCCAAACCCAAGACCGAGTCGTTCTGGAAGCTGCAGCGCGTGGGCGCCAGGACCGCGCTCCTCCCGCGCGCGCCATGCTAGTGAGTGCCGAAGGCTGCCGCGCCTTCACTCATGAGCTGTGCCAGTTAGTCTGGCCTGTCAAGTTCAAGTCGGAGCTGCCCCCGCGTTATGACGGCGTCCCTGACCCGACGAAGTTCCTCTAGCTCTACGCATTGAGCATCGAGCCGGCGAACAGATACGACTAGGTCATGGCGAACTGTTTCCCCACGGTGCTCAAGGATGGCGCGCGCTCGTGGCTCATGCACCTCCCAGAGGGGTCGATCATCCCTCCGTGGGATGAGTTTCACGAGCGGTTCATCGCCAACTTCCAAGGCACCCGCGACCACGCCCTCACCGTCAACTACCTGCGGCGCGTGAAGCACCGCCCTGGCGAGACTCTCTGCAAGCTCATCCAGCGCTTCACCCAAGTTCGCCTCAAGATCCCCAAGGCCTCCGACGAAGCCATCATCTCAGCATTCATGGAGGGTGTCACGGACATCAAGATGAGTGAGAGCTCGCCATCCATGATGACTTGTGCATAGCATTGGAGATGTTCAACTTGGCAGACAAGTGCGCCAGGGCGGTAGTGGCCGCTTCTCCCTCATCAAGAAACCAGACAACAAGCTAGAAGACAAGAAGGCCAAGGCCAAGGAAGCAAAACGCAAGGGCCCTGCCATGCTGGCGGTGGAGCCCGAGATGAAGCGAGGTCGTGACCGTGATGATCCCTCTAAGGACGCTCACCCGTTCTGGATCTTCCACAACGTGCACTCCCACAACACTAACGACTGCCAGGAGCTCAGGGCACTTCGTGACGAGCGCTTTGGCCGCCGCCCCAAGTGTAGTGACCGTGGCTTTGGCCTCGGAGGCAGCCGTGCAGGAGGCCGCTGGGACAACCGCAACCCCCGTCAAGGCTGGCGCGAACAGCCTCGCGAGGGTGGCTGGCGCGATCAGCCCCGGGATGATGCCTGGCATGATCAGCCTCGTGAGGCCCATCCTCAGGAGAACACTGGCCTCCCTCCGCTGCCACCGCCACCCAGAAGGAACGACGACAACCGCCAAGACGAGGGGGCTGGGGGCTATCAGGAGCGTCACGCGATTGTCTGCATCTTTGGCGAGGCTCATGCCCTCACGTCCAACCACATGTTCAAGCAGTTCGCTCATGATTTGAACGCAACCCTCCCAAGGCTTGAGGTCGTGCGTGCCCTTAGGCGGTCACAGCACGCCAGCACGTTCGACTCCAAGGACAACCTCAGGTGCTCAGCCACTGCTGGCGTGCTCCCCATGATGTGGACGCCCACCATCAGCAATGTCTCCGTCACCAAGACCCTCATCGACGGCTGCGCGGGCCTCAATGTGCTTTCCGTGGAGAACTTTGAGACGCTTCAGGTGCCATATGACTAGCTCATGCCCACCAAGCCGTTCTCTAGGGTGACCGACGGCTCCACCATTCCCCTGGGACAGGTGCGCCTCCCCGTCACCTTTGGCAACCCCAAGAACTACCGTACCGAGCTGATCTACTTTGACGTGGCACACATCGGCCTCCCGTACAATGCCATCCTGGGGTACCCTTCCCTTGCCAAGTTCATGGAGGCCACTCACCACGGCTACAATGTCCTCAAGATGCGTGGATGCGGCGGCATCATCACTATCATCTCCAACAAAAAGGACGCGGTTTGCAACATTGAGCGCGCCTACCGGACCGCAGTAGCCAAATACTCCGACGACGAGGGTGATGTTGCGCCTCCTGAGGCTACCCCCGCCAAGAAAAAGCAACTCCTCCCCAAGGGTCGTCTTGAGGCCGGGGCGTCGGTTGGAGCAGTATCAGGTGACGTGCCTGCCGCCGGGGCGCCTCTTCCTCCTGCATAGGAAGGCGCGCCTGGTGCCTCCCTCGGGCCAAACCTCGGGGCTTCCGTCTAGAAAGCTTCTGACCTGACCGGCGTGATGAAGGAGGTGCTCGAGCACCACTTGGAGGCGTGCTTTGATGCGCGCACCCACAAGCAAGGACTGAGGCGCAAGGTACCAGGAGCACGAGATTTCACCACCAACGCCATCCAAGAACTTCAGGAAGCGCAAGCCAAGCATGGCGAGCGCCGCCCTGCGTGCCCTGCCAGCGCAGCCGCCGCCCCCGGTGCGGGAAACGAGCTGCGCGTGTGCGTCAACATCCTGGGCCTCAACATAGCTGCTTCTCAAGACCCCTGCAACCACGTCTGCATGCCTTTTGGCCTACTAGATGTTGGCGTCTTATACCAGCAATTCATGCAGCGCGTGCTGGCATCTAAAGAGGCCCGGTGCCTGGCGGTGGTGTCTCAGGAGGTCCCGGACCCTCACAAGCCCCCTGCGCCTCGCGGGCCACCCGAGCCTCAGAAGCCGTCCGGCCCATGAGGAGTGACCCATCGCGGCATGCTTCATCGACTTCCCTGGCGCCTCAGCAGCGGCATTGCCAAGTGACTTTGTTTATTCAATTGTGGGGGCCCCACGGGCTGCATCATCCTCAAGCTGCCAGGGCTAGCCCCTACAGTCGCATTGTTTCGCTTATGTACCGGAACTAGTTATGCTTTCATAAGCTACTATGTCTGATAACCATGTGCTTGAGATCATCACCACATGGGCCTCCTGCATTGGCAACTCTCCTCCTGAGCGTCCCATGAGAGGGAGTTATGGGCACGGCGTTTGTGCTCGGGTCCGTCCCTGCAGCGCTGGTAAATCTAAGCGATCAAGCTCTAGCTCACGGGCCAACCCCGTGCATGTCACCTAACCAGGTCCTTAGTGCCATGTCTTCTCACAGAACAATCATGAGGAGATCGGCAAGCACATTTAGCCTTTTTTTGCTTTGCAATCTATCAACATGCAGGAACTTCAGGAGGCAGACGCTTATGTGGCGCATAGGCTCGCCTCAGTAGGATCACCTTGGTCAGGCAGCGATCCGACTCACGAAAGGCTCAGTAAAATCACGTCTTACTCCGCGTGGTGATGGCCCAAGTCCCTTTTCTTGCAAACCCTTGAAATGAGCCACTCCTTTTTGCGCAAGCCGCTTGCACGTTAAAAGGGGGGTCTTGAGCATCACGCCTCATAAGCCCCTACTGGCTCTCGGCTCCCCGACCTTGTCCTAGGCATCGCGACCTGACATACTGGCGGAAGCTGAGTTCCGCTCGAAGGCCGGGACCTGAAGACGTACAGCATCTTGGTGAGCTAGGAAAAGGAGGGGCAAACTTCACATGGGGATACGGGAAGAGGGGCACAGTTTAGCTGCGTAGGCATCACTTGAAATGCAAAAGGATACTAATCTCTTCGCGCGTTCCTCGCGGGACTTGTATTAACTTGCCACAAGGCAGCGAGTGTGCAAGTAACCGGATCCAAGGAAGCGTTCCCTCATGATGCAGGAACCCCCCGTGAGCTATGAACACCTCACACTAAGCATAAAGCTAAGTCGCCCTCTCCGTGCCACGCGCGAGCCCCCCTGATAATCTTCTACCGTTGCTTTTGCGATCGCGTCTGAGTGAAATCCTCTTTTTTCTCGAAAGCCACTTGCGCGTCAAGGGGGCGCCTTAGGAGCTCTTACCGGGCCTTGGGCCGCTCACCTCCTGGCCTTGCACATGGCATTACCACCTGGCATACCAGCGATGGCAGAAGCCTGCCTGGAGACTGGGTCCCGATGACGCAGAGCATTAGGCGATTGTAAGAAAAAAGAGTTAAGCTCAAATGAGAGGCACCGTAATCACTTAAGCACGGACTGGAAATATTAAGATAAAGGCATGAGGCGCCATGGTTCCTTACACGCCCCCACGAGGCCTTCGGTGGTTTCCGCGTAGGAAATTAAAATAAACAAAAGAAGCCTCATCCGGGAGGCCACCGCTCCAGGGGCTCTAGCTCCAGCCCCGCCAACGCATAGTCAAAGTCATCCTCCACCTTGACGCGGTGGCGTGCGGGCTCATCGGAGGCGGCGCCGTCGCTGCAGGAGACGTCGCGGCCGTCGCCAAGGGCGAGTCCACTGCCGAGGACATTGTCGCCGGAGGAAGTGTTGCCACTACCACTTCTGTCATTCTCCAGGAAGCATCCCAGGCAACCGCCGGCCTCCCCGAAGATCTTCACGAAGAGCGTTGCCTCTCCGTCAAACTTGATGTGGAGGGTGTGCCTCCCCTTCAAGCCGCGGGCATGAGCGAACGACTTCCCCCCTCGTGTCATGTACAAGAAGCTATACGGAGTGGCCTCAACCTCCACCCAGGACGCCATGTTGCAGCAGCCGTCTGGCTGTAGCAACAGACTGGCGGGCCCGTCCTTTGCTAGCTCCTCCACGAAGTAGCTCGGGCGCTGGGGCCAGGTGCAGGGTGGACTCTCCATCCACAAGATGAACTCGCGAGCGGAGTCGGCGGTGTGGGCCGTGGGCAAGGTGGCCGGGCGGCCGCACCGCACATTCCTCCTTGACCACGGCCGCCTCCACCCCCACCGCTGGTTCCGCAGGCAGGGTTCTTCCCACAGCTGCCGGAGCCGGCGCGGTCCTCCAATGGAGGGCGACCCCATCCCCGGGGAAGTGCTTCAGGTGCGGCGACAGTTTTGCGGGGGCGGCCTCGCCCCCTCTTGGGCTGCAGATGCCCCGTCTCTTCCATCATTGCCTTGCCCTTCTCGAGGGCATAGAACCTCCTCACAACTGCCATGGCTGCGGCGACAGAAGTTGGAACGGAGAAGCGAGAAGACATATATGGGTCGAAGACTCCACAACTTCGCCCTTTAAGCGATCGAAGAAGGCCAACCGGCGTCCCTCCGTCTTAGGAGTTATGATGGCCCTTCTATGAGCGTCGGGCATTTGTCAACCTGGGCGGTTGCCGACCCGACGTGGGGAAGTGGAGACATCTGATTCCCGTCGTGCGCCACAAGTCAAAGCCTGGCCCGCAGGCTGTTAGGGCATGCGTCGCTTTGCCCTTCCCTCCTAGCCTTCACTTCGAAGATAGACCGAGTGCACCATGGGCCCAGGAGCTACTGTCGGCATTCTGGGACCGGGGTACCCAGACCTGTCTGGCTATGGCCCAACGCGTGGTCCACCAATGGCCCAGCGTGGCCCAGCAACAAGACTCGACGGACAAGACCCTCGCGAGGGCCCCGCCTCAAGTGGTGAATGACATCAAGACCCCCTGAGGAGTGGCCTCCCGAGCCTGCCTCCGGAGGGCAGATATCTCTAGGAGGCACCTGGCCTCACGAGCCCCATGGTTATGTGAGCCATGACGACCAGGACCAAGCGGGCGCCAGCGGGCGCATGCAAGGACAGTTTCCTCTTTGGTGCTAAGGAGGCAAGGACGTATGTAGGTTCCCGAAGAATCCCCCAAAGGTCTCCATTCCAGTGCAACAAGACCAAGGTCATGAGCTTGGCAGGACGGAGTTCATCACCGAGCCCACCTGCGCGTTATCGACCAGAAGCTTTGCAGACGAAGACCACCTTTAGTTAGGATAGTGTGTACTACTTCCCCCCTTCAAAATTGGTCGTTGTGGCAACCCTTCCCGCCTTGTGCTTTGGGGGAAGAGGATGAAGTCCAGTATAAATATAGGCTAGAGTCCACCATAGAGAGGGATCGGATCCTGAGCCCTCCCGAGGCATCTCATCCTTGTACTAGTTCATCCTCATCCTCATCACGAGGCAATCCACCACAAAGCAGGAGTAGGGTTTTACACCGCAAGGTGGCCCGAACCTAGGTAAATCATCGTGTCCCTTTCCTCCCTGGTGCTCTAGCTCTAGCACAGCGAACCATGGCCCTGGTGCGGTGATTGTTTGGTTTGTAGCAAGAGAGTCCTTCACGCATGCCCCTCTGTTCAAACCTTTCTTGGGATCGTGGATCCTTCATGCATTATAGCAGCAACTCCTTGTCATTAAACTCCTCATGATCAAGTAGCAATCAATTCAGACGTTATGGTTCAAACAATGCATTATCTTGAAACTTAACAATAACATATGTCCTTAGTCACTAAACAACTGCGATTCTACATATTTTCAACAAAGTATAAGTAAGAGCTCTTCATACTCAATTATCATATAGTATTATATGATTGCTAGTACTCAAACCATATTTTTAGAACAAATATCATCCATCAAACACAGAGAAAGATAGGGGCCTAATGTTTTGCCTCCCAACTTATTTATCATAGAGATAACTGTCAACAATAATAATTCATGATCAAATATATTTCAATGGCCATATATTCCTAGATCTTGCCAACTAACGAATAGGTTGGAATAATAAATTGACTCAACAAAAATAAAATTAACAAAAAAAAAGATAAGCCCTTCGTAGAGGGAATCATGGATTTGCATAGGTGCCAAAGCTCATTACTTAAAACAGAGATGAATACATTTTGAGGGGCATGCCTTTCCTGTCAATGTAACGAACCGAGAGTTCTCAATATCTTCCATGTTAAACACATTATAGGCGGTTCCCAAGCGGAAAGGTAAAGTTTACTCCCCCTCAACCATTCAAACACAAGCCATGGCTATCCAAATCCTCGGGTGCCCTCCATACAATCAACTTTCCGAGGGAGTTTGTTTCATTTTTTCCGCTTTGATCATGGGACTAGGCATCCCAATTACTAGCCTCTCTCGTGCAATGACAAGTGAATAAACACCCATCATTAGAATAACCTTCTTAGCATGGAAGTTACTAACCACCCCCTGCCGCTCCATGAGTGGTACAGGCACACAAAACAGATGCTTATTTGAATGATTAGAGGTGGCATATGCAAATTACCTTGAACGGTAGTATAATACCGCATATGGGTAGGTACTAGCACATATGCCCGTGCGTTGCAACGGAAGAAGTTGTTGACATGTCCTTCAAAATGTATATCAATGCGACACGACAACATCCGGACGGAGATGTAATTTATATATCCAAAAAAATGTATATCAATGCGACACGACAACATCCAAACAGTGCCACCTGACGGTAGTAGGGAGACACCCGCCGATGTTGAAATCTACTCCCTCCTTTGATTGGGTTATCTCACGAAGTCTTAAAAAATGGACTACCACATCACGGCCCTCGTCTCTACCACTTCGGGTGCGCATCCTTGGTGGATCACCGGGGTTTATGGCCCGCAGGACGACGATGAAAAGATCTTGTTCCTCGAAGACTTGCAAGATACCCGCGACTCTTGCGCTGGCCCCTGGCTCCTCGGCGGTGACTTCAACCTCGTCTCCTCCTCTAGTGACAAGAGCAACGGCCGAATTAACAGACGCACCTCCAACAGATTCCGTCGCTTCATTGCCGATATGGAGCTACGCGACGTCTACATGCATGGCCACCGCTACACTTGGTCCAACGAGCGAGACTCGCCCACGCTTGTGCGTAACGACCGCTTTCTTTGCACCTCTGAGTGGGATCTCGCGCAGCCGCATGCCATCCTCCACTGCCTTACCTCGACGGTGTCTGACCACTGCCCGCTGTTCCTCGACTGCACTCCGCGCTAGGCTGGCCCGATACGTTTCCACTTCGAGCGGTTTTGGATCAAGCTTGAAGGCTTTCAGGAAACGGTGGCGGCTGCTTGGGGCTCTGTCCACGACCCGGACCCCTTCCGGCGCGTCTACCTCCGCCTCAAGATCACGGCTCGCCGCCTCTAGAGTTGGGTCGCACGCACTCATGGCCACGTCTCCCTGCAACTTATGATTGCGCGGGAGCTCAATGCCCGCCTCGATGCGGCCCAGAACATTCGGGCTCTCTCCCCCTCTGAGATCTGGCTTCGGCGCAATCTGAAGCGCGCCTACCTTGGTTTAGCCTCGCTCGAGAGATCCATCGCCCGCGAGCGGGCGCGGTTTGGATGGCTGAAGGAGGGCGAGAGTAACACCGCCTTCTTCAAAATTCACGCGGCCCACAGGCTCCAGAAGAACCGCATCCTCTCCCTTCGGCACGAGGACTCTATGATCTCCGATGAGTAGGACATGGCCAAGGCGGCCTACCACCACTTCTCATCGCTCCTCGGCACTCCAAGACCCCGTGATTTCTCCCTCGACCTGCAACAAATTGACGACCGCTCCTTTGACCTCGAGGAGCTCGAGCTTCCTTTTTCTGAGGAGGAAATCTGGACCGCGGTCAAGGCGCTCCCCCGTGGAAAAGCCCCGGGCCCAGATGGATTCACGTCCGAGTTCCTTGTGGCGTGCTGGGATACGATCAAAGCTGATATTTGCGAGGTGTTCGACAAGTTCTACTCCATGAACGGACGCAGCCTCCAGCGCCTCAACAAAGCCCTAATCACGCTGATCCCTAAGAAGCCGGACGCCTCCTCTCTCTCGGACTACCGGCCCATCAGCCTAATCCAACTGATCGCGAAGCTCATCGCAAAAGTCCTCTCCCTACGCCTCGCTCCTCGCCTGGGCCAGCTCGTCTCCACCAACCAAAGTGCATTCATCGCCGGGCGGTGTGTGCACGACAATTTTATGCTGGTCCAGCAGACTGCCCGCCAGCTCCACAACCTCTGTGTGCCTCGCGTCCTCCTCGAGCTCGACATTGCACGCGCGCTTGATACGGTCTCTTGGGCTTTCCTCCTCGACGTACTACGCCACATGGGCTTCGGTCGTCGGTGGATCGAGTGGATTTCCATCTTACTCTCCACGTCCAGCACGCGCATCCTCATCAATGGATCCCCCCCCATCGACCAGGCTTGCGGACTGCGACAAGGCGATCCTGTGTCCCCAATGCTATTTACGATAGCCATTGATGCTCTCAACTCCCTCCTCCTCCATGCCCACCGCAGCGGCCTTCTTCAGCGGCTCACCACCCGGCACGCCTCTTCGAGCATTTCTCTCTATGCAGACGATGTGCTCACCTTCTGTCACCCGTCACCCCGCGATCTCCGGGTCATTCGGGAGCTGCTTCGTGTCTTTGGCGAGACTTCCGGGCTCTGCACGAACTTTGCCAAGTGTTCGGCAACCCCGATCCGCTGCGACGACCCCACGCGTGCTTCCATCGCGTGCGAGCTGGCCTGCACTGTCATGGACTTCGCTATCACCTACTTGGGCATTCCTCTCTTGCTCCGGAAGCCGTCCACCTCGTCGCTCCGGCCGATCATAGAGAAGCTGGCCAAGAAGCTTTCCTCCTGGCGGGCGATGCTCCTGTCCCGCGGTGAACGTGCTATGCGCAATCCCCTCCCACATCATGGTCGTCATCGCTCTCTGTCCGACGATCCTCAAGCAAGTGAACCGCATGGTAATAAGGAGACCCGCGCTGGCCACGGGCCAGTCAACTAGCAGCGCGTCTGCCGGCCCCTCCATCTCGGCGGGCTCGGCATCCCGGACCTCCATCGGCAAGGGATCTCTCTCCGTGTGCGCTGGATGTGGCTGCAGCGCACCGACCTGGCCAGGCCGTGGGCACGCCTGCACTTGCCCTCCGATACTGACTCCTCCGCCATCTTCCGCGCGTCCACGTCCTGGATTATCGGTGACGGCAGGTCTTGCCGATTCTGGACTGATGCTTGGATCGACGGCATGGCCATCGCGGACATCGCCCCTAACCTCCTTCCCCTTGTCCCCCGACGGCGTCGCAAACGCACCATGGTGGAGGGGCTCCAGGATCGCTGCTGGATTGCAGACTTGTGTGGCGCGCTAACGCCCACTGCCCTGGTGGAGTACTTCCAGCTCTGGACTAGGCTCCGTCACCTTCACCTGTCTACCTCCCCTGACCGCCTTGTCTGGCGTTGGACTGCGGATGGACACTACTCTGCCAGATCCTGCTATCGAGCCCTCTTTGCCGGCTCCATATCCGCCCCTTTCTGGCGCCTCACCTGGAAATGTTGGGCCCCACTACGCGTCAAGATGTTCACCTGGTTGGCCGACCTTAACCGCTGTTGGAATGCCGATAGACTGGCGCGCCACGGTCTCCCCCACAACGACAGATGTGCTCTCTGCGACCAGCACGTCGAGACCATGCAACATATCATCATCGCCTGCCCTTTATCCAGGCAGGTTTGGCATGATGTCCTGTCTTGGGTGCGCGCCACCGTCCCCCCTCCTTCCGGTCCCGAGGAGTTCCTCCCCTGGTGCTCTTCCATGATCATGAGCTCCCCCACTGGACACCGTAAGGGACTTGCCACCCTTGCAACCCTGACGGCCTGGTCTATCTGGAAGCAGCGCAACCGCTGTATCTTCGACGGCGAGTCCCCCTCCACCTCCCGGCTTCTTGAGCTTACCCAGAACGAGGCACGGTCTTGGGCTAGGGCTGACGCTCACGGTTTAAACACGCTGTTGGCATAGGTCCCTAAGCTTGTAACCGGGCTGAGCAGCCCGTCACCACTGCTCCTTGCTCCCTGTCTTGTCTGCGTGCTGGACACCGAGCCCCCCCCCCTGTACCTTCCCCTTCTTCCTATCAATGAAATGATACGGTCTGTAGCGTATTCGCGAAAAAAATGCAAGATTAGTGGTCTTCGAAAGGATTGATTCATTAATTATACGGTCTCTCGCTCTTAGCGACAATCTTAAAATTTTGTATTGCTCACAATGCTGCTAAATTTATATTGAAGCGGCCATACATGCAAAGCCAACAATTTATCTAATCCAATCACACATGATAGTCCAAATCCGTTTAATTAGTTCGCTCCATATGTTCCTTGGTTCTTGATGTGGTTTCCCGATTTCAACGCAATTTACAAACGTATATAAATTAATATATTCTTGTGCAAAGAATCAAGGTGGACTGCTTAATTAAAATAATGAACTTTTTTAGCGTAATCACATGCTAGGTCAGCTGGTTGGGGCCTTTGGGATGTAAGAACCGCCCTCGGCGAACTACTCCCTACCTGTTTAAACACAGGTGGGACATGGTTAGATGTGATGCCGATAAGCACCAGCGGGTTGAGCGAGACGGGCTTCTACCCAGCGGCAGACGCCGAGAAGTCGATGACGGGCGCTGACCAGTCTTTGCATATTGTGGGCTTATGATTCAATTTTGAATTTTCCATATCAACGTGATATTTTCTCTGATTGAGGGGATTCGTAGTATCAACATGTTTATGCTTCTTTGGTTTCCAATGAATCTGTAATATACGCTTCTTTGGATAAGAGATATTCAAAGTTACGCCCAGTGATTTATGTCCTCATATGCAATCACACACGTGAGAACGGACGCCATGCCGTAGACGATAACGCCACATGCACAACTTTGGACAAGCACGCAGCTGCTGCTGCCGCACACAGATATACCCACACGCCGCACACGATGTTGATCGGACAGAGCCTCCGCATGCCAGCCACGCAACACCATGCCCACGAAGTCGCATACATACACAGCCTGCACAGCTAGCCGCCACGAATCCTACACAGCCACCGCCGCTGCTGGAAAGAGGATGGCCCCGTCCCACCCATCTGGCTCTCTCTCGCATCTCACCCACCCACCGACCCACATTTCTCTCTCTCGCTTGGAATAATGGTGGCTGCAGCATCCTTCACTGTCTTGCCTCCTTCACCACTCCTCTCCCTTCTTCCTCCATCTTCTTCCTCTACGTCCTCCCTCCCCCTGCAACGGAACTCTCCCCCTCTCCCGCCTCCCTCTTCTGAGAGGTGAGGTCTGGGAGGCGCCGACGCACGGTGGTGAGGCAGCACAGTATCAAGGAGGCGCGTGGAGGGGACGTGGGCAGCCGAGATCAACCCTGTTGCTTATTTTCCTATGCTCATGGGTAGTCGTGCGTCCTCCCTCCAACGCCCGGCAGCCTCGCCTGGGCTCCATTTTCCTTTTTTTCTCCCTGGTTAATTGCCAGCCTCGTCGCACCGTGACTGTTGGAGTTAATTGCTACATCCTTCCGAAGTTAATTGCTACATCCTTCCGGATGCACATCCATGGATGTCCTTCCTCCTTTTATCGATCTAAATGTCACATGCATTGATCGACAAGTTTTGTGGAGTTAATTCTTTCTCAAGGCTTGTTGAGAGGCAATTTTTAAAGGACTGTGCTAACCACCAGTCGACTGGTGGTTAGCAACAGATCCGCACGACCTTCGATCGATCATCTACGTCGTTCCTCCCGATTTCACTGATTTTTTTTCCTTCTCTCAAAAACCGTAGTAAATTGCTAGTGGTTTTTTCTGGTTTTTCGCTGCATAATATGAAAAGAAAATAAAAGTGCTTGAAAGAGGATTCAAACCCAGGTCTATGTAATACCTATCAAGCCTAATAACCAACTAAGCCACCTTTTGTTGTTGTCTATTGTAGAAAGACAATGTTATTTGAACCTTTCTTATTTCTGCCATATCAAAAGAAAAAATAAAGTTTGGCTTGGTAACTTTGGCAATGACCAGCGTGATAACTATGGTCTGAGTAACATGATAACTATACCATGATAAGGCTGGTAACTACAATACGAGAAGGTTAAAAGCATGGGAAAGTATGGTAATTTAACATAGAAATTACCGGTGAAATGTTTCAAAAACTTTTTTCCCTTGGATGAAAGACACCATGGTGTTTAAACGTAAAATATTAGTTATCAAGTCTGCGATGATACATCATCATATTATTTACACAGAAATTATCGGGTGTATGTTTTTCAACAAAACAGTTTCAGGTCAAAAGTTACAGTGGCGTTTGTATGGGAGTTACCAATTTTGTATGTCTCTATTACCATGTTATTTACACAGAAATTAGCGGGGCATCACCCCCCTACCACGATCGCCATGTTACCAGGATCGGGTACATAAGTTATCAAGTCTGTGATGTGTGAGTTATCATGTTATTTGCATAAGAGTTATCGTGGTATGGTTCAACAACTCCTCCCACCCCTACCTCCGCCGACAAAGTTATCAGGACTGGGTACATAATTTATCATGTCTACGATGTGTGATTTATCATGTTATTTGCATGGAAGTTACCGTGGTATGTTTCAACGACCCTCCCCACCCCTACCCCCACCGACAAAGTTACCAGGACTGGGTACATAATTTATCATGTCTACGATGTATGAGTTATCATGTTATTTGCATAAAAGTT
This sequence comes from Aegilops longissima, assembly GCA_021605205.1. Taxonomy (NCBI): domain Eukaryota; kingdom Viridiplantae; phylum Streptophyta; class Magnoliopsida; order Poales; family Poaceae; genus Aegilops; species Aegilops longissima. The sequence continues at coordinate 614,590,956 of CM038679.1, read as the reverse complement.
ATCAGGACAGTGATGCGTAAACTATCATCATATTTACACATAAGTTATCGAGAGTATATTTCGTCAAAACCCCTCCCTCCGGCGAAGGGAAAAGTTATCATGTTTGCGGTGCGTAAATTATTGGGGGTATATTTCAGCACCCCTTCTCGCCAAAGTTACCAGGACCGGGGTGCATAAGTTATCGGGTCTCTGATGTCTGAGTTACCATGTTGTTCACATCAGAGTAACTGGGGATATTTCATCAACACCACTTCCCTCAAAGTTACCAGGATCGAGGTACATAAGTTTATCAGGTATGTGATGTGTGAGTTATCATGATATTCACACAAAAATGACCCGGGATATTTCATCAACGCCTCCCTCCCGATCGCAAAGTAATCAGTACCGAGTACATAAGTTATCAGGTATGTGATGTGTGAGTTACCATGCTATACACACACAAAAATTACCAACGGTATATTTCATCAACCTCCCCCACCAAAATTACCATGGTATCATAACTCGAGACGAGTTGGTAAAATAATCTACTTAAGTGCGGAAAAGATCGGATATTGCATTCACTTTTGTGCAAACATAGAAAAGGAGACAGGTTAAAAAGCCTATTTGCTTTCATTTTTACAAAAGAGGAACATAGGTGAGGTGGTTGGCACACTATTTTTTGACGAGAAAGATTAACGCGAGTTAATTACTCATCACTTGAAAATCGAGAATCGGAGAGATTAACGCAAGTTAATTACGCACCTGAGAATCGGGAGTCAGAGAGATTAAGGCGAGTTAGTTACGAACCACCTGAAAATCGGGAATCAGAGAGATTAACGGAGTTAATTAGGCACCTGAAAATCGGGAGTCACAGAGAGACATGCGTGCGCGCGATGAATATCCGACGGCTCGCAGGTCGTGCGGATTTGTTGCAGATTATGGTTCAGCGACGCAGGAGGAAAGGAAAATCGGAGGGACTGACGGTCGAGGGAACTCGTACGAGCGGTGCATAAAAAAAATTGTTCAACGACGCGGGAGGAAAAGAAAATCGCTCGATTGAACGCGACGCGGGAGAAAAAAAAAATCGCTCGATCGAACAGAATCGTCCGTGCCTGACGGTAAAAAACAGGACAAATAAATTCTATACTAAAGAATAGAAGCCGGTCAAATTAGGAAGTTTTAGCTATCTAGCACAATACAAAGTTTGGCTTAGTTGGTTTAGTAGGTTTAGACGTTGTCAAGAGGTGCTGGGTTCGATACCCACGTACCTATTCTTTTTGAATATAAACCGAACGCCGAGGGACCGAGTCCGTAAAAAATTGAACAACCGCCCCACCTACGACGCCCACTCGCCTCGCAGGCGCGAAAACAACAGCGATAAAAACGGGCCACTAGATGCGAATCTAACGACACACACGATCGTCCGGATCTATTGCAGAAATCAGTACGGCAGGATTTTAGCTTTATCGATTTTTAAACCTATATAAATAGGTTGAATTTGGTTTGCAGAATCGGTGTGGGACTATTAGAAAGCGAACCCGACTGAATACGTATCTTAGTTTTTTTTTTTGAGAAAATGTATCTTAGTTGGAAGGTGCCTCTCTGCCGGGTCGTAGGTAAGGGTTCGAACTCTGCTATCTACTATTTTCGGAATCAATAACGCCCGAACGTCAGATTTTTAGACGCCCAGCCCGAACGCTGTTTCTACCGTACGATTTTCTGACACGGATCACGGAACAAGCCACCTGCCACGTCACCCGTCGTCGCGAACGCCTGGCTTTTCTTATCCTTTCCCCTTTTCCCCAACGAGTCTCTCAGTCTATCCACTCCCTCCTCCACTCCGCCGCTCACTTTTCTCCCCTCCTTCTCGAGCTCGTGCGGGGCTGCCCGGCGGCGTATTCGGAGACCACGGTGCAGGAGCTCGTGCGGGTGGGCTGCGCCGGCGACGTACTCGGAAACCGCGGCAGACTGGCGGAGGAGCTGTTCCTGGAGCTCGGGCGCGGCGCTCCCAAGCACTCGTGCTCGGGCGGCTCCGGCGACGCGCGCTGGTGGAGAGGAGCGGCGGGGAGGAGATGGGGGGCGATGCATTCGACGACGGGGGTCGCCCCCTGCTACTGCCCGGGTGCTGGCGCGGTTCCGGCGACACACGAGGAGGCCACGGCGAGGAGATGCGCGAGCGGGGAGCGCGCGGAGGCGGCTATAGCGGAGAGGAGCAGCCGGGAGGAGATGGGGCGCGATGCGGTCGACGACGGGGGGCACCCCTGCTACTGCCCCGGATGCTGCCGCGGCTACGTGAGTGCTGCGGTCCGAGGTGTACCATGTTGGCCGTCGACCGATGCCGGACTTGGCCTGCTCCACAGCCACACCCGCAGCAGTACTTGGGCTGCTCAACCACCACGCCCGTAACCTGGTAGACGACGTGGCCGACGCCGACGCAACGGCGAGTTTCTGGTGCGGTTGGATGTGTTTCATGCCTCCTCGAGCTCGACCACCTGCGGCTACGCACTGCCAGTGGCGGAGCCAGAATTTTTGTGAAGCCTGGGCGAGTTTAAGCTTAAGTGTTTAATAAAAAAACCAAAATCGAGTGTTCGGATACATAATATATAAAATAACATCAAACTTTCAAATCACAAATCCATATCAATAATGTCGTGAAAATATAACTAGATCAATCACACAAATGTAATTTGACAGTGAAATAATATATAATATATCAAAATTTCGTTTCATAAACCAAAATATAGTTGATACTTGAAACGTAAATGATAGAATCGGGGCCACATAGAACCAAACTCATCATATTACTCACAAAAGTATAGCTGTCCAAATTATCATCCAAACATCCTAGCAGAGACAACATGATAAAAAAAGGATTTTTAATATTCACATAAATCAAGTATTGTGATTTGCAATATATTCAAGAAAAACACGAGGCAATACGAGATGGTGGTTGTGGCTCTACTTCTATTTGTGGTTGCACACCATTCACACTTTCTGCCAAAACCTCCTCATCTCACAAATTTAATGATTTAAAATTTGGATTTAATATTTATATGTAGAACAAATCCCTAAACAAGAATTAACTCATAAACTGGTAATCATCCCTGATGACCAATTTTCCTTGCCGTGACCTCAAAATTTAAGCCCTAATAAGTCTATGAATCTCACCTAATTCTGAAGAAGGGGACAAGTAGGCGATGATGCAAAGCATTCCTCAGAGTCTCGGATGGATTAGCTCCAGCTCCGCCCGCTGCCGGCGGCGCGCCGAGGCTGCCAGTCTGTCTTCGTCTCCGATGGACCGAGGATGCGGCCGTCTCGAGCGAACAGAAATTAACCGAACGGAGCGGGGAGGTGGAGGCGTGGAGCGATGGACCGATCGTTTCCTTCTCATCTCCAGTAAAAAAAAAGATCAAACGAGTAGGCTTATCTCTCTTAGGTACGTAGCCTATTAGTCTGTACGTACGTTCTTTTTACTTAATAATTAATAGTGTTTGAGCAGAGAGGATCGAAACGGAAGCCCATTGGCCCAGCTACCTACTGCCCGGGTAAACCACCATACGAGGAGTAATTTGCCCTGTTATGACAGTAACATCGTAGTATGTCGCGTATCTTGTGAGCCCGGGCAAGTGCCCAGGCTAGCCGGGCGCTGGCTCCGCCCCTGCGCACTGCTAAGGCATTGGATCCCTTCCGGCAGGTAGCATATTGCTCATCCCCTTCGCTTCAATCTCGTCAGTTCATTTGCAAATTGCCATGTCATGACGCAATAGAGGCACAGCAGAATCTTTTGTTAGAATAGTCTCACAGCAAACTGTTGTTAATTCTATCAGTAAATGCATGTCATCTAACAATCAGTCATGGCAACTTCACTTTTTTGTGTGTAGTAGTGTCTGTAATAGCTTTAGAGATGATAAATATAGTCTTCTCTTTTTACCACCCTAATTTACAATCTGTAAATTGCCATGGCAATATATTCTTGTTTTTGCCATGGTGGGCACTTTCAAACATTTTTTTGGTCATGTTATGTAGTGATGATTTTGTTGCTGAGAAGACAATTTTCACCCAAGTTCACAATCTCCAAAATTGCCATGGCAATTTAGCTCATATTTTTTGCCATGAGCATGGCAAAGTTCTTCTTCTTTCGCAATATGGCAATTTCTTCTTCTTTTATACAACGATGGCAAGTCTAGTCCATACATCACGGCAAATTTAGTGCATGGACCCTGGCGATATAGTCTTTTTTTGCCATGGGCACTTTCACAAATTATGTTCCTTAGCATGTTATATAGTGATGGCAATTTTTCACTCAGGTTCACTATCTCCAAAATTGCCATGGTAGTTTTAGCTTGTTTATTTTTCTGCCATGAGCATGGAATTTCTTCTTCTTCTTTTAATTGATACTTGCAAAGTTCATGGTAATTTCCATCTCTGTCCTTGTTCATACAGAGTAGCAAATTTCATGTGATTTTCCGTGGAACCTTTTTATTTAAAAACATTTGCCATGGCAATATAAGATTTTCAGAACACATTGCAAAGTCTATATATACTCAAAAGCATGGCAAACTTGCCATGTTAACTTAATATGTTAAAAAACATGGCAAACTTGCCATGGCAAATTAAGATGTTCAAAAAACATGGCAAATTAATATGTTCAAAAACATGGCAAACTTGCCATGGCAAACTTCTTTTAATTAAGCTGTTTAAAAACATGGTATACATGACAAAGTTCCTAAATTAAGATGTTAAAAAACATGGCAAACTTGCCATGTCAACTTAAGATGTTCAAAAACACGGCAACCTAAGAATGTTCAAAAACATGGCAAACTTGCCATGGCAACTAAAATCGGTATTTTTTATAGATGTGTTTTTTGCCATGGCAACTAGAAGCATTTTTTCCATGCAACTAAAAGCATTTTTGCCATGGTTCGTTGTGTATGACACTTTTATTTGTTTCGACCTTTCATTCGTTATTTTTCATTCGTTGCTGAGAACACGACAAGTTTTGACCTTTCAAATTTGTTTTGCCCATGGCAAAGGTTTTTGATCCTTTGTAATTTGTTTTGCAATGGCGATTACATGTACGATATCACTACAACTTCAGATGTTTTCTCCAATTTTGAAATTTTTCAATGCGTCTATAGAAAAAAAATCGCCATATTTTTTTACATAAGTTGCCATGATGGCAACTTTCATAGTGTAAACTTCATGGCAACTTTTTTCATAGTGCAAACTTCGTAGTGATGGCTACTTAAAATGTTTTTAAAAAGGTTTCCATGAATATGACACTTTTATTAAAAAAGGTAGTGTCATTATCATATCTTCACTCGAAGAATGTTGCATTTTTTAACTTTTCTTGCCATGGCAATTTCTACTCTTATTTTTCATGGCACCTTCACACTTATTTTTGCCATGGCAACACTATTTATCTTGCCAACGCAAAACTTAGTTTTATTGTCATGGCAACACTATCTATACTGCCATGGCAAAATTTACTTTTACATACAAGTCAAATTATTTATTTTAGTCTATCATGGTTTATTTTACTTTTTATTGCCATGGCAATTTTTACGTTCTCTTTTATACTGTTTTATTGCAAAATTGTTGGTCACAGCAAAAGGCCGAGGTTTTATTTTTCGTAGCACAACAAAAGGTGGGCTTTTATTTGGCACAGCAATAAAAATCTGGGCTTTTCTCATTTGTTTTCTTATGCTGGGCTTTCATTTTCTGTTTTTCAGAGAAAAAAGACCAACGATGAGGTGGCGTTCGGGTTGAGGTGGTCCTCCCACCGAACGAAATTGTTCGGGGAGTCGATCCCTCGTACCGAACGAGGGAGTTCGGTCTGGGAGGTCCCCAGGCCGAACGTTCGCCACTTATCGGCGTCCTCGCTGAGATCGGTTATTCGGATTGACATAAAAAAAGGGCAGCGTAGCAGGCCTAGCTTGGCCCATTGGAGCGCAACTTCTCTTTTTCCTACTCGCTCTGTCCAGGATAGATGAACGTAAAGTATTAGTACCACCTTGGATAGTAAAGGAAACTCAAAAAAATTTATATTGGTGAACGGATGAACAAATCGAAGAAACGCACCTTGCTTTATTAATAGGTATAGATGGTGGACACTCATGGAAGAACTTGGTTCAAGGATTTTGGATGAACAAGTAGTATTCCCGCTTAGTACATAAATTTTGGCTAGCAAAAGGTTCTAAACAACAAGCACCACATATTGGAGGATCCATAATAATATAATTTCGATGCAAATATACCCAAACATAACTCATTATGTTGTCTTCCTTATTCAACTTCAACTAATTTTCTCAAGCAAAAAATAATTAATGGGTATCCACAATCATACAAGATGTCCAAGATAATATATTTGTATATGAAAGTTCTCTTCCATATACTATCCTTCATAAATTGCTTGTATGACTAATATTGTGATTGTTAAACTTCAATAGATTTTACTTTATGTTATTCACTTCATTCAACAATTTACTTTTAGGATATAAGTGAAGCACAAGAGTAAATGAAAAACTACTCTAGAATACCTAAGTGAAGAACAATGAGTAGTCAAACAACTCATGTTTCACGCGTTGGTTCAAGGAGAAGCTTCTGTCGTACCATTTACACGAGGATTCTTCCGCGGAAGAACAACTCATATTCGCCTTGTCACAGGGCGCCGAGCTCAACCTGATGACGTATGAGGCATACATATCAACGGCTACACATTCTACACCGAGGACAAGGACATGAAGAGCGATGGTTATCAGAACTCCGGCGTAACGATGGAATCCTACACCGGTAACGACAAGGACAGATACTACGGAAGGATCGAGAAGATCTGGGAGCTGAGCTACGCTGGAGAGAAGGTCCCGATGTTCCGTGTCAGATGGGCCAAGAACGTCATAAAAGAAGACCGGTATTTCACCACCATGGTTATAGCCGAAGCCAAATCCAAGACCGCGGGCACAAACGTCACTGCGAAAAATGAGCCATGGGTACTGGCTTCCCAAGTAGACCAATGCTTCTTCATTACCGACCCGCCAAAACCCAGTCATGTTGTCGTGAGGAGAGGCAAAAGGAAGATCACACTAGTAGAAAAAGGGGCAAATCTGAGACACATTAGTGCCGGTTTGATTTTGAGCCGGCACTAATGTGTCCATTAGTGCCGGTTCCAACGGCTAGCTGGCCGCTCTCATTAGTACCGGTTCGTGGCAAACCTTTAGCACCGGTTCGTGCCACGAACCGGTACTAAAGAGAGTGGTGGCAGGATGTTGTCAGTCTGGGGCCCGTACATCACCTTTAGTACCGGTTCGTGGCACGAACCGGTACTAAAGGTCGACGTACATAAACCCTTCGTCCACCCGAGCCGCTCTGTTCTTCCCCTTTCCCCTCACTTCCTCTGTTCTCCCCCTCTCTTCCTCGAGCTCCTCACAAATTTTGCCCAAAATTTGTCAAGATTTGAAGGCCCCCATCCATTCAAATGATCACAAAGGTTAGCAACTTTGTTCTTTCAACTCTCATTGCTAGATTAACTCTTGCAATGCTTTGTATAGTGATTAATTTGGGAGGAATTATATTTGCTAGTATTTGATTTATATGCAATTTGAGGTCAAAATTAACACTTAGTTTGCATATGTAGGTGTGATTTACTTAGTGCTTTCTAAATCTCCGTCAGAATTCACTGCCGATCGCCCGCACCGTCCTGTCAGCGGCACCACCTTGTGGTGAGGATCTTGTTCATGAATGTTTTACATTACCAAATTGATGTTTGTGTGATTTGGATATATAGTTACTCGTATAATTATCTTACCCGTACGTTGTTTGTTATACATAGTGCCATGGTTTTGATATCCGTCCCCGTCGGCCCTCGTCCTTGTTATGATTCAGATGCGGTATATTCTCTTTTAAAACTAGTTGTTGCATTTCGTGTTTATGACAAATTATGCCCATCAAGTTGACATAGATATTTTTATCTAGGAGGTATGTGAACCGGAAATTCCAACCGACCCTATTGTTGAGAGGTTAAATTTAGTTGAAAGATAAAACGAGTATTTGAAAGAAAAATTGAAAAGAATTGAGGGGGAGAAGATGGTATTGGAGTTGCATGTTGCCGATGTCGTCGATGATCACAAGATCAAGATGGAGAAAATGAGGTTGAAGATTAGAAAGATTAGAAAATATGCCATTGATAGGGTGGCTTGGTACCATTATGCTGTTGGATCAATTGTTACCTTAGTTGCGATCTTGATCACATTTGTTGTTGCATTTAAATTCTTTAGCTAGAGAGTTATTTGTATGTTGCATTTAATTAAGTGTTGTATATGAACTTTATGTATGAACTTGTATTAATTTGGTCTATTCGGTGTTGTGTAATGAAGATGAGCCGACAATGGATGTATGATGACCGATGCTCTCCCGAGTTCATTAATGGCGTGCATACTTTTCGCTTGTCACCGAGGCAAACAAGCGGGCGGATGGTTTTATGCCTTGTCCATGTGCTGGCTGTAAGAATGGTCACAAGCATTTCTACGCCAAGAACCATTCACGCCCACCTATTTGAGTCCGGTTTCATGCCCCACTATAATGTTTGGACCAAGCACGGAGAAATAAGGGTTATGATGGAAGACAATGAAGAAGAAGAGGACGACGGCGGCTATCCCGCCATGGGTTCCCTGAATACGATGATACAACAATGGGGAAGAAGCTGAGCCGCAATGCGGGAAGAAGTCAAGAAGAGGCATCGATGAGCCCGCTGATTATCTCGGTCGGGCCATTGCCGATACAAAGAGAAACTGCACAAGTGATCCGAGAGGACGGTTGCAGCGCATGTTAGAGGATCACAAGAAATTGTTGTACCCGAATTGCGCGGTTGACAAAAAATGTTGGGCACCACACTCGGAATTGCTGCAATGGAAGGCGAGAATGGTGTATCCGACAAGGGATTTGGAAAGTTGCTGGTAATGATAAAGAATATGCTTCCAAAGGACAACGAATTGCCCGAGAGTACGATGAAGCAAAGAAGGTTGTCTCGCCTCTAGGGTTAGAGGTGCGTAAGATACATGCTGCCCTAATGATCGCATCCTCTACCGCGATGAGTACGAGGATTTGAACGCTGCCCGCACGCGGTGCATTGCGTTATAAGATCACCGCGATGACCCCGGTGATGTCGAGGGTGAGCGCCCAGAAGAAGATTCCTGCCAAGGTGATGTGGTATGCTCCTATAATACCACGGTTGAAACGTTTGTTCCAAAACAAAGAGCATGCGAAGGCGATGCGGTGGCACGCAGAAGACCATAAGAAAGAAGGAAAGTTGAGAGTACCCACGACGGTTCGCAGTGGAGAAAAATCGAGAGAAAGTACAGGAGGAGTTTGCAGTGACCCAAGGAACGATAGTTTGGTCTAAGCGCAGATGGCATTAATCCTTTTGGGGAGCAGAGCAGCAACCATAGCACGTGGCCTGTGACTCTATGTTTGTATAACCTTCCTCCTTGGTTGTGCATGAAGCGGAAGTTCATTATGATGCCAGTGCTCATCCAAGGCCCTAAGCAACCCGGCAACGACATTGATATGTACCTAAGGCCATTAGTTGAAGAACTATTACAGCTGTGGAATGGAACAGGTGTACGTGCGTGGGTTGAGCACGGATAGGAAGAATTTGACCTAAAGGCGTTGCTGTTCGTGACCATCAATGATTAGCCTTCTCTCAGTAACCTTTCAGGAGAGACAAACAAGGGATACCGCGGATGCATGCACTGTTTGGATGATACCGACAGTATATATTTGGAGAGTTGTAGGAAGATTGTGTACCTGGGACATCGTCGATTTCTTCCGAGCAGGCATCCCGTAAGAAAGAAACGCAAGCATTTCAAAGGTGAGGCGGATCACCGGACGAAGCCTCGCCACCGTACTGGTGCTGATGTACATGATATGGTCAAGGATTTGAAGGTAATCTTTGGAAAGGGTCCCGCGGACAACCTGTTCAAGGACGCCGACGGACGCGCACCCATGTGGAAGAAGAAATCTATATTTTGGGACCTGCCATATTAGAAAGACCTAGAGGTCCGCTCGCAATCGACGTGATGCACATGACGAAGAATCTTTATGTGACCCTGCTTGGCTTTTTGGGCGTGTATGGGAAGACAAAAGATACACCAGAGGCACGGAGGACCAGCAACGATGCACGGAAAAGACGGCATACATCGTGGTCGCCAGCTACGCTCTTACCAAAGAAGAGAAGGAAATCTTCTTTGAATGCCTCGCCAGCATGAAGGTACCGTCTGCTTCTCGTCGAATATAAAGGGAATAATAAATATGGCAGAGAAAAAGTTCCAGAACCTAAAGTCTCATGTCTGCCACGTGATTATGATGCAACTCCTTCCGGTTGCATTGAGGGGTCTTCTACCGGAAAACGTTCGATTAGCCATTGTGAAGCTATGTGCATTCCTCAATGAAATCTCTCAGAAGGTAATCGATCCAGAAATCATACCAAGGTTACAAAATGATTTGGTGCAATGTCTTGTCAGTTTCGAGTTGGTGTTCCCACCATCCTTCTTCAACATCATGACACACATCCTAGTTCACCTTTGCGAAGAGATTAACGTTTTGGGTCTTGTATTTCTACACAATATGTTCCCCTTTGAGAGGTTCATGGGAGTCTTGAAGAAATATGTTCATAATCGTGCTAGGCCAGAAGGAAGCATCTCGAAGGGCCATGAAAATGAGGAGGTCATTGAGTTTTGTATTGACTTTATTCCTGACCTTAAGTCGATTGGTGTTCTGAATCGCGCATAAGGGCAGATCGATGGAAAAGGCACGCTAGGAGGGTATTAAATAATATGTATGGACGGCATTCTCTCACCAAGCACACTACACAGCTTCTACAGAATTCCGCCTTGGTGGCTCCGCATATGGAGGAACACAAGAATTTTCTACACTCCAAACACCCGGGAAGTCTCGACGATTGGATTACACGTGAACAAATGAGGACTTTCGCCGGTTGGTTGCAGAAACGTGCCATGCATGATGGAGATATTCAAGATTGCTCAGTACTCGTTGTCCCGCTTACCATCTTCGAATATAATGACTTTCAAAGGGTACCGATAAATGGGAATACATTTTGCACGAGCCCAAGATAAGAAGAGCACCAACCAAAACAGTGGTGTCCGCTTTGATGCAACAACCAACACGGGAAAGGAAACATATTATGGTTACATAGAGGACATATGGGAACTTAACTATGGAGGTGATTTGAAGGTCCCTTTGTTTCAGTGCAAATGTGTCAATATGACACGAGGCGGGTTAACGGAAGACCTGCAGTACGGAATGACAATAGTGGATCTCAACAATCTTATGTATGCGTATTTAACCATTCGTCCTAGCCAATGATGTGGCCAGGTATTTTATGTGAAAGACATGTCTACCAGGCCGAGAAAAGAAAAGATAAGGAAGCGAATGGATCATACGACGAGCCAAAGCGCCACATAGTTCTTTCAGAAAAGAAACATCGTGGGAGTGGATGACAAGACCGACATGTCAAGATTATGAAAAGTTTGATGAAATTGCTCCATTCACAGTGAATATTGACCCGAGCATCCAGTTAAATGATGAAGATTTTCCATGGCTACGGCGCAAAGGGACACACGCGAAGAAAAAGTTTCACACCCAAAGATCTGGGATGTGATTGGCTTCAGTATCATCACTTTCTTCTGTGTTTCACACCCAGGAGGGAATCTCTGTAATAGTTAGGGTAGTTATGTGTTTTGGTAGAGAGGGTTACGGCAAAAACTTGATGCACTTCGTGTACAAAATGGACAATCTCTTTCGAAGTATCAGGGTTTCCGACGAAAACTCGTCTGTGTTACAAAGGCATTTCATTTTTTAAATAACCTAAGCATTACCAAATTGAATATAATGATAAAACACACTAATATTAAACATAAGAAAAAAGAATCACTGAAAAATCTTTTTTCAAAGTTAAGTTATTCACAAACTAGTGATTCACACAAATTTCAAATAATTCAAAATTTAAACTATTCAAATTTGAAAACTACCGGCACTAACAGAAAGTTTGTAACTTTTTGTACCTAAAGCAAAAATATTCACAAAGAAACTCTAAATACAGCAAAAACAACTCAAAAATAAATAAAACAAAAATAAATAAAGCAATAAAATTAAGAAAATAAAACGCCTACCATCGGGCCAAAGCGGCGCATACGACTAGAAACACAACCTTTGTTGGGCCAGATGCAGCTGCACAGCCCAGAGAGGCCTGGCTGGCGGCAGAGACAATGTAGGCCCAAGAGGCCTGCTTAGGAGAGGAGCTCGAGAGAGCTACCGCCCGGGCTTATAAACCAGTGTGGTAGCCCCTCGACTAGCGAGGTGGGACTAAACTTGTCAAGATCAAGATCAAGGCTAATAAGACCCCTTTAGTACCGGGTGGTGGCTGCAACCGGTACTAAAGAGGGGTCTTTAGTACCGTTGGTGCCACAACCCGTACTAAAGGGGTGCGCTTCCGCCGCTTGGCCTGGTTAAAACAGACCTTTAGTATCGGTTGGTGGCTCCAACCGTACTAAAGGTCCATCCTATATATACAACAGTTGAAAAAATTCACTTTCCTCTCTATTTCTTCCTCTCGTCGCCGCCGCCTCGACGACGACGCCGCCCCTGTCGACGTCCGCCGCCGCTTCTTGTCGCCGCCCCCATCGACGTCGCCACCCGGCCGTCCCGTCCCGTCGTCCCTGTCGTCCCGTCGCCGCTGCCGCACCCGCCATTGCCGCTTCCCTTCGTCGTCGCCGCCCCATCCTGTTGCCCCGTCGTCACCGCCCCATCGTCGCCTCGCCGATGAGCTCGCCCCGGCCACCATGTCCACACACACACACACACACACACACACACACACACACACACACACACACACACACACACACGATGTTTTTTATAAATTTTTCTGTTTTTTAGTTATAGAAATGTTAGAAATTATTCTGTCTTTAGTTACATAAATATTAGAAATGTTAGTTATATAGAAATGTTATATTTTTTTTTGTTTTTTAGTTATAGAAATTTTATAGAAATGTTAGCAATTTTTCTATTTTTTAGTTATATAAATATTAGAATTGTTATAGAAATGTTACTTGTATAATCAGGAAATTTTAGAATTAGTTTTAGTTAGATGAATTAGATTAGTGTCAAATTGTTAGAATTTGCATATATATAGAATTTAATTATCACAATCAAATTATTTTAAAAATGTTACTTTTTGCGGGCATATAGTATTTGTTCTCGACGATATGCCCGGCCCGCATCCTCGCCGTCGACCCGCTCGCGATGACGCCCTGCTTCAGAGGACCCATGCCGGATTGGGCTCGCTGGCTGGCACCGGGAGGTGCTACTCGAGGGGCGCGCCCGCTGGTGAGGAACCCGCCTCGGGTCCCGTCGTCGACCCTGATGTCCTTTGGTGACGTTCACGTGGGCCACATTCGGTGCAGAGGGAGCCGCCGCCACCGGAGGTGGTGCATCGCCGTGTCGTGGAGGAGGATTTAGCACGCCCATCGCTACATGGCTGCTATGGACGGCAGTTCTCCAATACTTGGCAGGTTCTTTGGGCAGATGACCGGAGATATGATCCTGTGATGGTTCCTTCTTCTTTGGGTGTCCACCGCCTGCCCCCTGTGGACCGCGAGTGGCCTAGATTCTTCTCAGTAGTACTCGATCTTTATTAGGTACCTAGCCAGTGATGTATTCGATATATAATATTTGAGGCGATGTATTCAAGATTATATATGTTAAGACGATGATGTATTCGAGATTATATATTCGAGACGATGTATTCGAGATTCAGTTTTTCCTTATTGATTGCATCCATGCATTGTAATTTGAATACTAATTAAATTGTTTTATATTTCTTCTGTATTAGTTAAGTAAAAGCTATGGCGGACAATACTGGCAGAGAGAGACAAGAGGAATTGTTCGACATCATACGCAGCCCTCACAGGCTAGATAATCTGAATGAAGCAGAGGACGGCTCCCAATATCTGAACAATACCGGAGAGGGTGATGAAAAGATATTCTATCTCGACGATCGAGCGGATGAAGTCATGAACTATGATTATGATTATGATGACACGGACAATGTTTGTGATGACACAGACAATGCTGATCTTCAAATAACAAAGGCTACCGGCGAGGTATATTTATATAAGCAGGCATCATGGTGATCATCACATGTTTTTCTATTGAAGATATATTAACGAATCGATCATTCTTCTTTCAGCCCTCCGGATCGAGCAAATCTGCTTCTACAGATAGCAGGACAAAGCGAGGCCCGGGCAGATTGTTGAAGGAGTGTGTAAAGTACAACATCGAATCCATCAAACCTAGTGGCGAACCCCTCACGCCTAAGAACATTGCAAACAAGTGGACTCGTCAGTGCGGAGTTCTTGTGAAGGACAAACTCCCTATCTCCATTCAAGAATGGGAAGAGCCAAAGATTAAACGTCCAGGTGTTACTTGGGTCGATGACAGAGCCAAAAAAGTCCTTTGGGAATCTCTG